>CM060684.1:124690769-125290769 GCA_030686995.1 Artemisia argyi
ATGCTTTTTTTTCACCTTGACTTGATGTTGGTTTTCTGCAAAAGTCAGGTAGCAGCCCTTTATATTCATTTATGTTGAGGCTTTTATTATTAGAAGAACCAAAAGCTTTTGAAGGTCTCAAATATATGTTACGCAAGTAAAGTTGGATGAGAGTTTATTACATACTTATCCAAAGAAAATATTTATTTTACTATTGTGTTTGGTAAGGCCCCTTGGATGATTTATTGTGCAGCTGTTAGTAATATATAGTTAGAGATCTGCTGGCAGAAGCTTATCACTATAAATTAATTTATCTGCACCGGCATAGTTGATAAGCTTTTCAGTCTCACACAACCTATAGACTAAAGTGGGGTAATATAATCTTTATCCAAACAGACTAGTGCTGTTTCAGTTCCCCTTTTTGATGTTATAAGTATGACCCTTATTGAACTTTGATTTCATTTTGGCTGTTGTACTTAAAGGCTTTCAATTTGTTTGGTCTGAAAAACATAAATCAGTCCTTTCAGAAAGAAAAGCTTTCAAAAGTATAAAAACAATTGTCTAAGGCTATTTAGATAATTTACTTTTAGAGCTGACAAAAGTTTCATGGCTTCTTCAAGATTCCAGGCTGACGTGAATGCACTTCAAAAGGTTCTGTCTACTTGACACCTGGTAGGATTTTTCAACTTTCTGGTGTATCTTCATATTATATATATATTTTTTTCTCAACTCTCAATAAAACCTTAATTGACAAGTTTGAGCGCATAGTCTTTGCACCCATGTAGCTCCTTTAGTTATATATTTAATATTTTGTTACTCTTTCATCAGTGAGAAATTCTTTTGTTAGCTGCTATCAAGTCACGGACATTTTAGTGAGGTATTCTTTACCAGAATGCTGATATTTTCTTCATTTTTCTTACAGATTTATCGACATCAGCACAACAAGCAAATGAGCTGCCCTGCTATGGCTCAGCTTCTTTCAAACACCTGTTATTATA
Source organism: Artemisia argyi (assembly GCA_030686995.1). Lineage (NCBI taxonomy): Eukaryota > Viridiplantae > Streptophyta > Magnoliopsida > Asterales > Asteraceae > Artemisia > Artemisia argyi. Next base: position 124,691,747 of record CM060684.1, read on the forward strand.
AGCGTTTCTTCCCATATGATGCCTTTAATGTTATGGGTGGACTTGATAGTGAAGGTATGCAGACATATATAGTTCTAGTTGAAGAGTTGTAATACATTGATAAATAGTAACATAAACTCATTTTGTTAACATTAAGGGAAGGGATGTGTTTTCACATACGATGTTGTCGGCTCGTATGAGAGAGTTGGATACAATGCTCAAGGTCGTGGTGCCACACTCATCACCCCGTTCTTGGACAACCAGCTTACCCCCCCCCCCCCCCCCCCCCCCCCCCCCCCCGCCCCCCTCAGCGTTTGAATGTGCGTTTTCAAAGTGACTAATGTGATTTTAAGAATCAGAATCAGATAATCAGTTTATTATAACTAGGGTTGGTTAAGAAAATAATCATTTATGTGATATGTGATTAAGAGGGGATAGGCGTTTGGCACGTGAGGGGCATGTGGCTAGTTTAAATACTAGGCACGTGAGGTGCACGTGTGTTTTCCAACAGCTATTTCTTCCTAACTGATTTTCCCGCCTAAAACCAGTTTAAATACTTTGCTTGTTATTTCATTTGTTTAGCTTTGTTTTGAATAATTCTCTTTCCCTCACTAATCATTTAGTTGTAAAGTTGTAACAAACACCATTGATATTCAACTGATGATTTGATAATCTGTTTCTCTTTTCTTGATTGTCCTACTCATTTAAACTTAAAGAATGTGTATTTTTTTGCTCCTAACATACCTTTTATTTTATGTGTTACAGGGAGATAGAGTTGAAATCATAATCCTAAATGCTAATGGTGTTCGTCGTGAGAGTGAACAACTCCGTAGAGATTAGTCGCCAAACGATCCGATTGTGTTGTTGTGATCTTAACTGAGCAGGTGCAATGTTTAGTTTAAAACTGGGTTTGTACTGTATATACTTTGAACATTTGCGATCTTAAATTTATTTACATAAATTTCCTGTTTATGAACTTATTTTCAATAAATAATTTGTGTTGTTGCTTTTGTATTTGCCTTCTAGAAAAGGAAACCAGATTGTTTGGTTTTATTCAATTTGGTATAACCAAATGTTTTTCATTACTTTTTTTTTTTTTAAGGACGTTGTATTTTGCCAATGCAAAATATGTGATGGAGGTGGTAAAGGGTTCGAAGGAGCAAACCTATGCTATATGTTTGCTAAACCAAGACTGCATAAAATGTAATTAAGCCTTGTTAATTTATTCTAACCTATACTCAGAATCACTATCTTTAACATCATTTGGTTACCTGACCAAAATTTGTTTCAAATTTCTACTGGATCACTAGTTTAAGGGGGTTTTCGAATGAGCAATAACTTTACTCTCTGAACCTAGTCTAAGCAATAACTTGATGATTGTAATTTAATTTGTAACCAATAGACTTAAGCAGATAAGAAGTACAATATAGAGACACCTATTCGTTAATAATAAATGTTATATAGAGTGCTAAACCACTCGTAGTCTCAATCCTATCGCTTTATTGGTTTATATATATAATTCTTAAATGTTGTAACAATCGCTTTGAATATGCCCATCAACCAGGTCGTATAGAATATTTTGAAGACACCACAACAAGATATTGAGAGGGAAACATTGAAAAAATTGAAGTGTTTCAATTTAAACAGATGGTCTTAAGTTGCTGTATCATGATTGTAACAGGTATTCTGAAGTTGTGACTATAAAAAGGCATTTATCCAAGGGAAATGTCTATTTCTGAGATTTACAAATGAGATCTGGCCTCTCCTTGTAATGTTATTCTGTCATCCTTTGGAGCTGAAGCTGGATTGGTGGAGGATTAGTAATGACATGGCTGTAAATTTCTATTGTATTTTTGTTATTTTGTCTTGTAATAATGCATGCTTGTGTTAGCAGAATAGGATTTTTGCTTAAGATGTTCCCTAAGCATGTTTTGGGAATGTCATGGTACTCTAACTACTATGGGGTTGTCCATAGCTAGTTTTGCTTGTACAGTTTTTGGTTTTTAATATATTTGCCAGGGAATTGTCCCTTTTACCCAAAAAAATAAAAAGGCATTTAAAGTGATAAAGATATGTTAAATGCGACACCACCAACAACAGAAAATGACAAGTTAACGATACAAAATGAATTCATTTAGTTTAGGTCAAGAATAGAATAGCGTCAGTGAAACTCAGTCCAAATGCATGACCAGCTCACTCCGCGGATTTGGCCCCGGCTGGCTTTCCATGTGCTCCATATACCTTTGGCCCGCGTCCAGGAAATCCTGCCAACGAGCAGCAAAGAAAAGATGAAATTTCAGTCAGGATCAAATCTAATAATTCCCATTCGCGTAAGGAGACAAAACCCCATAAACCAATTTCAATCAAGAAATTTTTATTTTTGTAAAAGTTTTATAGCGAAAAATAGAACTTAAGGCAGGCACACATATAACATGTAACATGTAATATAATACCTGCAATATTCCAGTAAGCAGCATACATATCTGAATGTCGCTTGTTTTCTGTCCGCCCAAATTTCACAGGATTCATCAGTTCCTTCACGGCCTGATACCAATCAAACACATTAATAACCATCTTACAAGTGCAGTTATTTATTACCGCAATTATATCATTATGAGACCCCCTATAATGCATGCTCAAAAATTGCCATGTCGCACAGATAGTAGTAACTATTCAATGGTTCGACTTACTAAATATCATTACTGTTGAACTATAATATTTTTCTAATAGCTCTATGAACATTAAACGTAAACCTTTGAAGTATGAATTCTAAATCTTAAAGTGAACAAAATAAGGCCAATACTGGATCTGATTTGTTACTAAGATCACATGCAAATGAATGAGAAGAAAGCGGTGACAGAACGATATGTTTGTTATCATCAAGCAATTTGCTTCCTGTATATAAAAGACATACTGTTATGGTATGCTTGTCTACCTGAATTTGCTACATTTTATGCGTGAAACTGGTCATCTTCTATTTAATTTGGTGGAGACAAAGCTTCAACTTTGCACCTATAGTCACACGTACTCACTACATCATGTATTCACATAGCAAACTTTGGTTAATCCATTAAACTTTTATTTGTAGATAAACCAAAAGCTATTACATGTAACTTTCTCAATTTTTCCCAATCTCAAGAAGAAAAAAAACTTAGGCGTAGAAATAAGCTAATCCAAACACCCCCTCAAACCCTAAACCTGAAAGCTTCACATAAACCTTTGAACATTAACTCAAAACCTTTCAAGTGTGGACTCTAAACCTTAAAGTGAGCCAAAATAAGGCCAGTACTGTATAGTGAGATAGTCTTCATGAGTCAAATAAGGCAGAAACCACCAGAAAACTCAAACCTCTATAAAATGTCTACAGTTAAAAGAATCTCCCACCAAAGTAGACATATATATGATTAATTCGCTAATTAGAAACCTAAAAAACAAACTTATCCACCAATTGAAACAGAACTTTTAGCACCAAACAAAATGCTCAGAATACAATATCAGTTATTGAGGTTTCAAAGTCACAACTAACCATTTTCTAGTAATTTTAGTGCTTGTTTATCAGATTCTTAGAGCTTAAATCCAAACACCGGTTTTGTTTTATGTTTATTTTCATGCCAAGGAATTGTACTAAATTGGGGAGAATTGTTGGAAATTTAGTTCAATTGAGGGTCTCTAATCACACCTGGCAATGGTCACGAGGTACGGAGTGTACACCCATCACGTCTCTGAGTGGTTCAGTTTCAGCGGCTGAAGGATCAGGGAGTTGTCTCATCAGAGGGTTTATGTCATCACTGAGTAAACCTCTCAAAGTAAAGTAAAGTAACTCTCAATACCGTCTTTCACGGTGTATGGGGGAGGTTGAGACGTAGACCGCCTTACCCCTACCTAAGGTAGAGAGACTGCTTCCGGTTCCACCTAAGGTAGAAAAGGACCTCCGGCTTTGCAAGGGGTGAGGATCGAACCCTTGACCTCTGTCTCTAGAGGCAAGGGTGTTAACCACTTGATCCAACCTTGCTCTTACTGAGTAAACCTCTCAGTGAGCACTAAATTCAAACTTAGGTTGTAAGCAAGGTTGTAAAAATCGTTAGGCGTTAGTGAGGCGGTCGGGTAGGGCCTAGCGATTAATCGGGGATTAATCGGATTGGAATTTTTATGCACAAAATTGTAATTTTAAATATTATATTACGTTATATGTATGAGATAAGCATAATTCATCAAAGTTCAAATATTTCAATTGTTCAAATATAAACATAATACATAATTCTTCAAAGTTTAAAATCAAACTTAAATATTAGTCGGTTTGTTGACTATTTTAAGCGATCTTTGACTGATTTTGTCCGATTAATCGGTTTGTTGACCAATTTTTAAGCGATTTTAACTGATTTTTAAGCGATTCTGTTGACCGATTTTTAAGCGATTTTGTTCGATTAGACCGGTTTTGTCCGATTAATCGGTTTGTTGACTAATTTTTAAGCGATCTTTGACCAAAGCAATTAAATAGGCCGATTATGATAAATCAAGGCGCTTAGTGAGCGATCAGCGATTATGCGGGGATTAATCAGCCGCCTGGACGATTTTTACAACAAAGGTTGTAAGTGCTTTGACCTATTCAAAGGCTGCAACTTAATGGCCATGATTAACTGTCATGTAATCACTGTTTTCTATAATGGAGGAACATTATGATGTAATTAATGGGCCGGTTAATGATACAAGCTTAATTGGAAAGTCAAAATAAGTCAACTCAAGAAAGTCAAAGGCAAAAAGTCAAATATCTGTTTGGGCGCCAAAAACAGTTGCAACCCAAAACGACTAGTTTAGCTTAAATACTCACTTTGTAGTCATTTTTAGTCACTCATTCAATTGTAACATTTCCTTTCCTTTCATCTTCTGACTATTCATAATTCCTAATAACAAATCATTGCGAGTTCGGTTTCATAATTCTCAAGAATTCCTAGTGATATTGTTGCCATTGATCGCATATTTTCCATTTCTTAATTGATTTCAAGATATGTATGTTTCAATTGGTACCAAGAGTCCTTTTTCTGGCACCACATTATCTTCAAGAGTGTTATACTGACATTCTTGATTTTCCGGTCATCTTCTCCGGTCAAATTCCGGCAAGAAACAGAGATTTCCGGTAAGAAATTAGTCACCACTAATTTCACCTATTCTATTACATCAGATTAGTGCCAAACAATTGTACGATCACAAGGCTAGCCCATAAGTGGTTAATTTCTCTAGCCTTGAACAAGCTAATCAGAAGCAATTGCTTTGGGTAATCAAGAATAGGACCAGTAGTTGTTATTCAATTTTTGATGAGTGATAATAATACTGGCGAGATGGTGAACACAATAACCACAAATCAAGAATCCAATATGGTACTCATTGATTATCTACACAGACCAACTCAAAACTAACATTATGGTATATGCAAATAGCATAGATGCCTATGTGCATTTACATAATTGTAGTAAATCTTATGTTGTGCTTCATAGCATTTATTAAGACTGCATTATGCTTAACTAGAATTAACGTTGATATTAGTCGATGTAATGTGAATAAAATGACTCGTACAATCTTTTTCTTTTCACCCATGAAAATTATTAAGAAAAGCCAAGGAAGTAACTCTATCAGTGAACGAGTAAGGGGGGACAAGGATGACTAGAAGGCAATAGCATAGATGGTGGAGCTATCTATTGACATGTGAAATATGATGACTCAAAAAAAGTTATAAAAGATTATAAACTAATTTTATTTGTGTAACCATTTCAATGACAATAAACCCAGTTAGTGGTCTATTCTCCTTGACAACTTTCTGGCAATTTATTCCTAGCAGATTAATATCAAAGAATCGAAGAACGACTATTATGATGGATTTGTTTTATAAAGCAAACACACACATGCTAATCTATATCCATGCTCACAGCAAAGCTTAAGCCCTCACTAATTGGGTGAGAGTCGAGACACTGTAAATACACATAGGATACCCAAGGACTCAAATCCTAGTACTTCAACCAACAAAGCAGTTATTAAAAAGAGCACAATTCTAAATTTTAAAAATAACTAAAAAAAAATAAAATAAAAAAAGGTAAAAAGCTCTCACTCTTGATGTAAGCGACTCATCCCATGAGTATACTGGAAATCTCTGAATAGCTCCGACCAAAGTAAATCTTGGATGAAGCTCGGCACATGTTTGACCTAACATAGATACAAAAGAAACAAAAGATTTTGAAGTTCTTCAATTAGTCAAAAGAAACTAAAGCTACATTATGAAATAAAAACTTACACTGGGGTCAATCTTCCCCCTATGCAAGGGGTTTCCAATAACGAAGTTCCTCACATTTAGATGGGTTGCCTACAGAACGAGAAAAAGAATGAACTTTTAGTTCACAAGCAAATGTATCCAAATCAAGGGTAATGCGACTTGATGACACTCCCAATTTAGAAACCCAAATATGAACTTTTAGTAGAAGTTGGTAGACTTACAATTTTGAGAACCTCTTGAGCCAATAAATGAGGTTGATCTTCCCGCCTCTTGATGACACTGCCAATTTAAAAACTCAAATATGAGATTTTTACTGTCAAAACGATCCAATAACAAACATATATCTTGAGTTTCATACCCATATGGTGCAGCAAACATGTAATTTCATTCGAAACCGCCACCCCCAACATTTTTTGTGCCAGCGTCAAAACCATGCAGGCGGCCTGGTCTTTTCAAACTTGTGAAGAGATCACGTGGTCTCAGAACTTTCATCTATAAATCAAGATGATAGAAGTTATGATCTTTCAGAAAAAGACCCATAATTTCCAATTACATATTAACCAAAAAAGAACAAAATCAGTGGCCCATTTAACAACTACGGGAGATTGAACAGTTAACCACACTCCCCTCCCAGAGACACAATCCAGTTTCTATCTATGGGAACAATTATGCATAATTGGTCCCTTACGCTTTCAAGTTTCCATCAATGTCCTTTGAGCATTGTTCTATTAACGTATCTTGCATACTTTTACAAAAATATTACAGAAAACTATAAAACTTTAATATTGAACCCTGAAACTCTATATGCAAAAAACTACAACACTAATCCCTAAACCTTGAGCCTCTCAGCAAAAAACTCTAAACAGAGATCCACAAACCTTATACCACCCACCAAGCCCAAACTTGCACCCTCGACCCTAAACCACAAAGCATCAACAATGAACCCTCAAGTAAGACCCCACTCTATATAAAAGAAATATTGTTATGGTATGCTTCTACATCAACAATTGTCTCCCTGAATTTGCTACATTTTATGTGTGAAACTGGTCATTTTCTATTTAATTTGGTGGAGACAAAACTTCAACTTTGCACCTATAGTCACACGTACTCACTACATCATGTATTCACATAGCAAACTTTGGTTAATCCATTAAACTTTTATTTGTAGATAAACCAAAAGCTATTACATGTAACTTTCTCAATTTTTTCCAATCTCAAGAAGAAAAAAACTTAGGCGTAGAAATAAGCTAATCCAAACACCCCCCTCAAACCCTAAACCTGAAAGCTTCACATAAACCTTTGAACATTAACTCAAAACCTTTCAAGTGTGAACTCTAAACTTTAAAGTGAGCCAAAATAATAAGGCCAGTACTGTATAGTGAGATAGTCTTCATGAGTCAAATAAGGCAGAAACCACCAGAAAACTCAAACCTCTATAAAATGTCTACAGTTAAAAGAATCTCCCACCAAATTAGACATATATATGATTAATTTGCTAATTAGAAACCTAAAAAACAAACTTATCCACCAATTGAAACAGAACTTTTAGCACCAAACAAAATGCTCAGAATACAATATCAAATGAACTGTGTTCAATAAGAGGACTAACCATTTTCTAGTAACTATCAAGGTTTCAAGTCACAACTAACCATTTTCTAGTAATTTTAGTGAATGTTTATCAGATTCTTAGAGCTTAAAATCTTTCAAAGCATAAAATAAAAAATAAAAAATAAAAAACAAAAAGATACAAATACTATCACCAGCAAGCGATTTTGTTACAATTTCAATTTATGATTCTAAAAAATAAGCAATTATCATTTGCATCTTATGATAAAAGTTTACCTTATATTGTGACAGCGGTTTTTAAACAAACAACAAACTAACTACCGTCTTTTCGTCGCTCCTTTAGGGTTTGTGAAATATTTTGCAAACCCTAAAATGCAATCTAATTTCAATTTCATGGAGCAATTAACCACAATTGGTCCCTTCAGTTTTTATACTCCCATCATTAACCCTTGAACGTTGCTCTGTAACTAATCTTGCACATTTTTACAATGATATTACAAAAAAGCTTAGAACTCAACCCTAAAACCTCAACTCTAGACACTGATTGTTGAGCCATAAGCCGGAAAACAAAAACACCAACCCCTACATAGCGTTTGGTATGTCGTAAATAAAGGGGGAATGAAAAGGATTATTACGATGGAATGAGAAAATGTTGTTTGTTCATATTTATGTAATGTAATAATTCATTACAATGAATGACTCATTACACCAAAATCATTCCTTATGGGGCCCTTATTTTTTGTTTATTACATCTCGTAATGGAATCAAAATTACATAAAACTCCACTATTAACTAACCATATTAATGAAACTTCTCATCAATAATGGGTATTTTAGTCTTTTTATTATAATTCCATTACGTCTTATCAAACAAACCAAACATGATAAATAATGGTAATGGCTCATTACATTACACCACTTATTCCATTACATCGGTCATTCCATTCATTTAACATTTTATTTCGTCCTACCAAACGAACCCCTAAACTTAAAACTCGAAAGCCACAAACCATCCCCGCACCCTTCCCAAAAAACCTAAACTTGCACCCACCAAACCTGAACTGCGAATATAGAATAATGAACCCTTAGGTGAAAACCTTGAATTTCAAAGGTGTTTGACTTAGCTTACTTTCAAAGCTTGAAGGCTAATTTGAGCTTGAAAAAGCATATGAGCTCAATTTCAACAGCTTAGGAGTTTATCAGTTTGAGCTTATGTCTTACTTAAGCTCATAAGCTCAAGTAGATAAACCATAAGCTATTACAGGTGACTAAATCGAATTACCCAAATCTAAAAAGCACACCATAAGCGTAAAAATAAGCTAATCCAAAACACCCCCTCAAACCCTAAACCGTGAATGCTTTACATAAACCTTTGAACATTAACTCAAAACCTTCTAAGAGTGCACTCTAAACCTTAAAGTGAGCCAAAATAAGGCCAGTACATGGGTGATTCTCACATTAATATTTTCAAGCATTTTGTGTCCAATAAAAAAGAAGCATTACGGTTAAGGTATGCATCTAACTTATTAACAAATACTTACTAATTCTCACGTGCAGCTAATTTTATGTAAATGACAGCCTTTTAACATCACCAATAAAATTTATCGTACATTTCGGCTTCTTCCCTTATATGGAAATCAAATTACATAGAAGATGACTAGCTTCGTACATGACGTGAAGCAAACAGGTAGCACGCGTAAGGGGTTTGGTGGGCTGTGGGACTCTCTTTTAGCTAATTAGCTGATTTGTTATAGGTCAAAACTGTAGAATGCTTTTTGTTTGGGAAAACTTGTATCCTTTTGATGTAACAATCTAACATAGTTAACATGAAATACATCTTTGAAAACCACACTGTTACAAAACTATTAAAAGGATCAGTTCTAGAGCGAGCGCTTAGACATTTATAAGGTTGAAAGACAAAGTAAACCATGCACCTTTGATGCAGGAATCTGATAATTGGAATATATGCTGCATATATATATATATATATATATATATATATATATATATATATATATATATATATATATATATATATATATATATATATATATATATATATATAAGGGATCGGGTGCGTTTCACTTTTTAAGTGCGGATGGTACGGATGAATGTGGACCACACGATCATCCGTCCATCTCATCAAAGATTAAAAAAAACGCGATGGCATTTTCGTAAATAGTGCAAAACGTTTACACTAATAAGATAATATCGTTATATATCTTGCTTAAAAAAAACACAAAAATTCAAAGAAAAAAAAAAACAGATTTATCGATAATGAATTTAAGGAAAGTAAGATTTGCAGAAATTATAGAAGGTATTCTTAATTATTTCATATTGTTATTATACGATTTAACTATACGTATTCTGATAAGAGTACATCAGTATGATTGCTATTACGATACTAACATTTTTATTATTAAAAAATGAGTAATTCTCATTATGAACTGTTAATTTAATCTTTTTTGTTTTTCAGAATTACAAATATGAATTCTGCATTTAAAAATAAATTATTCTTAAATTAATAGTCTTTAAGATAACTACTGCGATATTAATTGCATTTCTATGATAAATATTCTGATATTAATTGCATTTCTATGATAGCTATTCTGAAATGTTATATATTCTGAAAAAACATATTCTGAAATGTTATATATATGAAGCCTATTTTGATTGAAAAAATATTAATATCTATTGACGATACTTAATCCGATATTTATATAATTATAATAAATATTCTGATATTAATTGCATTTCTATGATAGCTATTCTGAAATGTTATATATTCTGAAAAAACATATTCTGAAATGTTATATATATGAAGCCTATTCTGATTGAAAAAATATTAATATCTATTGACGATACCTAATCCGATATTGATATAATTATGATACCTTGTGTGATATTAATTCACATTCAAGGATAGGTATTTTGATATTAATATTTTTTCTTTAATCTGCATTTACAATGAACAATTTTATACCTATTAATTGATTGTATCATTATTATGTTAGTAATCAATATGACACTTACTGTGATATTATAACTGCTAACGACATATAAGGTTATATATTCCGATATTAACATTTTTTCTTATTTTAAATACAGATGATGAAGATGATTATGAAATTGAATACATGTTACTTTATAAGATCCAAATGGAAAAATGTATGACTAAAGTAAAAGAAGAAACAAAGTCTGCAATATCTTTGATTTCTGAGACAATTTGTTACCTTACATGTGGACCTAATTCATTCGACACAACAAATATTTGTCTCTTGTTGAACAATCTTAAAAGTTTAGAAGAAGAGATGCAAGATGTTAAAGATGCAATTATTTGGAAAACTACAATAAGATTTGATATCTTAAATGAAGATAAACAACAGGTATTGTTAAAATATATCTCTACTTTTTTTAGCAGATAAATGAATATTTGATTGTTCTTGTTAATTTTTTGATTGTTATTGTTAAATATTTTTTGAACAGTTACATGAAACTTGCCTCGACAAGGTTAAACACATTGTTGATAAAGCTGCTGCAAATCTTCAAGACACTATTCGTTTTTTTTTATTTGAAGCCTAAATATGGGGAACTGTATCCGAAAGTTAGCGATATTCTTTCAAAGATAAGTAACCAAATTTCTGATATTGGAGATCCATATTTCATGACATTTGAAGAGATTGAAATACTTGACAAGGCTACATCAGAATTCGAAGAAAGAAATAAAAAAGATAAAATTATTTGACTGATGGAACAATTAGAAGTTATTGAAATTTTGTTGTGTTATTGAACTGTATCCGAAGTTATTGAAATTTTGTTGTATTATTGAAATTTTTTTATTGTTAATGTTACTATGTTATTGTTTATTTGAAATGTTTACTATCTTATTGTTACTATTATAATGTTGCATTTACTTTATAATTTGTTAATTTTATAATTGTTGTAAAGTAACATTTTTGTCTGACATTAATAATTGATTTTTTATACATCTGGTGTATAATAAAAAATAATAAGCTTATTCCGATACTAAATAATTAATAAACTTATTCCGATACTGAAAATTAATAAACTTATTCCGATACTAAAAATTAATAAACTTATTCCGATAATAAAATATTACTCCCTCCGTCCCATAATTATAGTCCAGTGTTGACTTTTTAAGTCTTCGTATTACAACTTTGACCTTATATAGTTTTATTTGTGTTATATAATACTTGATAAAAATTATACCAATGAAAAATACATTTAAAACTCAATCAATTCATATATTTTGCATCAAGTAATATATAACACAAATAAAAATATTTAAGGTCAAAGTTGAAGACTAAAGACTTTAAAAGTCAACAGTGGACTATAATTATGGGACGGAGGTAGTAATAAACTTGTTCCGATAATAAAAATTAATAAACTTATAATTATTGTAAACTAAGATTTTTTTTCTGACATTAATAATTGATTTTTGAAAGTTCTGATGTATAATAAACATTAATAAACTTATTACGATACTAAAAAATTAATAAACTTATAGTAAAACGTATAGAATAAGATAGTGCAAAGTTAGTACGATATTAAAAAAAAAAAATTACTGCGAATTGGAGATCTCCAATGAAGATGCAACCTTGATTATCAATATAATCAATGATACTTTGAAAAAGGAGCGTTCTAGGCTTGACGATTTGGGAAATCTGCTGGTTAAGGCACGTAATGATATGTTCGATAAGAAGCGAGAGGTCGCCTATATTAAGCAGGAGATGAAGAAGGATCAAGACTTGTCCCTTTAGGTTTTTATTAGTTTTGTCTTATTTTAATTTTCTTAGTTTATGTATGTCCAAATTTTGAATTATAAAATATGTAATGGACTTGTATTGAAATGAAGTTAAGTTTTTATCATCTATATAATTTTAACTAATATGTTATTTTATATATTCTAAAGTTAATGTTACTATCTTATTCTTAATTTGAAATATTAATTTTATTATTGTTATAAACTCAGATTTTCTTCGGAAATTAATAATTGTTTTTTGAAACTTCTGATGTATAATAAAATTTAAAACTTATTCCGATAGTAAAAAATTTTACAAATTATAAATACGGAGGTTACGATAATAAAAATTAATAAACTTATTTTGATACAAAAATAATATTCTTTGACAAACATTCTGACAAATTAATAAACTTATTCCGATACTAAAATATTAATAAACTTATTCCAACTCTAAAAATTAATAAACTTATTCCGATAGTAAAATATTAACAAATTTATAAATACTTAATTCATTCAATGTTGCTGCTGCAAGCATTAGCTGAAAATATAAATTATAAATATTAATAAACTTATTCCGATAGTAAAATTAATAAACTTATTCCGATAGTAAAATATTAATAAACTTATTCCGATAGTAAAAAAATTGACAAATTATAAATACGGAGGTTACGATAATAAAAATTAATAAACTTATTTTGATACAAAAATTATATTCTTTGACAAACATTCTGACAAATTAATAAACTTATTCCGATACTAAAATATTAATAAACTTATTCCAACTCTAAAAATTAATAAACTTATTCTGATAGTAAAATATTAATAAAGTTATTCCGATATTAAAAAATTTAAATCCAAATAAGGATAACGTTCTTGTCAGATTGACAGTTATTTATTAACAAATACCAATTTAGTTAACATTATTAATATAAATAAGTAAAAAATTACTGCGATATTTAATAAAATAAAAAATTAACAATATAAGATATACAGCATAAAACAATATTCTTACTCAAATATTTAATAAATAAAAATTAATAAAATTGATAATAAAAATTAATAAAATTAATAAAATTATTAATTAATAAAAATTAATATAGTAATAATTAATAAAATTAATAAACTTAATCCGATACAAAAAAATTAATAAACTTATTGCGATACTAAAAAATTTATACCCACATAAGGATAAGGTTCTTGTCTATTAGGAAATACTAGTATATTTCTATAAATAAGTAAAACGTATAGAATAAGATACTGCAAAAGTTACTGCGATATTAAAAAAATTACTACGATATCTTATACCCACATAAGGATAACGTTCTTGTATATTAGGAAATACTAGTTTATTTAATATTATTAATATAAATAAGTAAAACGTATAGAATAAGATACTGCAAAAGTTACTGCGATATTAAAAAAATTACTACGATATCTTATACCCACATAAGGATAACGTTCTTGTATATTAGGAAATACTAGTTTATTTAATAATATTAAAATAAATAAGTAATATGTATAGAATAAGATACAGCAAAGTTAATGGGATATTAAAAAAATTACTGCGATATAAATAAATAAAAATTTAACAATATAAGATATAGAGCATAAACTATATTCTTACTGTGAAATTTAATAAATAAAAGCTTATATTGAACATATTCATAAAATAAAAAAATTATATATTGAATAAGTTTATATATTGCAGAATAAAAAAAGTTACAATTTTAATGATTCAGCTATAATGTCTTTTTTATATTTGTTAGCATCACTTAACAAAATTTTAACAGCATATAACTTTCTCAGAGTCGCCAATTCATTCTTGCTTCCATTTTCTCTGAAAGTTGATCTCTATTGTTTGTCTTCAATTCCAGAATAGAACTCAAGATGCCTCATAGTAAAAATGCCACAATCTGTTTTATTTTTAGATGTTTGCCATTCCATTTGAAGTCTTTGAGGAGCACACTTTGATATTTGTTGAGCCTTTGGATGATTTGAAACTTTTAAATAGTGACAAAACAATTTAAACTGAAAAAAAAAACAAATATAAATATATATAAAAATAATAATAATATTACCAAAAAATACAAAAAAAAATATATATATAAATAAAAAAAAATGTAAAAAATAAAAATAATATTACCAGATTTTCAGTTGTATTGCCATATATACCAGCACTTTCCTTCAAATTGTCAATAATTACAAACGACGGATTCAAGAGATTGAAGCAATAAACATAGAAATGGTTTTGCCTACAAACTGGGAAGAAAACCTGTAAAAAGTAAATTGTTGGGATCATAGTTTTCACTATTTTATCAAGTCTCGGTCATTTGTAATAATGTTAGGTTGCTTAACTATTATTTACTTTCATTTACTAAATGTATTAAGTTTACTAGAATTAAGGTATGTAACCCATGGGCCTCAAAGCCCACGAAATGATGAAAGGAAGGAAAGGGAGTGTTGCCCTAGCTCCTTCCCTATATATAGAAGCCTTAGGTCATTTGTAAACTTGGTTGGTTATTTGATTTCTTTAGGAAACTCTTGCACTTATATTTCTCTTATTCATATAATCACCCAACTCCTTATATTTATCTCATTCTTATACTTGTGTTTACAAAATGGTGACCTAACAAGTGGTATCAGAGCAACATCAATCACTTAAGAGAAACGATCTAATGAAACATTCTTATATTTCAGACCGGTTCCAAACTTGCTTTGTTCGTGACTTACAAGGAAACGATCTAATGTCTGGCTCACGTGGCACCAATCTTTATACAATATCAATGTCAGATATGATTGCAACATCTCCGATATGTCTTCTCTCCAAAGCAGAATCAACTAAATCTTGGTTATGGCACAAACGTCTTTTGCACTTGAATTTCAAAACAATGACTGACCTTGCTCGTTACAAACTTGTTGATGGATTTCCAAGATTCCGTTTTACCAAAGATCACTTATGTTCTGCCTGTGAACAAGGAAAAAGTACTCGGGCACATTTTCCTTCAAAACCTGAGCACAGTACGAATCATCTTTTACAATTGCTACACATGGATTTGTGTGGACCGATGCGTGTTCAAAGTATCAACGGTAAACGCTACATTCTTGTAATTGTGGATGATTATTCAAGATGGACTTGGGTTTACTTCTTACGAAGTAAAGATCAGGCTCCTTCCATGATCATTACCTTTCTCACAAAAATTCAAGTTCAGTTACGCAACACGGTTCGAATGGTCAGAACTGACAATGGAACTGAATTCAAGAATCAGATACTTAGGTCATATTATGAGAAAGTGGGAATTGAACATCAAACATCTATTCCTAGAAGCCCAGAATAGAATGGAGTTGTTGAAAGACGCAACAGGACGTTAGTGGAAGCTGCTAGAACTATGTTGATTAATGCTCAATTACCAGATTACTTGTGGGCAGAAGCTGTTTCAACCGCATGTTATACCCAAAACCATTGCATGATTACAAAACGCCATCGTAAAACACCTTATCAAATTGTTCACAAAAGAAAACCGAATATCGATTACTTTCATGTATTTGGAGCACTCTGTTATCCAAAAAATGATCGTGATGATTTAGGCAAACTTAAAGCAAAGGCTGACATCGGAGTGTTCGTTGGATACTGTGAAAATTCAAAAGGTTTTCGGATATGGAATCGTCGTACAAGAGAAATTCAAGAAACCATTCACGCTAATTTTGATGAACTCACACAAATGGCTTCTGAGCAACACAACTTAGGACCCGAATTCAACCGTCTTAACTCTCCGGAATCTTCGGCTGAACCATTGCCACTCAACCGCAAAGAATTAGAAACCTTGTTTGCTCCACTATTTGATGACACAATTGAATACCGTCCTACTGAGGTCTTACCAAATTCCGCTGCTCAACCTGATAACATTCCAGTACCAGACTCACCTCAACAAACAACTACAAGTGTTGAGAGAGACGATCCTCCAATTGTATCACCATCTACAGCAGAACAAACTGGTTCTACTTCCCACTATCCAGCTGAAGATCCAACAGCACAATCAGTTCCACAACCCGCAGAGCATGATCCTGATGCGTTCTTTAACCCGTTTGCACCGGCTCCTACAGTTCCTGATATAGCTGAGTCGTCAACACGCAATTTGGATCCTGCTAACATGCGAGATACTTATCAACTACACCCTTCAACACACAAATGGACTCGAGACCATCCACTAGTTCATATTATTGGTGATGAGGCGAAAAATGATCCGTTTTTAGGGGGTCATTTAAGCCCGAATCCGAATTTATTTGATCAAATATTGCCCTAAATCGTTCCTTTTGTGATTTTAGGTGTTTGGAGAGTGAATTCTGGAAAAGAAGCTATTTTGGACGTTTTTGGAGCATAAAGTGAAGAAAACAACAAAGTACCAAATCCAAGCTGGAATTACAAGGTGACGGCGTCAAGAATTTACTCTTGACGGCGTCAGAAAGGATGAATATTTTACCAAAGGTTGTGAAGGCGTCAGATGAAGAGATGACGGCGTCAAAGTGACCAAGATTAATTTACCGAGGGTGGTGACGGCGTCACATAGGCCGTCACGATTGGATCTAGGGCGTCCGAGGAAGTATATGGCGGCGAGTTGACGGCGTCAGATTTTACTCTTGACGCCGTCAGGACGATTTTCCTATATATAGTTTTCTAGTTTTTTCATTAAAAAAGAGAGAAGTTTTGGTGAAACCCTAAAGACGATTTTGGTGCCTCTTTTACAGGTTTTTCAAGGGTTCCAAACCCTTGAGACCTTGCATTGTAATTGAGATAAGTATACTCTTAATTCAATCAATATGTCTATGTGTTGGTTGTCTATCTTTTGTTCTTATCTTAATTCTACTATGCTAGGCTAAATTTCCTTTGTGTTTGCTTAGATCTAATGAAACCTAGATGTTGATTATGTGTTGATTACTTGTCTATTCTTGTTTTGAATGAATGATATTATATGTTAGGCTTAAGAAAACTGGCAGATCTCCAAATGGTAACATGCTTGAACGTCTTAAGAAACATGAACCGAGGCGTACTAGGTCTTTATTGGTTGTATTTAATGCATGAGCCACTGTTTACAATCCCTATAGTTGTGCTGGGTCATGGTGTAGGAGGAGATAAGAGCTCATAGAGTTGGGGAGTTATGTATGCCACTCCACGAATGGTATTAAGGAATACAACCCGTCATTCATACAAGTGTAACAAGTAATTAACATGTAAAAGATATCTAGGGAGTAATGAAGTCTAAGTAAACACAATTTCTCCAACCACTGCTCACAACCTTAGTTTAATATTAGTTTAATTTCATTTTCATTAGTTAATTAGTTATAAAGTAGTTTTTGGGTTAGTTGATTAGCAACTAATTCCGCCCACTCCTTCAAAACCCGAGATTTTACTTGCTTTCATAAAATATAAAAACACAAAAATAATCATCTTCCATCTCTAGAACTATTAATTAGGCTTTCTAATCCTAGCGACACTATTCCTAAGCTGAACGATCAATCCCCCGGTACTTGTCACTATACTATACTACAACGATCAGGTACACTGCCTGGTGGGGGTTGTAAGCCTCGCGAGATCCCTCGAGAGGTAAAGCAAGGTGCGATTCCCACGCATCAAGTTTTTGGCGCCGCTGCCGGGGAATAGTTATTGTCTAGGTTAGAATTTCTTTTTATTAGGTCTACTTGCTAGATTCCTTTCTAGTAAGATTTTATTTTTATTTTTAGGTTCTCTTTAGTCTATCTTTTCTTTGTGTCTTTGTTAGTAAAAACCTTTCCATTGACTATTCCGTTAGCCATTATGGAAAACGCGAATCCACCATACTACAGACCACGAAATTCACCCACTCCAAATGACATCTTGATGTTTAAACAACATGAGGATGAACCTATCTATGATGCATGGGCTCGTTTTAAATATTTACTCCGAAAAGTCCCTCATCATAATTTTGATCTGTGGTCCCAAATTGAAATATTTTACCATCGTGTCGACCACTATACCAAAATGGACATTGACCATACCGCACATGGGGACCTTTGGGGATTAAGTGCTGATGAAGCATGGGAAACCATAGAGAATTGTGCCATACTTGCCAAAAAAATGGACAACCCAACAAACATTGTTACGGATCAATTGATAGCAAGTTTAAGGGAACAAGCAAGAAGACTGTTTGGGGATAAAACTATAGATGAGATAACTGGGCATACGGGGTGGTATGATTTCACCACAATACAAATGGAAGAGATAGTAGAAAACCCAAGCCCAATAAGTACCCCACAAGTCCTACCATCACTTGAGGAATACACACCACCCGTGACTTACCCGGAAGAAGTAGAAGAGACTATAGGAGCCCAAATAGAGGTAGAACCCTTGTACCAAACACCACCAGAGGATATAGGTTTGAATACTTGTAGTGATAACCTTACTCTTAGTTCTAGGGAATTACCTAGTGTTGATGAACCGGAACCTCAATCTTCACACAACTTTCCATCCTTAGATATACATCTAGGAGACAAAAGAGGAGCCGACCCACCCATCAACCCATGTAGTCCGGGTAGTCTTAGGATAAAGGCAATGGACTCTAAGCCTTGTAGAGAGGAAGCCAATATAGGAGTGGAAAATGGCCTTACATGCTTACATCACCCATTTATGATTGATCACAAGAAACATTATGGGTTTAAACTGGGTTTATTAGATCAAGATGGATCCCCAACTTGTAGTCTCTTGAAGATGATAGAAAATGATCCCTTTCTAGGAGAAAATCTTAATTCACCTATTAACCCGATTGAATTAGGTAAGGTTATGATGATAGGAGCACACCCCTTTGAGCATATAATTCATCCACCACTCTTTCCTCATGAGGCATATTTCCACCCTAAGGGTGTGTATCGCTACTTCCACCCGCACTTAATCCTAAGTGTAGGAAAAACCTCTCCCATTTCCGTTAAATAAGGGTAGAGTCAGGCTCGTGACTCGAACAAAAACAAGCGCTTCTTGGGAGGCAACCCATGTTTGTGTGATTTTTTTTTTTTTTTTTTTTTTTTTTTTTTTTTTTTTTTTATTGTTATTTGCTTCCGTATGCATGTTTTATTTTTATTGTTGGTTAATCATGTTTCTCAACTAAAATGTGGAAATACTTTATTATGTTGTTTGGCCTAGTCTTAACTTCAACCTAAAGGTATTTTTGCAAAAGATAAGTGTAAGGGAAAACCCCAAATATGTTTTTAAGAAACAAACCGATCATGATTCTCCACAATATTTAATGAACATGTATATTCGTATTTGTTAGAGTCAAATGCTTGTATTGAGTCATAATGAAGTTTTGCAGGATTTTCCAGGAAGTAGGACAAAGTTTTTCCAGAAATTTTCCGGAAACTTAACATAAGAATTTCTGCAGGTCCATTCTGACGGCGTCAGAGTATTGCTCTTGACGGCGTCAGGAGTTAAAATCTGGAAATTTTACCGGTTTTGTTTTTCTAACGGAGTCTTATGGTTTTTGTGAATTATTAAGTTTTATAATCTCCAGGAAATCTGCAAACTTCATTCCACAAGCATTATATCT
The DNA here is from genome assembly GCA_030686995.1 of Artemisia argyi. Classification (NCBI taxonomy): domain Eukaryota; kingdom Viridiplantae; phylum Streptophyta; class Magnoliopsida; order Asterales; family Asteraceae; genus Artemisia; species Artemisia argyi. Next base: position 124,711,889 of record CM060684.1, read on the forward strand.
TACTTTGTTTTCTAGGATTTAGTAACTTATATAGGATGCCGCCGATTTTACGCGAGGTTGCCTTGTCTATTGTTGTCAGGATTTACAGGTTATTTATGACAAGAAGATGATTTATATTCTGGAAGGGAAGCTTTGATGGTTCGTTTTCTTGGAGGAAGATTTAACCTGGCCAACCTATAATCCATACCGAGCGAATCAGGGGAGTATTTGAATTCATTCTCTTTACTTTTAACTTTTACATTCTTTACTTGAACATTGGGGACAATGTTCATCTTAAGTGTAAGGGGAGGGTAAAAAGATGATACCTTACATATGCACTTTCGCTTGAGTTTGTTTTGTTTGATAGTAGATGAGTAATAAAACTATGAGAAATACTTGTTAGTGTAATTTTAGCGCCAAATTTAAAATTTTTTACAACATTTAGGAGTGAAACTTTAGCCATAGCAAGCGTCTCATGGATAGGAGGTTGTATGACTAGCACATAACCGTATATTCAGAAAAATTTTCCACCCAAAAATGTGAGGTTCGCCTTTAGTTTTGATAGGAAAAGCATTTATTATTGGTGCTTATGAGTGTACCGGTAGCATTTAGATTCTAGAACTTGCGTTAGTGATGCATCCCGAGACCGCTAGTGAGACTACATTCGTGTAGTAGGATTTACTACATGATAAGAGGCATTAGGATCACCCTTGTGTTAAACCCGTATTACGATTACTTGACCATTTAAGTCATATTACTTGGCTAGTTAAGACAACTAATTTTTCCCACACCCTTAGCGTTGTACTCATTTTTAGTACATGATACCCCTAGTACACCCCTCCGAGCCTATCTTTTCGTTTCTAACTTTAAGCATTTTACTTAAAGGAAGAATTTGTTACACCCCACTTAAATGTACACCCAAATCGCCTTAGCCTTCCGTGTATGCGCTCATTTTTAGTGCATTATTGTTATTTGTTAAACCCTAAGTTAACTTTCTAATTGATTACATGGTTGCTAAGTCGAGTCATATCCTTGTACATATTGTTTTGGGACGATTGGGACTCATGGGTAAGTACTTATTTTATAGAGTAATGGGGAAGAACAACACTTATTACCCCCATATGTACGTTAATCTTAAAAGTGCTCCAAGTGTTTTGATTTTCTTAATTCGAGTCATTAGAATAGTTTAATGTAAAGTATGTAAAGATTCAAGTGTAAGGGGAATGCTCAAACCCCTAGGATGTATTATTTTGGATGGTAGGGTAAGAGTGTATGAAAAAAAAAAAAAAAAAAAAAAAAAAAAAAAAAAAATCGAAAAAATCAAGAAAAAGAAAAAAAAATAGAAAAAGAAAAAGAAAAAAAAAAAATAGAAAAGAAAGAGAGAAAAAACATACGGACTACCATCCCGTTTTCATTCTATGTTCATTTTATGTTTTTAGTTATTTTTCATTTATTAGCTTAAGTCGAGTCTAGTCTTGGCTTAGCAACGCCATCTTGTACATGTAATTAACTAAGATTGTTAACTCGCCACCAGTAAAATCCCCTTTATCCAACAAAACCGTGTAATTCATATCCCTACACCTAACGTTATAACCCTTTAAAAGACCTCTTTGATAGTTTATCCTAGGTGCTTACGCCATGTGGTGGAGGTTTGATCCTTTCCCAAGCCTATGGTAATCTATTTTGCTATGACAGGTAGTGAGAGATATCTTCCATTTCCATAATGTTATATTACTTTATTACACCCGAGAGATGTGAGTATCTAAACACTATTTGTGAGGTGCTTGTGTATGACCTCCGTGCTTGTCTATTGGTCTTTAGTGGAACGATTATTTGTTGTAATTACTTTTATATTAGTGTTAAATGACCCCTAACTTGTCTTTTGAGTAGAATAAAAGCTCATTTGCTTGAGGACAAGCAAATCTCAAGTGTAAGGGTATATGATGAGGCGAAAAATGATCCGTTTTTAGGGGGTCATTTAAGCCCGAATCCGAATTTATTTGATCAAATATTGCCCTAAATCGTTCCTTTTGTGATTTTAGGTGTTTGGAGAGTGAATTCTGGAAAAGAAGCTATTTTGGACGTTTTTGGAGCATAAAGTGAAGAAAACAACAAAGTACCAAATCCAAGCTGGAATTACAAGGTGACGGCGTCAAGAATTTACTCTTGACGGCGTCAGAAAGGATGAATGTTTTACCGAAGGTTGTGAAGGCGTCAGATGAAGAGATGACGGCGTCAAAGTGACCAAGATTAATTTACCGAGGGTGGTGACGGCGTCACATAGGCCGTCACGATTGGATCTAGGGCGTCCGAGGAAGTATATGGCGGCGAGTTGACGGCGTCAGATTTTACTCTTGACGCCGTCAGGACGATTTTCGTATATATAGTTTTCTAGTTTTTTCATTAAAAAAGAGAGAAGTTTTGGTGAAACCCTAAAGACGATTTTGGTGCCTCTTTTACAGGTTTTTCAAGGGTTCCAAACCCTTGAGACCTTGCATTGTAATTGAGATAAGTATACTCTTAATTCAATCAATATGTCTATGTGTTGGTTGTCTATCTTTTGTTCTTATCTTAATTCTACTATGCTAGGCTAAATTTCCTTTGTGTTTGCTTAGATCTAATGAAACCTAGATGTTGATTATGTGTTGATTACTTGTCTATTCTTGTTTTGAATGAATGATATTATATGTTAGGCTTAAGAAAACTGGCAGATCTCCAAATGGTAACATGCTTGAACGTCTTAAGAAACATGAACCGAGGCGTACTAGGTCTTTATTGGTTGTATTTAATGCATGAGCCACTGTTTACAATCCCTATAGTTGTGCTGGGTCATGGTGTAGGAGGAGATAAGAGCTCATAGAGTTGGGGAGTTATGTATGCCACTCCACGAATGGTATTAAGGAATACAACCCGTCATTCATACAAGTGTAACAAGTAATTAACATGTAAAAGATATCTAGGGAGTAATGAAGTCTAAGTAAACACAATTTCTCCAACCACTGCTCACAACCTTAGTTTAATATTAGTTTAATTTCATTTTCATTAGTTAATTAGTTATAAAGTAGTTTTTGGGTTAGTTGATTAGCAACTAATTCCGCCCACTCCTTCAAAACCCGAGATTTTACTTGCTTTCATAAAATATAAAAACACAAAAATAATCATCTTCCATCTCTAGAACTATTAATTAGGCTTTCTAATCCTAGCGACACTATTCCTAAGCTGAACGATCAATCCCCCGGTACTTGTCACTATACTATACTACAACGATCAGGTACACTGCCTGGTGGGGGTTGTAAGCCTCGCGAGATCCCTCGAGAGGTAAAGCAAGGTGCGATTCCCACGCATCAATTGGCCATCCAGATGCACCTGTCATGACAAGACAACGACTTCACACTGATGGAGAAACTTGTATCTATGCACTCACTGTTTGTCACGAAGAACCTAAGAACATTAAAGAAGCAATGACTTATGACAACTGGATTGAATCTATGCAAGAGGAATTTCAGCAATTCATAAGATTAGAAGTCTGGGAATTAGTTGAAAGACCTGACGGAGTCTTTGTCATCGGGTTAAAATGGATCTGGAAGAATAAGCTTGATGCAGAAGGGACTGTCATACGTAACAAATCACGTCTGGTAGCGAAAGGATACTCCCAACTAGAAGGACTTGATTTTGCTGAATCCTTTGCTCCAGTGGCTAGACATGAAGCTGTTCGGATCTTCTTGGCCTATGCTGCACACAGGAACATGGTTGTTTACCAAATGGATGTGAAAACTGCATTTCTTAATGGAGAACTCCGTGAAGAAGTGTATGTGAGCCAACCTGACGGTTTCGTTGATCCTAAGCGTCCTAATCACGTTTACCGACTCAAAAAGGCACTCTAGGGACTTAAGCAAGCCCCACGGGCGTGGTATGACAAACTGTCCACTTTCTTGCTGGCCAATAAATTTTCTAAAGGATCGGTGGATCCAACACTATTTACAAAAACCTACGGGGAGGACTTACTTGTTGTTCAAATATATGTCGATGACATTATTTTTGCCTCAACAAAAAGAAGTTACTCTAATGATTTTGCAAAATTAATGAAAGATAATTTTGAAATGTCCATGATGGGTGAACTTTCGTTCTTTCTAGGACTACAAGTTCATCAATCACCCCGTGGAATTTTTATAAATCAGTCAAAATATGCTCTTGAAATATTAAAGAAACATGGAATGATGAGTTGTGATACTTATAATACACCAATGGGCTATACCACAAAACTAGATGCTGATTTACATGGGACTCCTATTGACCCTACCAAATACCGCAGTATGATTGGGTCACTCATGTATCTCACAGCTAGTAGACCTGATATAGTATTTGCTGTCTATATGTGCTCTCGTTATCAGTCTAAACCAACTGAAAAACACCTCAGCGAGGTCAAAAGAATCCTTCGATACATAAAGGGAACCATTAACTTGGGAATCTGGTATCCGAAGGATTCTAGTTTTGAACTAATTGCCTTTTCAGATGCTGACCATGCAGGATGTTTAGACACACGCAAAAGTACATCTGGTGGATTACAATTTCTCGGAGACAAACTTGTGTCATGGCAATCAAAAAAGCAGGACTGCACATCACTGTCGTCTACAGAATCTGAATATGTAGGTAGCCATGTCTGCTTGTTGTGCTCAAGTCATTTGGATGAGATCACAACTTAAGGATTATGGCTACCTATTCAACAAGATTCCTATCTACTGTGATTCAAAGAGTGCAATTGCTATCTCCTGCAACACTGTACATCATTGCAAATCCAAACACATCGATCTCCGATATCACTTCATCAAAGAGCACGTGGAAAAGGGTACCGTTGAACTTTATTTTGTTGGGACTGAGTACCAATTGGCGGACTTACTTACCAAATCCTTAGCACCATCGAGGTTTGCTAGTCTAGTTCACCAAATTGGTATGCGATGTTTGACTCCAGAGGATCTGGAAAAGTTTTTAAAACACAATTGATCGTCAAACATCAAACTATCTTTGTAAATATTTCCTTTAATATAAACCAATCAAAACACAAAAAGATTTTTCATTTTTTTCTTGCTTAAAAAAAAAAAAAAAATGCAAGTATATCACTTCTCTTCAACATCGTGTCATTTTTTTTTCTCTCTATATTTTTTTACAAATGTTGAGGGGGAGATAAGCTCAAAATGCTTCACATTTTTTTTTCTCAAATTGATATACTTGCATATTTTCTATATGATGCGGTTCTTCGGAGAATGTGGAAGTATTAAGTTCATTTTCTCGTCTCATCTCGATTAAAATTTCATTTACAATTGCGGTTAGGAGTATATCTTGATGTTGCACTTGTTTGCCATTTAACTTAAGGACTCAATAATATAAATCAAAAGTTTAGGGACCAAAAGTGTCATAAACTCAAAGTTACAAAAATAACTCAAACAAACAATCCGGTTTTTTCAAAATATCACAATTTCTAAAACCCTAAACCCCATTTCGAAATCCACGGACCACATTCAAACGAGCAATCCACGTTAGTAATCTTCAATCTGTAAGTTTCTACGTGATCCTTACTCGATTACAAACAAAGGTTTTCATTTAATTGCAAAGCTAATGGTTAGATTTCAAGATTTATCGATTTAAAACCTAGGGTTTCGTAAATTTTGAGATGATAAAATTCATGTTTGAGTGGCTAATTTTTTATAGGGGCTTTGTTCTATAACATGTTTCTAACATTCCTATGTCATTTAATCGTTGCCCAATACATGATTGTGTTATTTTCGAAAACTAGGGTTTAGTTCGATTTGGGTTCTTTTGATTATGTGGTTGTTTGTGTTATGTTATTGGTGGGATATGTTGCTATGAGTATATGTATCAATATTGTGCATTTAAATTTAATACACATCGATATGGTCTTGATTCTCGCTTACTTGGGTATCTCGTTCATTCATAGGTTTCTCTTGTTCTGTGATCATAGGCCTTGTTTGTCATGTTTTTGTGCTTCTTATACATGTTAGTAATATAAAGGAACCAATCATCTTCATTAGATTCTAGTTTTCAGATTTATCGAGAACATGTTCTTGGTGTTTTTTCGAAATCACTGCTAACGTATGTATAGAAGTAAACTAATTATGTTATATCGTTCTTAATGACAGGTCTGAATCTTTGGATACTTAATTTTCATAAGAAACGTACGTATGGATCAATTTCGGAAAATTCTTGTATAAGAACTTCTTTCGAAATCCCATTTTTCGCAAATCATGTTTTTTCGCAATCTCGTCATTTCGAAAACACTCTTATTGAGTGTTTGCGAAAGTTTCTCAAACGCTTTGTGTTTTTCAAAAAATCTTGTTTTCGAGAATACAGACTTTGAAAATCTTTCGCAATCTCTTACATAAGTGTGTTTGCGATAAATATGTATCAATGCTCAAATGTTTTCGAGAACCATGTTTTTTCGAAATCACATATGAGAAAATCTTTCGCAATCATGCATCCTTGAATCTTTTCGAAAATATTTCACTTAAGTATGTTCTCGATAAAATTATTATCGTGAACACACTTGGAATATTTTTCGAAAACGTTCATTATGCATGTTTGCGAAAACCTTATTCCTCACGACTGTTTTTCGAGATCATGTTAGATTAAGTTTTTCGAAATCAAGTAAAGTTTGCGAAAATATGATGATGGCTTGTTGTAATTTCGAATACATGTAATTATGTTGTGAGTGTGTTGTAATCAACAATTGTTGTCACATGATGTTTAAATATGCTACTTGGATCATTTTTGTGCTTAAGTGTGTACTCTAATTTTCTTAAATTGATTTAGTGAGATAAAATGATCAATGTTCTTCAAGTATGCATCATACGTCACTTCACACATAACAAAATGAAACATTCGTGCTTAATTGTCTTAAGTAGATATCGATAACCAAACTCTAAACTGTGCTAACGCGTAACAAATATGGATGTTTGGTTTATGATTATGCTTTTCAGATTAACATGGCTGAACACAACGAGAACGTCACTGAACAAAGTTAACCACTACTCACCATGGATGACATCACTCCCGAAAACTACAATGTCACGATTGGCAAGAACAATCCACGAGTTGATTTCGACAAATTGAGAATTACAGAGAACTCGTGCATGATTGTCAAAGATATTCTACTTGCACATCCATGCAAACATCTGCTCATCTGTTCTACTTCAGTTCCTCTGTTCTACCTTCATCAGTTCTGGCTTACAGCTAAGGCTAATTTGGATGATGAGTCTTTTACTGTTACACTAGATCGCAAAGTCTACAATGTTAATCACGACGTTCTTCGTACAGTCCTTCACCTGCCTCAAGCTGACAACGAATTCGCTCCAATACTGCCTGAACTGGACCTTCTTGACTTCTTTGTTGAATTAGGATATGATGTTGATGACAACGTACCTCTAGTCAAACATTCCCGATTCAATGCCAAGAATATCCCTCAGCCTTGGAGAACATTCTGTCTGTTGGTTGTAAGATCAATATCAGGAAGAAAGAGTGGTCATGAACATCCTAGGCTTGAACACTTGCAAACGTTTTGGGGAATGGTGACTTTGACACCTATTGACTTTGCAGTACCAATCATGAATGATCTAGTCTACAGCATTCAAACCGATCGTGTGAAGACTATGATACCATTCACAAGATTCACCAAGCTTCTGATAGAACATCTCTACAAAGACACTCCAGAATTCATCAAGAGGATGGCAGATCCTAATGAGCCGAAACACCTCTTCGAGGATGATTTCACCACCTCATTCATCAAGACGACCACTTCCTCTACCAAGATCAAAGGAATGAGGCTTCCCGAATACCTTCTTGATGACAAAATCAAGAAAAGTCTGAACTACAAGCTGTATGATAATGCTTACAAAGGGGTACAGGAAGAAGCCACTATACAGACTCGAAGCAAAGGAGGTGTAAAGTCTGGAAGTACTACAAGCACCACTGGCTCACCTCAGACTAAGTCTAAGGCTGCACCCAAGACTAAACCATCTGCTAAACCCAAGTCTTCTGCCAAACCTAAACCAACATCCAAGTCTACACCTGCCACCAAGCCTAAGAAGAAGGCAACTCCTGAGTACTTTATTTGGGATGAACCTACACCTCCACCTTCTGACACCAAATCCGAGTTCGATATGGAATCTGAAGAAGAAGAACCAGATTATGAACTGATAGTAAGAGCACCTGATGAAGGATTTCCTGCAACAGAGATCGCCATACAACAAAGTCTTGAAACTTATGAAGAAGAGACAAGAAAAAGAAAAGGGATAACTATTAATGAGCCTAATGAAGATGAAGACGAAACAATCGTTGAACCTTTGGTCGATAAACGTAAACTGAAGAGTATAGTTGTCGACACTCGAGCTGAAGAAAAGCGACTTCGAAAAGAACAAAGGAAAGCAACTCTCGAAAGCCGACTCATGTCTCAACCTTCAACTCCACCACCTATCGATCAGTCGGAACATGAAGGAGCTACGAGCAGCATGATTCCTCCCGTTGTGTCCACAATGTTAGAATCAGCTCCATAGCCTGATGACACCGTTAAAGATACAGACAAAACTGGAGATGTCAATATGACAGAGACTCCTACTGTAGAGGAGAATGTTGGCGGACAAGAGAACATAGCTACGGATCAGGAACATGAATACCTCATTACTCCAGAGTTTCTTGCACGAGAAGCAGAGGAAGTAGAGGAACGTCGTAGAAAAAAAAATGAATAAAAGAACAAGTTCGACACCAACATATTTCTTAAGTCATCTTCTCAGCAGACTTCCTCTGAACAACCTCCACCTCCTCAAGACTCTCCACCAAAGGATCCGACTCCTCCTGCTTCTTCTTCAAACTCTCACAACGAGTCATTGTCCGAATCATCACCTGAGCATTCATCTCCCACACCTTCAGAAACCACATCAAAACAGCATTCAATCAATGAACCGAAACAACCAGTTGATCTTCAGGAGCAAGTCAACAAACTTACCAACATGGTTACCAGTCTTACCAAACAAGTTGAAGATTTTCAGGAGTCAAAGCAGCTGATCGATAAGTTCTTGAACTTTGATTACACAGGATTTATCAGTACTGCCACACATGATTTTCTCTCTGAAAATCTAGTTGAGATGATCACTCCTGAAGTAGCAAAACTTCTTGAACCAATCAAGGACAACTTGGATCACAGAATCAGAAGTGTCACGAGGAAAATGTTGTCAACTACACCATTCACACTTCACACTGCAAAAGCTTCTACTGTTGCTCCAACCGTCCCTGAATTATCCTTCAATGAAATGCTTGCCAAACTCTTCGACAATGTTGCCTCCAAAACCACACAGACTGCTGAAGATAAAGCACTTTATGATGCTATGGTGGCTTACATATCCAAAGAGTCATGCAAAGATGCAGCTGGAACCCTGAAAAGGACAAGAAAAGATGACGATCCTGACCCAAACTCTAAAGGCAAGAAATCTAAGTCTGGAACCGGTCCCTCATCGTCTCTTCAACCACAAAGGGACTCCACTCCTCCTGGAAATCAACAACACCCCTCAGCTACTGGTCAAGGTCAAACTGAAGAGGAAGAAACTTTCATGGAACCTACAGATGACTACCAGGGTCAACCTGACACCGATTACCGTGCTTCACCTATTCATGATTCTCGTACCGGACCATCGTCACCATCCAAGGCTAAAGACAAAGATGCTACATCTAAGTCCAAGAAATCAAAGAAGAAAAGACGTCATTCATGGCTCGACAATGATGACACTCCTCAGAATGATTGGCTGACAGAAATGGTTCAAGCTCAACCTCCTCTCGAAGAAGAAGAACCCCTTCCTGGTAACACTCTACAGTTTACCCAAGTCATAATAAAGGATCTTCAGATCAACAAACTCACAAAGGCGGAGCTCAGAAGAATCAATAGGGATGCACAAGAATTCCTCAAGAAAAGATCTGGAAACAAAGTGGAATACGAATATCATATGCAGAATATAGCTAGTGCAATGTCTGCCGACTTTGACTGGCTAAATCCTGAAGTGAATATCGATCTCAGTTCCAAGAATCATGAAAAACCTTACTTCACTGACTGGACCAAACCATTACCTTTGAAAGGATTTCCAGATAAACCTAAGATACCTTACAGCTTCTTCTTCAACAAAGATCTTCGTAACATCCAGCTCACCCAGGAGACATCCAAGAAGAAATATGCTTCCTCACTCACAATCTCAGTGCCTACCGCAAGATACGAAATTCCTGCCATTGAAGAGACCACTCGTATTTTCAGCAACTCCATCATAGCTTACGACAGAGATGCTCTACACGGAATTCAACACTGGCCAGAACGTCGTCGTCTCGGTTATACCAGCAGATTAGGAGAGAAATCATTGGAAAATGTGAAGCAAAAATCTAAGATCATCGCTATCTTGGAGATTCAAGAGTCGCAACGTATTAACTACATATTCATGCATGAAATTGTTGTTAAACGACAAGATGAAAAGAAGTACAAGTTCTCCAAAGCAGACTTTCCAGACCTTAATCTCAATGACATAGAAGACATGTATCTCGAAAAGGTTCAAGGAAGAATGCGTGGATTCGATAGAGATGTACAGTACAACTTCATGGCATCACTACTTCTTTACATCCGACGATTGATAGTTCAAGAAAGAGGGGAAGATCTTCAGCTTGGAGTGGAAAGTTACCAACAGAAGATCAATTTGACAAAGCCGCAATTCACATTTGATGGAATCTATCAAATGTCACAGTTTACTCTCAACCAAGATCCTTTTGGTTTCACCTACATCAACAGCAAAAAGCTACAAAGTTTCATGAGGTTCGATGAGGTACACAAATTCTGTGATGTTACACTCAAATCTGTTCGTGATGGGCTGGTCAAAAGGTTGAATGATGATCGCCGTAAGATAGCTAAGGGGGAACAACCTAGATGGAAATCCAGCACAAGAAGACAAGTTCGTAACTTTGTCTTAAAGATTGAAGAAAGGTTATTTCGACGGGAACAGATCAGACGACTGGAAAGCTATATCGGTGTCAGACCATCGTTTCCTATCAGACTCTTCGAAAGACCAGAACCCAAGTTCACTGACTTTGATGCTCCACTTCCTGACGAAGATTAAGTTGGTACATTTGGTTATTCTTTTCAATATCAATTATTTCATTTGATTGAATTACTTTCATTATGGCTTGTGCACGCATTACAGTGCACAACCCGAACTTGTAAAGAAAGGACCCTGAGGTACGCATCAGTGCCTCAATCCTAAATATAAGGAGCGAAGGTTTCTTACTTTTGAGTAGAATTAATCAAACATTTATGATTTTCATAATTCTGCTCAAAAGGACAAGTATTTCACCTCAATAAGACCTAATCACTTGTTGAGGGGGAGCACTTATCAAAAACAAAATACTTTGCTCTAAAATCAAACGTTCTTAGTGAATCTCCCCGTAAGACTCAAAAGGCATATTTTAATCTAAAAGTTTGTCAAAAACATCATTATATGCTATTTTTGAGGGGGAGAAAATGAAAAAGTGATTAAAATATACGAAGTCAAAGCTTAAAAGTTGTATCATGTGCGAGCTAGACTCAGTATTGACCCAAGAATTGACGAGACAATAAAAGTTAGTAATATTGAAAGGACTTATCCTCGACGGGTAATAACATCAAGTTAGTTACTAGAGCTAGTTGTCACCTAAAAGCTGACAATGCATCTCTTTAACTAACCACGTAAGTGTGTCTCGAAAAGGATATGTCTTAGTAGAACTGTACCGTCTCGAGAAACTGTCTGTGGACTTGACCAGGTCGGGTAATAACTTCAAGCTAGTCTAACTAGTGATGTAAGCGTGTCTCGAATCGGTCTTGTTCACGGAAAGTGGATCAATTCAAAAGTGCTTGCTCCTCCCGCATGTGCAAATTTATTAAATACTTATGAGCACATGTGCAGGGGGAGCCCTTCAAAAGTAAACACAAAACTCTCAAAGTGTTAAACAAAATGTTTGATATTCACAAACACTTTGAGAGATTTTCAAAGGTTTCTTGGCTATTGTCGGATAATCATGGAGTTATAAGGTGATTAAGATAGGAAATTCAGTCCTATGATCCGCCAGAGCCGGAGGGATCTACCCAAGGACATCACCAATAGTTAGAATTAGAAGTCCTTAGGTATGATACGATAAAAGGAGAAAAGAATGAAAGGGAAAGAAGGAGTTGAAGAATTAAAAGGAAAAGTAAAGAAAAGGGTGAAAAGAAATAGCCCTCCATATGTTCAACCTTAGGGCAGACACCGGGTTCAATTCATATGCTACTGGTTGTTGCTAAGGCAACACCGGTATTGAAGATAAAGTCGTCATGGACCTAGTGACGCAATGCACTAAACCTTCTTAACCACTCAAGTTCTCTTAAAAGAGCTTGTTTCATTCTCACGGGGAACCGATGTAATCTATCGACTAATCTCTTAGAGATGGTTGATATTGAAACAGGAGACCCCTCCCTAGTCTCCGTATAGGAAACCTAAGTGTGCACTTTTCGAGTCTAGAGCCATGAGATACATCAAAGATCTCTTAGGAACACTTAGTATTTCTACAACTGGTGTTCTACATCAATGGACACCAGCTGTAAACTATCGAGTCCTTCGCAGATCTTAGCAATCTGCCGAGAACGTTTATGAGAGAATTACGTAAGTATTTCTCAATGATTGAACGGAAGTCCTGCCAGGGTCAACATCAAACAGCCCTGACAGCAGGTCACTTCGGTAACCTCACAAGGGTTACGCTTAGTGTTTGCGGTGGTTCCATTACGGTTTACAGTCGTGGAGTGATCCCCAGCGACTCACCCAGTCATTGAGCTACTCAGTAGGTCTCGTAAGCTCCTTCTGGAGTATCTAATATGGGAACGGCCTGGATAAGGATTAGAGGGAGTCTTCACAATATGCTGTTGATGAACTCTAATTCCTTATCTGTAAGTACCGGGTGTTTTATTGCTAACTGTTTACTCGCAGGTACCTCACTTCCATGATGGTAGATTCCAACATGCTCATACATACATCTTGAAGCAAATGATAGCTCCCCCAAAGATCTTAGCAACACAAAGTTCCAAGAAAGATTCTACGCCAATAAGAAGAATCTACAAAGAATAAAGACAAAGATCTCAATGTATGAAAAGGAACTTCTTGTACGTGAAAGTCTAAGTCCAAAGATGTGTGAGTATGTTGGAATGGCGGACAACCACCACAGACGCAGGAGTGACGAACGGCAGACTACTTCGTGACACAATATCTATATCATCACCAAAGAACAAAGACATAGAGCAAAGTACATTCATTATCATTCAAACCATTTTTGAAGACGTCTAGAGTTTAACATGTCACAAGTCAACGACAAAGATGAAGACGTCAAGCAACCGTGATGACCGACCCTTAGGGGGAGATTGTTGGGATCATAGTTTTCACTATTTTATCAAGTCTCAGTCATTTGTAATAATGTTAGGTTGCTTAACTATTATTTACTTTCATTTACTAAATGTATTAAGTTTACTAGGCTTAAGGTATGTAACCCATGGGCCTCAAAGCCCACGAAATGATGAAAGGAAGGAGAGGGAGTGTTGCCCTAGCTCCTTCCCTATATATAGAAGCCTTAGGTCATTTGTAAACCTGGTTGGTTATTTGATTTCTTAAGGAAACTCTTGCACTTATATTTCTCTTATTCATATAATCACCCAACTCCTTATATCTATCTCATTCTTATACTTGTGTTTACAAAATAGTGACCTAACATAAATAATAATTAATATTTAAAAAAAATTATCTTAATTTTTAATAGTAATATTAACAACTATTAAATTTAAATAATTAAAAAAAAAAAAAAAAAAAAAAACAACAACAACTTACTAGATTAACTGCAGATAAATCATTAGAGTTCAAATATTTTTTGCAAGCAAAATTAATTGCATTCAAAAATTCTTCTTGTTTCTTCTTAGTGGAAAGTGTAACTTTTTCTCTTCGAGATGACTGAGTAAAATAATAAAACAAACATTAGTATTAAATTTAATATACAAAAATTAATAATAATAGTTATAAAATAAAAGAAAAAAATAAAATAACATACCATTGCTTGGCTTGTTAAGAATAATCTTAAACCAGATCCCGGTCTTATATATTTTTCTTGAAAATTCAAAACTATGGCCCAAATGTCTATGATGTTTGATGTTACAAGTTTTGTATTATTAATAAGATCTTTAAAAAAGCTACGATTAGTAGCACAAAACAAATCTGAGTCAAAAAAATGATCCCTGCAAAATAATAATAATAATAATAATAATAAATTAAAAAAATAATGACAATTGAATTCAATGCAAATATATTACGAAAATTTTAATAAAATTATAAAGAAGAAAACTTACGCAAGATTGCTGTTGTTCTTTTTTTTTATTAACTCTAACACAGACTTTTCAATCTTATTAAATTTGGTTAGAATATCAACTTTTCAAAGATTGAATGGCGACTTCAAAACATCAGTCGGATTTCTTTCTCTATTTACTCTATGCCTTACGTCTTCATTGTTTTCTTTACAAACATTTACCTGGAGAAAAATAAATTAAAAGAAAATAAAAAAAATATTTTTGAATTATTTGAAAAAGTACAACTAATTTACTAACATCTTTGCTTAAATTTTGAAGAGTTTCAGCTCCATTCCTCATCTGTATTTCAAAATAACATTTATTGTATGAAAAAAAATATGAATTAAATTGTAGAATCAAAAATTAAACTTTCATTATTCTGTTAATATTATTAGTGAATGTTAATACCTTGTTTATATCTTCTTCAATATATTGAATATCTTCTGATTCATAAGCATCGTTTTCTTCAAAAACATCTTCTTCACTTGACATACTCCCAGGAACAAAATTTATAGGCTCCGGACATTCAATTAAATCCTATAAGAATAACAAATAAGATAAACTAACATATTAATTTAGAATGCTTACTAAGGTTTATATTAAACACTTACTTGAAGATTACTTAATTCATTTAATGCTGTTGCTGCAAGCATTAGCTGAAAATATAGGTATAAAATTCTTATTTAGAAAAAGTTTAAACATTGTAATTAAGATTTCATACTATGTGACAGAATAATTAAATACCGTTTTATTCTGGTCTTGAGGAGATTCGGCAAAATTGTTTAGATCTGAAAGCTGATCATCTATCATGCCGTTCCCATCTGTCAGATAAAGTAACTTGACATTATTCCCATCTCTTTCTGAACTTTGGTGTTTCTGAAAATTTAAAATCACGTCTGGAAAATATATTAAAAAAAAAATAATAATAGAAAAAAAAATTACCAATCAGTAAAAACATAATTACCTCCAAATTATTGGTTTGATAATTCATTGCATCTCTCATGACCTTGTAAAACTCTGGATGTTTAGAAAGAGCTTTTTTTTGAAAATGTAACGCTCTCAAAACTCTTTCTTTGAATGGTGCGTTTTGTTCAGTAACACAAAGCTTATAAAACACAACCATATCGAGTAGCCGCAGATTAGTCACATTAGAAGAAGACTGAAAACTCGGTTTTCCATCTTTTGTCAAGAAACAAAGACCTTCAGTTGGTTCTTTGCAATACTTAAGATCTTCAAAATTGACTCCATCTGGCACTTGCTCATCTCCATGTAATACCTCTTTGCAAATCTTAAAAAAAAACTTTTGGTTTTCTGGGTCTTTGAATGGCAATAAACCGATATAACTCTGGTATGCTTCATCCACTGAGATCTCGTTCATTATTTTGGCTTTTGTTAACAGTTTTTGAACTGCATTAATGGCCTTCCTCTTCATATCGGCATTTAAACTTCTGCATTTATGAATACAAAGCATAAACTCTTTCCATTCTTCAAATCCTAAGTAATGAAGCTCATGAGCTAAAAGTTTATGCTTCGTTCCGTCATCTAGTGTTAATAAGAATGATGTTTGTATCTGATCAACTTTTTCGCAATCAACACTGCAGATTTTTTTATAAGCATACTTCCTTCGATGCTTGCATTCCTTCAAATAATGACTCATTTTCTTTATTTCTGACAAAAGCATGTTATTGTACAATTCATCCTTTTGTCTTTCTTTTATTTCAGATAGAGGAAGATTATATTTCAAAGAATCTTCTTCATAAATTCTGCTTTTTTTTGGCTTCAGTACCTTCTTCTTCAAACTCATCTGGGTATTCTGAAATCCAATCTTTTGCAGACTCAAACATCTTTCGTTGGTGTTTGTTGATTTCATGAAGAAGGATCTTAGTTATGTATCTATTCCTCAAAACATCCATCTGAATTCGATGACGTGGATCTTCTTCATCAAAAATCCCAATATCCCAGTCTTCATCATCAAACTCATAAAGCTCCATATGAAGCATGGCATATAAACCACAGTTAATCTTGTCTTTCTTTGTTCTCCATTTAAAATTAAGCACTTTTGCTTCTTTTTGAAGAAACCAATTTTCTGGAACTGCATAATTACGCTTGAGCAAGAAGTCGCAAAACAGACATTGCTGTTCACAAAAAATTAAATTAATAGGATATAACATGATTGTTAAAAAGATATATGTTATTTAAAAAATATCAAAAGATATGCATAAAAAACAAAAAAACTTACCACAAAATCAAAAACTTTTTTGTATTTTCCTTCATATGGAGCACCTGATTCAAGGTTGTCCAAAATGACAGCAAAACCAGCCCTTATGTTGAAAACTATAACGTAAAAATGTTCATACGCAAGTATTGGAAAGAACACCTATTTGATAAATATCAAGTTAGTCAAAATTATGAATAGTAAAGTAATAAAATTCGGATAGAGTAGTAAATTTAACAATTCTATATATTTGAAACTAAATTCTTGTCCAAAAGCATCAAACTGATCTTTTACAGAATTTAAAAACTTTGTTTCTTTTTGGGCACGATCTTTTTCATATTCATCCATATCTTTTGGCTGTTAAAAAAGATATATATGTATATATATATATATATATATATATATATATATATATATATATATATATATATATATATATATATATATATAAGTACATAAATGATAAGAAAAAATAGAATAAAAATAAAAAATAACACATATATAGATATATTAAATTATTAACATAAATTGAAGTTAAACTTACAATAACTATAGTTTTGAAGAAATATCTAATCGCTGAGCTATTCTCCTGTGTTAATCTTTCTTCAAAATTCAGGATATTCACAAAGTTATCTATAACTTCAAGCTCAATATATGTTTCAGAGGCAAGTGATAGGATATGAACATTGAGAATAGGTTTGTCTTCTCCAAATTCGAATATCTTCTCCCTAACAAGTAAAAAATGTAAAAGTATGATTATCAAAACAAAAATTGAAAAATGATAAATAATTCAGGTTAATAGAAAAAAAGTTATGATATCTTACATAGCATTTTCTTCAGCAGCTTTTTGAAGAATGATTTTTGGAAATAAACACTCAGCTTGTGTTTCATATTCTGCTTTTGTATCCACTCGCTTGTTCATATATGGAGATTCAAAATGAATGGATGTTTTCACTTTCCTTTTGAGCATCTTTTCTTTTTGATCCTTGACGAAATCATCTTTGCTTGAAAGCTTGAAAGAATTTAAACAGAAATTATAAAGAATTTAAAATAAATCTTATTTCATAATTGTAAAAATAAATATATGATTCAAACCTGGATCTCTGTAACATTTTCTTCTTTAACAAATTCTGCTGTTTCAGATTCATCTTCAGTTAAAACTTTCTCATTTATCTGATTCAAACCCTGAAAAAAACATAAACATAAAAAAATGAAAAAGTTTTATTTAATTTATTTAATTTCACATAATGTATAAAGTAGGAATACAAAAAATATACCTCAAAAATATTTTCATCTTCATTTGAATAGATTTTCTCTACTTCATTAACAGGAGAAAAATCTTTATGCTCAACAAGATGCTGATTTTCACAATCATTACTGATAGTTAACTGATTATGAAAATTAACATCTTTAAATGAACAATTATCATTTGATATATTCCTGTCCATAACTTCTTCACAAACAGATGAGCCGGTATTATACATTGTTTCAGCAGAATCTACAGAAGCCAAATGAGTAACGCTAACAGAAGCAGGAAGAGATTTTATATAAGTTTCATCTTCAAGTTTCTTCTCAGATACTTCGTGTTGCATATTTGAGATATCATTTCCGTCTTCATTTACTTGAATCTTTTCAAAGACAGTGGTTGCAGAAACTGTAGACAATTCTTCCAGAATGTTGACGTTAATTTCTCTGTGATGATGTTCATCAATTTGCATATCAGACCTTTCAATAGACTGAGATTGTATTATCACATCATCAACTTTGTTAGATTCTTTATCTGCAGTATTAGAAATAATGTCACAGTCTTCATTTTGTTGAATTGTAACATGCGAACCATCTTGATAGACTGCAGATTCATTTCGACCTTGTTCAATTGCACATTCCATTGTCAATTTATTGACATTCGGTTCATCGACAACTTCTTTTGCAGTTTCAATTCCTCCTTGTACATCATCAACTTCCTTTGTGGGTTCATCACCTACTTTTTCCTCATCAACTTTGTTACATTCTTTATCTGCAGAATCAGAGATAATGTCACATTCTTCATTTTCTTGAATTGCAACACGCGAATCATCTTGAGAGACTGCAGATTCATTTTGACATTGTTCAATCGCACATTCCATTGTCATCTCATTGTCATCTGGTTCATCAACAACTTCCTTTGCAGTTTCATTTACACCTTGTACATCATTAACTTCATTTGTGGGTTCATCACCTACTTTTTCCTCATCAACTTTCTTACATTCTTTATCTGCAGAATCATAGATAATGTCACATTCTTCATTTTCTTGAATAGCAACACGTGAACCATCTTGACAGACTGCAGATTCATTTCGACATTGTTCAATCGCACATTCCATTATCAATTCATTGACATCTGGTTCATCTACAACTTCCTTTGTAGTTTCATTTCCTCCTTGTTCCTTAAAACTATCATTTCTTTCAACAACCAACTCCACTTGAGTACTTACAGAACCATCTACTGAGCCATTATCAGACATCATTAATACATTAACATCTTGAGTTTTCAAAAACGATTCATTTGCAATTGAACTCTCTTGAGTTTGAGAAACCTAAAACAATAAATAAAGTCAGATGCTAAATTTGGCACAAAAATAATTTAAAAATTGATAAAACTTTAGTTTTCTAAAATTAAAGAAACCTACATGAGATGATGCTACATCTTCGGATGTAATAGGAACAACAAAATCTTCTTTATGAATTGCCGCTACATCATCGGTGGGACCCCCTAGTTCCGTTGCTATATCTTTGTTTTTGGGAATCAAATTGTCTGTAGTATCCAAAACAGCATTTTCTGAACCACTGCATTCAGTTGCTATATCTTTGTTCTCGTTTGCTTCATCTACAACTTCATTTGTAAGTTCATCACCTACTTGTTCATTAACATCTTGAGCTTTCAAAAATAATTCAGATGCCACATAACTATCATTTTGTTCCAAGCGATTCTCTTTGTTATGATCCTCATTATTCATATTATCATCCATCTTTGTATCAGATCCTTCGAAATGAAATGAATTTGCTGAATCACCAGTGTATTCAGTTGCTTTACCTTTGTAATCGTTTGCTTCATTGAGTTTAACAACTCTTTCTACTTGCGTACTTACAGTACCACCATCTCTGAGTTCATTGCCTACTTGTTCCTTAAAACTATCATTTTTTTCAACAACCATCTCCACTTGAGTACTTACAGAACCATCTACTGAGCCATTATCATACATGATTAATACATTAACATCTTGAGTTTTCGAAAATGATTCATTTGCAACTGAACTCTCTTGAGTTTGAGAAACCTAAAACAGTAAATAAAGTCAGATGCTAAATTTGGCACAAAAATAATTTAAAAATTGATAAAACTTTGGTTTTCTAAAATTAAAGAAACCTACATGAGATGATGCTACATCTTGGGATGTAATAGGAACAACAAAATGTTCTTGATGAATTGCCGCTACATCATCTGTGACCATATAATGCTCTTCAGTGACACCTTTGTTATCATGATGTTTACTTGGAATTGTCATCAAAGTTTTTCCAGTACTACTTAATTGCAAATTGACATTTGTTTCCGGAAGTATGTCTGATGTTGCATGGACATCATTACCTTTTGCAGACAATTCAGAACCTGCAGTCAATTCGTCATGCATTTCAACATTATCTTTTGAATTGTCATCTTCAGATAAGTGCATATGGCAAAATTGAACATTTGAAGGAGCAGCATCATCTTGAAACGCACTAACAAGTTCTGCAATAACATGAAAGGGATTCACTTTATTATGATGTTCAGAACCTTGTAAATGAAATAAATTTGTTGAATTACCATTGCATTTAGTTGGTTTACCTTTGTTCTCATTTGCTTCACTGACTTTATCAACCTTTTCCGCTTGCTTACATAAAATAACACCATATGTGCTAGCATGAGACTCGCATAATGCAGTAACAACTTGAGTTTTTGAAAATGAAGCAGCTGCTTCATCTAAAACTTCCTTTGTGAGTTCATTCCCTACTTGTTCTATAACATCTTGAGTAGCAACTGAACTAACTTTAGCATCAATAACTTTCTCTTCGGAAACAAGAGTACAGGACTCGCTAAAGGCAGTAAATTCTTGAGTTTTAGAAACTTCCATTTTGGTTTCACAGGCACGTGCTTCAACTACAACTTCATTTTCTGTGTTGTTGTTTGCATTCTCAGTAACTTCTTTTTCAGACAAAACAATTTCTTGAATTTCAACACAGTCATACTTTTCAGAACCTGTAGTTAATTCATCATGCATTGCAACATTATCTTCTGCAGTCAATTCAGCATTATTAAAGTTTGAATTGTCATCCTCAGATAATCGAATACTGCAAGAACCAACATTTGAAAGAGAAGAATCATGTTGACACGGGTTAACAACTTCTGTGACATCATCATCAATATTTGTATCAAGATCCATCTTCGTATCAGATCCTTCCAAATGAAATGAATTCTCTGAATCATCTCTCGGTTGTACATACGGTATGTCAGTGTCAATGTTTTCATGCTCATTAAATCCTTTTGCTGACACATCAATTTCTCCAAAGCACCTTGTATTTGGAAAAGCTACATCATTTTGATCAATATCCTCCAGTACATTAGATACAATTTTCGTCACGTCATTGTCTTGGCAAACATAATTATCTGGCTTGTGGGCATCTTCATTAACAACTATCTCAAAAGTATCTACACGACACGTATCAGAAACAGGATCATCTGAAACTACACAATCACTTTTATTTACACAATCACTTTTGTCCTTCCCAATCAAAAGTGATAAAAGCTGGTTTTTAAATGCAACAACTTCTTCGTCTTTCGAAAGAATATCATCATAGGATGAGAAGTTATGGATGCATCTTTTCAAATCAGAAATTACTTCCTGCAAAATTTAATGAGATAATAAAAAATAGTTATTCATTTGTTAATTACTACAACTTGGTTTATTAATTATTTTAATTAATAAAGACGTTTACCTTAACATTAGGTGATTCAGGTTGCTTATCTTTTGAATATTCAAAGTTGTTAACCTGAAGCTGATCAACTTTATCATTACTTGTAAACAACGAATATTCAACCGCACTTTGATTTTCATCCTAGATTAAAAAACACAAACCAGTAATTTAAATATATATATATATATATATATATATATATATATATATATATATATATATATATATATGTATATATATATATAAATTAAATAAAAAAAATGATAGAAATATTAATATATAAACTAGAATAAATTAAAACCTCTTGCACAGAAACATCAGGGAACTCGTTCTCTTCAGATAATTCAGGCTTATCATACTGAAAATAAAAAATAAAAAAAATATATAATTTCAAAAATCAATTATTAACTTTAAAAATATAACATATGTTTATAATTCATTTAATACCTCTTTTGTAGAAACAGACATCCGATTGTTGATTTGATCATTATTTGAAAAATACTCATTCTGAGTTTCGTCAACCTGGTAATAAAAACATAAATTAGTTTTAGTAACAACTATTAAAATTTAAATATTATAATAAACATAAAAAATTAAATACCTCATCAATATGATCATCAACCAAATTGTTGTCATCAACATTAATTGAATAATCAATTGGAAGATGATCAACCAAGTTGTTATCAGCAGGAGAGAAATGATTTTTTCAGGTAATAATGAATTATCAACATCATTTGATTCATTAACTCTTGAACTTTCACATATTTGATTCAATCCAGAATTCAAATATTGGCACTCATCTTCTGAAACTGTTGTGTTATGTATTAATAAAGGTTCAGGAGATTCAAGTATTGCTTCATCTACTTCCTCATTATTTTTGGTTCTGAAGAAGAACTGATCATCAGAAAAAAACTCAGCAAAGTTTTTTAGACGTAAATGTTTAGAGTCTACTTTTCTCAACAACTCTGTTGAACAATATAGCAGGACATCTTCTTTTGATTTGCTTCTTCTGAAGAGCCATCTGATATACAGCAACCGTGGAAAAAAGATTTAATTGAAATCAAAATAAGTATAAAATTTATTGAAATAAAAAATATTTAAAAATAGAAACATACCGTCAGAAAAGTTATAGGACCACAATACTGGTCGTTTCGAGAATTTTTCTTTACATCATGTTTGTTGAGAGCTAGAGAATCGACCACTAAACCACACCAATCAACTCTATTAATGCTATCATAATGCTGAGCAAGAGATTGTAAAAATTTCATATTTGATTCTCCTCCCTTGCATGCTGATATCATTGTGCTGACCAATAAAATAATGAAATTTAACTTGAAAACATCATTTACTTCATTAGTTGCAAGAATGAAGTCCTTCAGATTTGTGGAAAAAGACCTATCTTTAGTTTTCACGATAAGTTTTCCATCTGCATCATAGTATTGTTTCCAAAAACTTTGAAGATCCAATTTGATTTTCTTGTAAGATGTCCTTTTTGCAAAATTAATTCGTAAATCTCCTTTTGGAAAACCTAGAATATCATGCACTAAATCCCTTGTAATCTTAATCTCGTGTCCTTTAAAAACCAGTGACTGTTCTTCAACATTGTAGCACTCTAGGATTTTATATGCAAGATTTGACGGTATAAGAGAAATATTTAGATTCAAAATCTTCTCAAATCCCAATGCTCGAACATATTCTCTAAGACAAGGAACTGATACTATATGCTTCACTGCTTCGTACAAGCTTAGAGGAGCACTTCTTATCCTCAGATCAGTTGAATCTAGACTTTCTTCAGTTTCTAGATAAACTTTACCCTTCTTTGTCAGTGTTTTCCTTTGTTTACGAACAACATCATTCCTAACAGAGACATTGTTATCCAAAGCTGTTGTACTTAATTCTCCTGAAAAATTTAGTGTTATTTAATAATTATCTGATTTTGAAAATAAGGTATGTTGTTTTTGCAGCTACAAGATAGTCAAAATCATGAGATTAATAAAGCAGAGTTCAAAGTTTCTTAGTTATGAAAATAAATAACTTTAAAATATGTGTATTTTTGGAATCTTCAAACTAAAAAAAGATCTATAATAATCACTAAATATATAAGTAGCTAAAAGTAATTTTTTAAATCGAAAAGAAATTTGCCTACTTTGAGAATAAGCTCATTAAATCGGAAAGAAATTTGAGTCAGCCTACAATCCTATTAAATGTTGAATCTCAAATTTGAGCTAGTTATTACACAAGTGTTTGAAGAAAAAAAAAAACGATGTACATAGATATTGGAGTTTAAAACAAACTAAATAATGTTGGGGATGTGGGGTGTGTCTAGTTATAAACATATATGCAATGTAAAAATAACTTATTAAAACATACTCTTTTTCGATGATATCTTTTTTTTGACAACATGTAAACTAAAATAATTAATGATATAAACATTTGTTTTGTGTAAAACCCTCTTAAAAAAAATAGGTCCTTCCTAGCATGTAAACTAAAATAATTAATGATATTGCTAAAACATCCATACTTTTAGATGGAACTCGGATATTTATATATTGATATGTTATTTAATGATATACGAAGTATAACATAATTAAACACACGTTTCTAAAAGGCTTGCCATGGCTGAGCTAAGGTGTTGCAATCACATAAGATGTTACCTTCACGCTATGCATTACGCCAATGTCTCGACTTAAGGAATGGCATATGTTGAGGTGTGAAAATGCTCGATTTGTGAATGGCGTTTTTGAATTAAATGCAATTAAATAGATGTTTTTTAAGAAATTTATAATGTTACATGGATTGATAACTTTTTTAAATTTAAAACAAATTAAAGAGGTTTTATCTTTTGTGACGATTTAAAAGATGGTAAGAAAATGCAATGATTTTTCTATATATTTCCTAACTTGTGAGCCTTTCTTATTCAGGACTCAACCTCAAAAACTAGGACATATATGAATCCTACCCATGATTTTTTTTAAAAGGTTTCTATTTTCTTATTTTATATTATTTTCTTGACTATTTTCTATTTCATTCTCATATTTTTAAATAAGCTTTTATACAAATCATGTTTTTTGAATGCGCGTCAACACTCTTTATATTGTTATTTTAATACAGTATTATAATAACTACAGTATAATTTCAAGTAAGTTTTCATCCCAAATGAATAAAACAAACGAGTTTTAATAAAATCCCATATTTTTTCTTTGTCACTTTCTTTTAACCCTATGCCAAATCCTAATCCAAAAGACAAACATATAACAAACCAAACACACCCTTAACATATTAAATTTACTTTTTTTAATTAAAAATAGTACTTTGAAATAATAATAATAATAATAATAATAATAATAATAATAATAATAATAATAATAATAATAATAATAATAATAATAATAATAATAATAATAATAATAATAAAATAGTACTTTAAAATGAATTGTGACCCGGTCAACGTGTGTGTAGCAAACCATACGGGTTTGGTTTTTCCCAAAGGTGTATTTGATAAAACCGGGTTGATCCATTACACTTTCAGATTATCTTGTTCAATTAAAACAACATTCACATTTTAACAAAAACATTTTTCTAACATTAACAAAAGAATCATCAGTAAAACTTCAATGAATTCATCAAATCATGAAACCCAACCTCTTGCCCTAAGTGTTATTCATCCAAAAAATGCACAACAACTTCCAAAAGCGGTTGAAATGATTCATTCACTAAATGACATCAAGATTAAACCTAATAATTTCGTTGCCAACCTCAACCCAACGAAAAACAAAGAATTCTTTAAAGATGTACTCACTTTTGTTGAAAAATGTTGCCTTCGAAAGACATTCACCCTGAAACCTTCTTTCCAGTATGAGAGTTATCTAAAGGAATTCTGGTACACTGCCACTGTCACCGCATTAAACATAATCAAATTCACAGTTGAAAATGGTACTACTAATCTTGAATTTGATTTGTCTTCCTTTCGAAAGGCTATAGGAGCAGATTACTTAAAACGCCATCAACAATATGAAGCAAATCCTGATGGTAAGGTTACTAAACTTTTCTTTGGCCAAATTGGTTACTCTGATAAATTAACTGGAACCCTTAGAAAGAGAGGACTTGCACCAAATTGGAAACTCTTAATGACCCTAATAATTCAGTGTATTGGAGGTAACACTGGTAGGTATGATCAAATTAATTCAATGCATGAGATTGTTATGTATGGTCCGGCTAATGGGGTGTCAATTGACTTTGGGAAAATTATATATGAAGATTTGGTAAAAAAGCTGAAGAAGAAGATCAGGGGTGATGTTATGAACTATACCAAGTTCATATCCTTGGTCATGGAATTCCAAATGGGCCCTTCATACCATACAAGTAATTCTTCAATCATAGAAACACCCACATTCAGCGATGACTACTTTTCAATTTCCCAACAAGAAACTGTAGGAGCTCCTTTGACCCAACATATGATGGCTGTTTGTAATTCAGAAATATCTACCAACCATACTGGTACACCTGCAAGCTCAGAATCTGAAGATGTGCAAAATGAAGTTTCAATAGTGCCTGTAGGAAAGAAGGGTCGTCGAAAGAGCAGGGTTAAAAAACGTTACCCTTCCAGTCAGAATAAACAAAATTCCATTCAAAATATTATGGAAAAGGCCCAGGTTAGCCTCCGCAGTTATCATTCAGAATTTGAATAATTTTCTTAGCTCAAAATTATTAGTAGGGTTTGTTTATTATGATCAGCCTAGCATATTAGTTTAGAATCTGAACTTTGTTTTCTAGGTATTCTCATTAGTAGTGTTTTTGCAGTTTCATCATCCCAGTATAGTACTTGAGTATTTGAACTTTGTTCTCAGGCCTAAAGTCATTACTAGTTTTTGTCCTGTTTCACCATCCCAACATACTATTTCAAAATCTGTTATTAAGCTATTCATAAAGATGTAGCAATACTTTCAACTGAAAAAAATATCAGTATATGTTGTCCTAATTATTTGATAACTTTTCATCAGGAACCTAAATTGGATTTTAAGGCACAGCCTGTTAGGCAAATGTGTGCGTCATTATCATCCCAGCATATTACAAAAGCATTTGAACATCAGAAATCTGACTCTGAAGCAGTTGATAAAGCTGTTCCTATATTTGATTCTGAAGCAAATATAAACAAATGTGCTTCCATTGAGTCACTAAATCTACATCAAGACGATTTGCACGGATTTGATTATTTTTCACTTTGTGATGCTTCTTTTGAAATTTCTGATGATAGCATATCTGATTTTGATGAGATGGACCGTAAACAATTATTCTCTTTACTTCAATATACAGCTGATCATAGCAGTATTGGTAAATTTGATAATGAAGATGAACCTGTTATGATTTCAGACGATTATGAAGTTGATGAAAATAACCAATCTCCAGCAGATGGAGGTAAACATGCTGATGAAATTTACAAGCCTCCAGCACATGGAGGTGACGATGATGATGAAAATTGCAAGGCTACAGCACATGAAGGTAATCTTGATGATGAAAGTTACAAGTCTCCAGCTCATGGAGGTAAGCTTAATGATGAAAGTAAGCGTTCTCCGGCACATGGAGTTAACAATGATGAGGATCATGTTTGTGTAACAGAAAATGAAATGTCTTGTGATCATCCACCTTCACCAAAGTCTCAGCGTATAAGTGAATTATCCAATCAAGTTCTCAATCTTGAATCTAAGATTGAAATGCTGAAGAAAGAAAAGGAGTTTGCTGATCGACAAATACTTTTGTTGAAAACTCGCCCATCTTATCCATCTGTTTCTGATATTTCTTCAAAGCTTTTGGAGTCTCTTAAACCTGAACTTGACAAATTAGTTACACGTGAAGATTTCAATGGTAAGTTTTCAACTGACGTCAATAATTTATCAAGCCAGCATAAAGAGATCAGTTGCAAAGTTGTGGAACTAACTGAAGCAGTTAGTAAGATAAAGTTTGAGCTGCCAAAGCATATGATAGATGTTCCTGTTATGGTTAAAGAACTAAACATCATCATATCTGAAGTTAAAAAGAAGGTTGATTCTATTGAGTCCAAGAATTTGGAGGTACCAGCATCTCTTTTGGGGCTCCCAATAAAAGTTGGAAACTTTATTGATGAGGTTTCTAAGTATAAATCCTTGGAATCTATACCTTTATCTCTTGAGAAAGTGGAAAATGCTATCTACGCTCTTAATGCTGGCCTCAAATCATTAACATGTATGCCAGCCGCTTCTACTGATGTTGTTATGGAGAATAAGAAAAAAGAATCTGGTAAACAGCTTAAAGTCTCTGATTTTTTTGGTAAAATTAACCTCAAGCAACAAGATAATGGAAGGCTGGAGGTAGCTCATTCTAAGAAAGATATGATGTCTCCAATGATGGAAAATGAGGTGGTAGAAAGTGAAGTTCAAGAAGGTGATGCAACTGTTGGGGAAAAGTCAATGAATGAATCTAGTGAGAAAGTATTTGTAGTTCAAGAAAATCATGTGGTAGAAACTGAATATGAACAAGGTGATGGTGTTGTGGGTAAAAAGCAAATGAATGAATTTAATGAGAAAGTAAATGAAGATGAAGAAAATGATGTCACTGTTGACAAAGATTCAGTGATTGAAGATAATTTGGAAGAAACTGAAGTTCAACGAAATGATGGCAATGTTGGTAAAAAATCAATGAATGAGTCTCAGCTGAAAGAAAATTTGCTTGAAGAACCTGATGCCACTGTTAATGAAGGCTCACTAAAGATTCAGACCTCCCCTGTTAAGGAAATCAAGTATAAAAACTTAAAAGGTCAAAATGTTCACATCGTTGATGAATCCCTTAACGAACAGAAGCGTCAGCTTGATAGAATGTATCAAGAAAACGTGAAACACGAAAAGTTAAAGAAGAAGGCTGAGATAATCAAGAGCTTTGATCAACATGTTATTGATCTCTTCACGAAGAAGAAAGCATTATATGACAAGTACTGTCATATTGTTCTGAATAGGAGAGCCCCTGGGAAAATCACCAATGCTGACATTCTTTCAAGGAATAAAGGTCCAGCTACATTAAAAATCTACAGAGATGATGGAGATGAAGAAATCATTGAAGAGTTCAAGGTGAAAGATCTTCATTGGGAAGAATGGAAAGAGTTTTTAGATTGCTGTGGGAAAAGGAAAGTCGCTCGCTGGGTAGAGTTTTTTGTTTCAATGAGAAAACGTGTTGATGAAGTGATAGAAATGAAAAACAAACTGAATATTCAAGATCATATTCCTTTGCAGGAACAAGACCCTTTTATTGAACTGAATAGAATTGCTAGGAAGAGGAAGAGAGTTGGTGATGATATGGAAGAATATTTCAGATCAACAAAACATTTCAAAGATCAGGTTGCATATGAAGATCATCCACCTGGAACCGCTCTGAATGAGCCCACACTTGGTATGATTATTTTCAACAATTCAGATAGAAAAGACTTCATCAGCATTGAAGAACTTGGCAATTTGAGCAATGTTATGTTGCATTTAGTTCAAACAATATTCGTAAGATTGCACAAAAGCCCTGGTACAACTGACATAGCTAAAACGTATAGTGAATTTGTAGTTCGAGAAGCTGAAAAGAAGAACAAGGAGAGCAATCACAAATGTTGCAGAATCATTCCACTCCTTCTAAATCAAGTTAGTTGATTAGATCATATTGCGTTGTTTTGAATGTAAGGATATAATCTAATATTAGCTTTTGTTACATATGATCATGTATTTCTTCTAATGCTCTTATTTCATGCAATTATTATTAATATCTTTTATTATTAAATATTACTATTTAGAAAGTTAAATAAAAATATACCAATTGCAATTATATAATATTTAGTACTTTATATGAATATTTTTTTTTAAATACGCATGTGTATGATTTCCTTACTATTGTATCGGTTGTGTCCTGTTTTTATATGTACGTGATCATATTTCTATACATGATCAATCTATAAGAAGTTGAGTCTTTATTCTTAAATATACAAATACAAAAAAAATAGCATAAAATAAAATGTTTAACAAATTGCATCATCCTGTTACAAATTCCTTCATAATAAAATACAAAAACTTTATTCTTAAATCGTAATTCGTTGTTCTTCATAAACCTTCCAAACAAAATACAACTTTCATTTTATTTCATTTACATTTCAATAATTTTTTTGAGATATCCCATCTTCTTATGCACAATTGCTTCTAATTTGTCAAGTAAAGCTTGGAGGTTTCTCAGGTTTTCACCATCTACTTGATTCATCTTCGTATAATACATTATACATTGTTCGTCTATTTTTGACTTGGATTGGGTACCTATTTCCGCCATAATCTTATCTCTTTCTTCTATATCTGCAAGCGCCTCCCTCATGAGGGACGTTATTCTCTTTGTTGTTTTTACATCAGCATCAACACTTCGGCTAATCTGATCAACGATATGTTTTTTTTATCCATTGCACTTTGGTAAGAAATGTTGAGAAATATGTTATAATTTATTTATAATTTGATATAATTTTGTTTCAGTTTTTGGGAGTTATATAATGTGTGTGAAATGGAAGCTGGATGGTTGTATTTATTATTTGTTTGAAGTAGTGTATATTTTAAATGACTTAAAATGTAACAATTTTCAATATAATGTTTTGACTGTAGATAAACAAAATTAAATTATAAGCGTATTGTGTTTATTTAAATTCCAAACATAAAAATTAATTTCTTATCAATTTTGATAAGCATGTTGAATTTACACGCTTAAGATGTATATATTAGAACAATCTTATTTGAGAATCTGAGCATATAACACATTCGCACAATTTAATTCAGCATGTAACATATTGGCACAATATAACACTTTATCGTCATGCTGAATGTATGTGGCTGAAATATTTGTATCTTTCTAATCTTATTTCACATTATAACATAAATATGTAAATCACAAATTAAAAAAAAACTACAAACTGAAACCATGAAAGATCAATATACGCTAAATATATTGTACGAAAATATAAATTAAAAAAAAAAAAGATAAATAAAAAGTGCAAAAATTGCTTGATACTGAAAAATATAAACCATTAATTCCATTAATAATTTGATGGTTATAGTAAACTACATTCTGATAAATAAAAAGAAAGAAAGCAAAATACAATAAATTTCTTTCTTCAATCCTAATATTTCAGATTGCATAAAGCTTCCCAACAAAAATACAATATTGTTGAAATGTAGTTCACATTTCTACAATTTGTTTGAGAAATCCCATCTTCATATCAATAATAGCCCTTATTTTGCTAATTATATCTTCGAGTTTTCTCATCATTTCAATGTCTTTTTCATTCAGCATCAGATTGTATATTAAACCTTGCTCATATAGTTTTGACTTGGGTAGTTTGCTTATTTCCTCCATATTATCTTTTCTTTCATTTCCATCATCAAGCATCGTTCTCATGAAGGATGTTATACGATCTATTGTCTTCACATCAGCATCAATATCTAGGAATATCTGATCAATGATATGTTGTTTTGGATCCATTGACGTTTTGTTAAGAATGGAGTAGTTATGTTAGAGTTTGTTTATAAGTTTATATAATTTTTATTCAGTGTGTGGGAGTTTCATAATGTGTGAAAAATGGAAGTTGGATGGTTGTGGTAATTATGTGTTTAAAATTGTGTATAGGTTAAATGAATTTAAAGTTTCAATGTAAATATATCACAAACTGTTAATTTAATTTTTGTATTAACATGTTTAGTTTTTTTATATTCCCAAATAAAGTCATTTAATTTCACACGCTCAATGCATGTAAGCTTATAAATTTAAAAAAAAACATCTTTTTAATATTTTTAATTCACAAAACAAATGTTCGGCTAAATAAAGTTACGTTAAAGTAGTAAAACAAATTGGGGATTGCACGTACCACTAAAAAAAGCATTTTGGAATGTCATTTTGCACTTCGTGACTAAAAATCAGATGTAGATCATACCACACCAGACATACTTGTATATCCGTTATTTTAATATTGGAATTAAGATTTTAATATATTTTGTTAGTTACCTAATATAATGTTATTAATAAAAATATTGGAATTAATATTTTAATATATTTCCTAACCAAAAATATAAGTGATAAGTATTAAAGAGAAAAACAAACAAAAATAGAAAAAAAAAATTACAATAAAACAATTACATGTAAAAACGTAATATTTTAAATAAAAAAAAAAAAAAAAAAAAAAAAGTAGGGGTCAAGTAAGCAAACAGGCGGCGTAAACACTTCCCCTGAACATCACATCCATCAAATCTCTGAAACACTATTCAACAATAAAATACTTCTTAAATACTCTACTATAAAAAATAATGAGTATGCTGAAAAAATTAATCAAACTTCATAAATCTCTCTCCGCTGAAAATTTATGGATTACAACTATCTTATTTCAGATTATACTATAAACTGAAACCACAAACTGATATTTTCTATTAACAAACTGAAAAATAATGAGTATGTGTAATCCACAAACTGAACCCTGCATATTAAACCATGTGTTGGTTCATTTGATATTTTATATTCAGCATGTGTAATCTACAAACTGAAACCAACATCTGAAACCATAAAAGTTTATTGTTATTTACTACTTTTTGAGTACTTTAAAGTAAATAACAAATTTATATCAGATTACAACATAAAACATCAAAATAAAATGTTTATACATCATATCATCATATATGCTGAATGACATGCTGAACAATAATAATAATTTAATGTATAACATAACTCATACAACTTAATATTATATTAATAAAATTCATATTGAGTTACATACCAAAATAAAATTACATTGATAATTCTTTACATATTCTCAATATTTTCAATAAACTTAACATTCAGATTCATATTTTCTGATGTGCCATTTTCAATATCCCTAAGTTCGTTAAGCACTTCCATTTCTTTAGTACGAACTTTGATGAGCAAGTCTTCTGTCTTCTTATACAGATCTGAACCTCCTAATTTCGGAAGAAGCTAAATGAGATCCTGTCTTCCTTTTGCTGTTTTTATTATTTGTTCCAGAATCACGTTTAGAGACTTTGCTTTCTCCAATTGTCGGTCTGTTTCTTGAATTGCTTGAATGCTCATCTTCAATTTAAAAGCGTTGTTTTCTGCCATTTAGCTGTTGCAAAAGAAATCCCCTTTTTTGTTGTTTTTATTTTATGCTTTTTTTATGTGTGTGTTGATATTTAGTGTATGTTGATTTATATAGAAAAAAAAGTTTCAGTTTTGTTAGGTCTAGAAGTTTAAAGGTTACTCATGCCTTTTTATGGATAATGACATTATGGACTTGTGTTGAGGCCCAAAAATAATAAAATTAGAAAAATACGTGTTCAACTGTCGATATATGTTAAGATATATATTTTTTTCAGTTTATTTGTATATTTGGATGTAGAAGTTATTTTGTGATTTAAATGTATTATTCGTGATAATAGTTATTTTAAGTTTATTTGTAAGTATACCTGAACCGCTATATATTATTTTAGACGTTGACCGGTACATACCATTTCACACAAAAAACACAAAAGAGTATAAAAAATAATATTAACTTTAATATCACATTACATTTTAACTAGTTTAATATTTTAATATCACACTATATTAAAAAAAAAGAAAAAAATTAAGTCTGTTGCGTTTTTGTATTTGTTTAATGGGTCGGGTATCCACAATCAAATAAAAAATTATTAATTTTCTTTCTCTTAGATTCAATTCAAATCCCTAAACACACATTAATTTGCTAATTAATTACTTATTTATTAATTAAAATCTAATTTAAATAAATTAATTAAGGAAAATAGGAAATGAACAGTAACAATTAGGAAATTATTTTTTACAAATACCTAATGGTCTATAAGACTTTTAAAAAATATAAAAAGATGTTGTTATTAACTAAAAATTATTAAAACTATTTAATTACCTAATATTACCTAATCATTAATTAAACTAGGATTAATTAAAATAAATATTATGTGAACAGTAAAAATTATGAAAAAAATACAGTTAGTATATTAAGTGATGAAAAGCTTAAGAAAAATAAAATTGGTCCAACAGCTTATCCAAATAAGCTGTAATAAGCAAAAACAGCTTATTTAAGCTTATATCCCAAAAACACCCTTAAGTAAATAGATTATGCAACCTATGACGGAACTGGTGCCCCAGAGCTTATGGAAGGGGTGTGTGTACTAAGCATGCTACTATCCTAGAGGTCTCAGGTTCGACTCCCACACACACCCATTTTTTGCAAACATTTTATTTTTTTATTTTTCTTTTTGTAAAACTGCTTAACAACTAAAAATAAACAACTTTAAAAAAACACAACTTTTTTAGTTTTCACAAATAAGCTCTGTGAGAGCTTATTAGCTCAACAGATGGCTTATGAGGCCAAAGTTGGGCTTTTAACAAGCTAAAAGCTAGAAACAAGCTAACAAAGGTGAAATAAGCTACAAATTAATAATTTATATCTAAAATAAGCTAAACTTAATTAAATAAGCTAAAGGAATGAGCTTTAAGCTCAAATAAGCACTCTTAATGA
The DNA here is from genome assembly GCA_030686995.1 of Artemisia argyi. Classification (NCBI taxonomy): domain Eukaryota; kingdom Viridiplantae; phylum Streptophyta; class Magnoliopsida; order Asterales; family Asteraceae; genus Artemisia; species Artemisia argyi. The sequence continues at coordinate 124,746,050 of CM060684.1, forward strand.
GCTGCTTAGCCAAACAGGCCAAAGGCCAATGAGCAGGCCTGAGTATGGCCCACAAATAAGCTCAGGGGTCTAAAATGAGACTTGAGCAATCAAGTCCACCTGGGTGGCTTCCCAATAAGCTGAAAAACAAACCCTAAGGTCTACTAATAAGCACTTGAGAAGCTTATGAAAGTGGCTAGGTAGACTGAGTCACTCAGTCAACTGGGTGAATGGGACAAAGTAAAAGCTGTATGCAGCCCTAGTAAAAGGGCTTGAAACTGAGAATTAAGCTAAAAACTAAAGAGATGGACACTAAAGCTTCCTAAAAAGCTAGAGTGTTCAAGCTTTTGTCCACAGAATAGCTTTTGATGAGCTTGTGAAAAGGGCTCAACTACACTGATTGCTCAGTGTAGGGAGTTGTTTTGAACAAGTTTTGATCCATGATAAGCAGTCACAATAAGCTGATAATATGACAATAAGCACATAAAAAGTTAACTAGCCAGAAGGACTTTTTATAGAAGTAAAAAGCACAAGCTAACACTTGCTAACCAAGCTTGTGCAAGCATATGAAATTGAGGCTCAAAGCTGTGCACAGGACACCATTTTGAAAAATATCTAACAAAAAGCTATAAATTAAGCAACTAAACTAAGTTATTAAAAATTATTAAAAATACCTTAATGAAGATAAGCAGCAAGAGTTTAATACCCTACAAGCTTAACGTCTAATACCTAGTAATAAGATCACAATTAAAGCAACTTTTAATTCAAAAATCTGTTTATATGCAATTTTGACTTTTTGAGTTTAAACCCCTAAGTTGACTTTGGTGAGATTCTAATTGATCCTACTGACTAAATAAGTTAATATAAGCTATAATTATCCTAAATTAAGCTAAAGTTACAACTTATAAGCTAAATTGATGGTTTGTGGATCACAAACTCATGACAGTTAACTGTCATGCAAATTTAGAGGTGAGTTTGACTTTTAATCAAAAGAACCATGGTTTTTATTGTTTAATTGAGCTAATGTCACACTAAATGACTTACAGCATGCAAGAACAACAACTCAAATCACTTATAGCACAGATGAACAATCTGATCCAAACACTCCTTATACTAGACTATTATATGATTTAAGTAGTAACAAGTTACAAGAACTTATGAAACAGATTCAAAACAACTTAATAAGATTAACTAAGTTACAATGAATACTTAAACACAGAGAACAACAACAAATAACCTAGATTACTGATTATACTATTTTGACTGTATAAAATTTATTTCTTAGTAACTATGAATTTGAATGAACAAGCTTGCTATATTTAGTTATATTATGACTACCCAGCATCAAATAAGCACAAACAAACCAACAATTGGATGAATAAGGTATGCCATAGTGAAAACCAAAGATTGAGATTTAGAAACTTACAAGGTGCTTTCCTGCTTAAACCATGAACCAAGAACAATCCTATTTCCTCCCTGAGGATCTAAACCAAACTCCAAAGCTTCTTATTGCTTCCAAATCACTTCTGAACCCCAGAGATCAAAACCAATTGCCATAGTTGACTTTCATTGACCAATTTTGTATTTTTGGAATTTTTTTATCTTATGCTGATTAGTAAGTTACTAAAAGCTTATTTGAGCTTATTGGGAGCTTATATGTATTTAATGATCCTTACCATCCACTACAAACAACATTTAAACAGATTGGGATTTTTGAATGAAAAAATTGCACATATGAAATTTTAACTTGAAACTTGAATTTGATTAATGAAAGAGGTTCAATACATACTAAAATTACTTGAAACAATACTAGAACATTAAAACCTAAACTGGAATTTTGAAATTACAAGCTACGAATTAAGAAAACTAAATTATGCTAAGGTACTCTTCTCCATTGCTCCTCTTTCCTTTTATAGGCTTCAATTAGGGTTGGGAATACCCTCTGAGCATATCCCACTTGATCTTGACCCTTCAAATTTTTCAATTAATCTCATCCGTTTAAAACTGCTTTTGGCGCCAAAATCCATAGAGGTAACTTGCAGCCGTTTTCTTGCATTAATTACTTCTGATTTGACTATTGAAGGTGAGGGGGGACAAATTGGAGTGTAGGAATGGTTTTTGGGTGGTGGTGTAAGGTGTTGCAGGTTATAGGGTGGTGGAGGGTGTAGGTGTTACACGTGGAGCTCCCCTGGTGCAAAACCAGGGGAGGGGGTTTGGTTGTGGGGATGACAGAGGGGGGGGGGGGTTGAGGTGGAAAGTGGAAGTGCAAGTGGAGAGGGGAATGGTGGATGGTGGATAAGGTGGTGACGAGGTTGGGGATGATGGGGGTGGTCAACCGGTCAACGAGGGTCAATGGTTTGACCCCGTTTTATTTAAAACGGTTTTGGGTATTATGGGCTAAGGGTTGGGCCTGGGTATTGTTTTGTGTTTGGTTTGGATTTAAATAGGGTCCGGATGGTTTTAATAGTAGCAAAGCCCAAGGATCAATTGTGTAATTTCTGATTTTTTGAGGGGCTTTGTTTGCCATCATTCCAAACTTTCTTTGAGGACCAAACCTATCAATAAAACATAACACAAGGACCAAAAGTATTTTTTTTTCATTTTCAAATACTAGGGACCTTTTCTGTCAATTCCACAAACTCCAGGGACCAAACCTGTAATTTCTCAAAACTTTTCTCATAAGGACCAATTATGTCAAACATGAATAGTACAAGGTTTATTTTGATTAATTTCCAATTTTAAAACCCCAAGGACCATTTTTGACAGTTTTGCAAAGTTAAGGGACCAAAGTTGTAAATTTGTGATTTTAAACTTGAAAAGATAATTTCTTACAACTTGTGTATCCCAAGGACCTTTTATGATAATTTTACAAATTTTGAGTGACCAGGGACTAGTTTTGCCAATTTATGAAACTTGAGGGACTGAAACTGCCAATTATGCAGACTTTGTACGTTTTTCATCTGTTTTTGATTATTTTGCATCTGAAACATATAAAACACACTTTTGGAATAATCTCAGTATTTTGATGCATATTTGAGTGTTTTTGGATGTTTTGGCAGTTCAGATTGGTATAAAATGATGAGTATTTAGACACTCATCAATCCCCCACACTAAAGTATTGCTAGTCCCTAGCAATATTTTGAGAAAATTTAATGGATTTTATATCTCTTTACCAAAAGCCATTACTTCTGGAGTAGCCAGGTGTGAGAACTGTGGTACACCTGATAACCGTGCGATTTTGAGCAAACCACCAGCTGTCAACGGATTTGATTTGTCATTACCAAAAGCCGTTTGGTTCTGGACTAGCCAACTCTTGATGGAATAGTCAACATCTTGGTGAGCTGATTACCAATTATGGTTTTTCCACGGCCTTTACCACAAGCCATAATCTTGCGGGCTAGCCAACTCATTCGCTTTATGGGATATGGGGAGTTGAGGAACCATACAATTTTTGGCAAATTGCAAGCCATCAACGGGTTTGAGATATCTTTACCAAGAGTCGTTTGCTCCTGGATTAGCCAATCCTTGTGTGGGTTAGACATGGCGGACTGATAACCATTTATTGCATTTCTAAGTGTGAAAAAATTTTAAATTTTGATCAAATGAGGGTGCTTGATAGAACATGTGTTTGAATTCGTGAGAATTCCCCCCCCCCCCCCCCCCCCCCCCACACACACTTAGAAATGAATATTGCCCTCAATATTCAAAGAACCGGGTGTTAACCCGACACTTAGAACATAAGAAGGAAATATTAGTAACCTTTAATTTAGTCTATGTACATCTTTTTTTTTTTTTTTCTTTTTTTTTTTTTTTTTGAGGATATATACAACATGTGGGGCATCTCCCCCACACTAGGGTGGTACACACGGGTGAAAACCCATGTTCAGCTACTGTTTTTGATTACCGAGTCGCTAGCTTGACTCGACCTCGAATTGATTTGTTCATGAGGAAGCTACTGTTTTTGTTAACCGAGTCGCTAGCTTGACTCGACCCCGAATTTATTGGTCCATGGGGAAAGTTTGGAGATCCGGGACAACCATTGGTTGTATGTCCCCTCCAAAGTAGTGTTTTAACCGATGGCCATTCACTTTAAAGTTGGAACCGTCAGGTTGAGCTAACTCAACAGTTCTATATGGAAATACTCTTGTTACAGTGAATGGCCCAGACCAATGAGTTTTAAGCTTTCCTGAGAATATCTTCAATCGTGAATTGAAGAGAAGGACTCTGTTACCGATGTTAAAAACACGGTTTTTAATTTTAGAGTCGTGAATCTTCTTGGTTTTTTCCTTGTAAATCAAAGAATTCTCATAAGCTTGATCACGAAGTTCGTTTAATTCGTTTAATTGAACCTTGCGGTGATCACCCGCTGTGTGAAGGTCGAAGTTTGCATGTTTTAAGGCCCAGTAGGCCTTATGTTCTAATTCGATCGGAAGATGACATGCCTTCCCGTACACTAGCTTATATGGAGTACACCCGATGGGTGTTTTGTAAGCAGTGTCGAAAGCCCATAATGCATCATCCAGCTTATCCGACCAAGAGGCACGGTTTTCTCCCACCGTCCTCTCCAGAATCCTCTTAATACCCCTATTCGAGACTTCCACCTGCCCACTTGTTTGTGGGTGGTATGCTGTAGAAAGACGGTGAGTTACACCATATTTCAGCATCACTCTTGCAAATTGTTCATTGCAGAAGTGTGTGCCCCGATCACTGATAATGGCACGAGGAGTCCCGAATCTGGAAAAGAGAGATTTCAGAAAGTTAACGACTACTCGGGCATCATTGGTGGGTAAGGCTTTTGCCTCAACCCATTTTGACAAATAGTCGACTGCCACGAGTATATACTTATTCCCTCGTGAAGACGGGAATGGCCCCATAAAATCAATGCCCCACATATCAAATATTTCACAGACTTGGATGGCGTTTTGTGGCATCTCATTCTTTTTGGAAATATTCCCGTGATGCTGGCAAGCCTCACAGGTTTTGATAAGTTCATGGGCGTCTTTATAGATCGTGGGCCAAAAGAATCCCGAATCAAACACCTTTTTGGCGGTGTAGTTTGGGTTATGATGTCCCCCCGTGGGTCCATCATGACAAGCTTTAAGAATTTCCATGGCTTCTTGGCCATGGACACACCGTCGGATGACTTGATCCGCACATATTTTGAACAAGTAGGGGTCATCCAAGAAGTAGTGTTTCACATCTTTAAAGAATTTTCTTTTCTGTTGGGACGACATCCCTTTCACAACGAAATTTCCCGCATGGTAATTTGCAAAGTCGGCAAACCATGGGGTAGTAGTATCATCCCGGGTAGAGATTAGATTTAGAGTCTCCAGAGGAAAAGTTTCATTAATTTCTTTTCCCTCGAGAATATCCTGATGAGGATTCTCTAACCGGGATAAGTGATCAGCAGCAAGGTTCTCTGCTCCTTTTTTATCTCTTATGAGTATATCGAATTCCTAAAGGAGCAGGACCCAACGGAGCAGTCTTGGCTTTGCGTCCTGTTTAGTGAACAAGTATTTCAAAGCCGAGTGGTCCGTGTACACCACGCATTTGGTTAGGATTAAGTAAGACCTAAATTTCTCAAAGGCATATACCACAGCTAATAATTCTTTTTCTGTGGTGGTATAGTGCGCTTGAGCTTCACTCATGGTCTTACTTGCGTAGTGTATTGGCTGAAAATGTTTTAATTTGCGTTGCCCCAGAACTGCACCAATAGCGAAGTCGCTAGCATCGCACATAAGTTCGAAGGGTAAGTCCCAGTCGGGGGCAACAAGGATCGGTGCCTCGGTAAGCCTTTTCTTTAAAGTAGAAAAAGCTTCGATGCACTCGGGGGAAAAGATGAAAGGAGCATCCTTTTCAAGAAGATGAGTCATGGGCCGGGCTATTTTTGAGAAATCCTGAATGAATCTCCGATAGAACCCGGCATGGCCGAGGAAACTCCTTATTCCTTTAACAGTGGTGGGATGAGGCAGTTTAGCAATAACATCAATTTTGGCCTTATCGACTTCAATCCCACTTTTTGAAATTTTATGGCCGAGGACAATGCCCTCCCTAACCATAAAATGGCTCTTCTCCCAGTTTAGACAAAGATTAGTGTTTTCACAACGTTGAAGCATCTTTTCTAAATGGGAGAGGCATGAGTCGAAAGAATTCCCGATGACTGAGAAGTCATCCATGAATACCTCCATGGTTTTCCCGATCATGTCGTGGAAAATAGCCATCATGCACCTCTGGAAAGTGCCCGAAGCATTGCATAACCCAAAAGGCGTGCGACGATAGGCAAATGTCCCGTAAGGGCATGTGAAGGTAGTTTTCTCTTGATCCTGTGGATCAATGGGAATCTGGAAGTAACCCGAGAAGCCGTCGAGGAAGCAATAATACTCATTCCCCGCTAGTCTCTCGAGCATCTGATCCATAAAGGGCAGAGGGAAATGGTCTTTGCGGGTGGCTTCGTTAAGCTTTCTGTAATCAATACATACTCGCCACCCTGTAACCAAACGAGTTGGTATTAACTCGTTATCCTCATTTGTGACAACCGTGATGCCACCCTTTTTTGGAACGCAATGTATTGGGCTAACCCAAGGACTGTCTGATATAGGGTAAATCAATCCCGCATCGAGAAGTTTGATAACTTCTTCCTTGATAACTTCGTGGATTTTTTGATTTACCCTTCTTTGATGCTGCACGGCAGGTTTAAAGTCCTCTTCCATTAGGATTTTGTGTGTACAAAAATCCGGGTTAATACCCTTAATGTCTGAAAGCTTCCAAGCAATTGCTTGTTTGTGGGACTTTAAAACCTTAAGCAGCGCGGTTTTCTCCTCAGCCTTTAAGTCTTTGGCAATAATGACCAGTAACTTATCGTTACCTTCCAAGAATGCATATTCTAGATGAGGAGGCAGGTCCTTAAGTTCGACCTCGGGGAAATCATCATTTTTCTCAACATATTTGACTTCCGCCTTATGAAGTTGTGGAGGTAGAACAGGAATGGGAGAAGGATCTTTGTTCAATAACTTCTCAAGGAGAAGTATATCCCTCTCCGGGTCAATCTCTTGGTTATCAATTCCTTCGGGAACTGAATCACTTTTGAGAAAGGCCTCTAATTCCTCAAGGACGAAATCACTTCCCTCAAACGGAGTGACGGAAGGAGAAGAATTAGCGATTATGGGGTGAGAAGAGGGAGTGGGATTTCCACTCGGAGAACTATCAGCGAATCCAAGGATTTCCTGAGCATACTCCTCGGATGCAATGTCAATGACATCAATTCGGTTGACCGATTCAGCATCATAATTCGAGGAGTATCTCGAGGTTTGATCAAGGTTGAACGTTATTGCTTCAGTGCCAACTCGTAACGTGATTTCCTCATCGAAAACATCGATTAATGCACGACCCGTCCTTAAGAATCCCCTCCCAAGAATGAGAGGAACTCTTGGATCCGCATCGAAATCAACAACGACAAAGTCTGCCGGAAAATGGAACTTTCCCACTCTTACAAATACGTCCTCAGCTATGCCAAGGGGACGTGAAATTGAACGGTCTGCAAGCTCGAGAGTCATGCAAGTGGGACTAAGTGCCTGAAGAGAGAGCTTTCTCCAAACTGAGTGGGGCATTAAGTTGATACTTGCACCAAGATCGGCCAAGGCAAAGCACTCAACCATCCCTGGGAAAATACATGGTATTAGAAATTTCCCGGGGTCTCCTAGCTTCTCGGGAAGCTGTTTCAACAAAACCGCAGAGCAGTTCTCATTGAGTGGAGTTCGTGCCATCTCAAACAGTTTTTCTTTATTGCTCAACAGGGTTTTGATTGTCGATGCGAATTTGGGCATTAAAAGAATAGCATCCGCGAAACTAATATCGAAGTGTAGTTCTTGGAAAATCTGAAAGAATTTTTCCATCTGATGATTAGCTTTTTCACGGAGCTTCTGGTCTTGTAATCGTGAGGGATATGGAATTGTTGGTTTTGGGTTGGCTTTTGGATTTTCAACAGGACCTTCGGGAGTTTCAAACATGACTCTTTTACGAGGAGTCGTGACCGGGATAACTGGAGGAGGGATGTCATTGGTACCTCCGTTATTAGTAGGAAGTACCGTATCCGTAGTATCCTCAGTTTCACATTCCTCTACCGGGATAGGAGAAGTGGTAGACGGAGCTGTGGGTCCTTTATGAGAAACTCCACTTCTTGTGGTGATCGCCTTTACATCGCCCCTCGGATTAGCGATCGTGTTGCTAGGTAAAGTACCTGAGCCCGAGGGTCAATCATTTAAAGACTTCTTCAAGTCAGAGATTTGACTAACCAGCACTTTGTTAAGTTCATCTTGGGATTTCATAAACTGTTTTAATAACTCATCAGATGATGGTCCAGTTGGAACAATGGCTTGATTTTGGTTTGGAAAATTTTGAGCCCGATTGTTCTGGAAATTCCCATGTTGCTGGTTGTTATTACCCTGGAAGTGGTTTTGTTGTTGAAAATTACCCTGAGGGTAATTGTTCTGACCTTGGTTACGGTTATAGTTTCCTTGGTTTTGATTGTTTTGAACCTGGTGTTGACCAGAGTTGAAATTCCCTTGGTTGTTAAAACCTTGGTTCATTCGGTTCTGGTTCTGATTCTGGTTAAAGTTCTGGTTTCTGTTTTGACCATTTTGGTTCTGGGATTGATTAAATCCCGGTGGTCCAATGTAGTTATTGGAACGATAACTCAACAGAGTTCGGTCCCCTTGCGGTTGGTAAGAATTACCTCCCGTATTGTAGGAACCTTGAGCTGTGAATATGTTCTCTTGAGTGAAGCTACCGGAGGCTGGGCACTCATGATACGGGTGTGGACCACCACAGGTTTCACAACTGATAGTTTTATTCTGCTGATTGTGATTTGTCTGGTGAATTCGGAGAACCGCAGCAGACAAATCATCAAACTTTCTGGTAAGGGCAGCTATTTCAGTATTTGCCGGAGTGACTGACTTACATGAGTCATTCCTCTCTGCAGAGGAGTCCCAAAAATTGAGATGGGCAGTCATGTTTTCGATTAAGTCATAACACTCTTCAGGGGTCCTTTTCATAAAGGTGCCCCCAGCAGCAGCATTGATGGTGTAACGATGACGAAGTGTCAAACCATTATAAAAGGTATCAATAATGGTGACAAGAAGCATGTTATGATTGGGACACCGATCAATAGCAAGTTTGTAGCGTTCCCATGCCTCAAATAAGGACTCTTCGGGAAGCTGTCTGAAGTTACTAATATCGTTTCTCAGCTTTGTAACCATAGATGGTGGAAAGTATTTAGCCAAGAATTTAGTAACCATCTCATCAAAAGTATGGATCGAATTCTTAGGAAGTCGATCAAACCATGAAGTCGCATGATGAGTGAGAGAATATGGGAACAGGTATAAACGCAGGCCGTCTTCGGTGACGCCATTTTGTTTCATGCTCTGGGTGACGGTTAAAAATTTATCGAGATGCTTGTTAGCATCGTCACCCGGCAAACCGTGGAACTGACACGAATTCTGGACCTGTTGTATCATGTTGTGTTTTAGTCCAAAATCCGAGGCTCCAATTGTAAGTGGTGCAATGGGTCCACCCCTCCCGTGCATGGTAGGTTGACACAGTTCCTCCATTGTTCGGGTGTCAGGAACTGGTTCCTCCTTGGGAGGGATTGGGGGCTTGTCGTTCATTTTTAGTGTGTGTTCTTCTTCAACAGTACGTAACTCGGTTACGTTTCTATGACGATTACGTCGTGATTGTGAACGAGTGCGCATGCACTATAAACAATTTTCAAATCAATATCGAGGCAAAACCACAGTGAACTTAAATCCAATAATCACAAGTGAAATGGCTTCTTTGAAAAAGGTACACCAATCACAGGGATACATTGGCAAGTTTTTTATCTTAAGTTTGGGAACTTATTATGGGTTTATTTATTAATTTGAAAAACTGCTTTAGGCTTATTGGTGTGTGTGCAGAAAACTTGGGAAATATTTTTGGAACTGATTCGTTAACCGAAATCGTCCCTTTAAGATTACTCGCAGGCTAGCGGGAGGGAATAAATGGATCCCTCTTCAGTTCGCAATTTAATGTCAGAACTTACCTTATACCAGCTGTTTCAGGTTGTAATCTTAAAGACAACGAAGTAATTTAACTTCACAGTTTGTTTTGTTGTTTATGATTTTTTTGGTGTTTTTAACTGATGCGTGGGAATCGCACCTTGCTTTACCTCTCGAGGGATCTCGCGAGGCTTACAACCCCCACCAGGCAGTGTACCTGATCGTTGTAGTATAGTATAGTGACAAGTACCGGGGGATTGATCGTTCAGCTTAGGAATAGTGTCGCTACGATTAGAAAACCTAATTAAAAGTTCTAGAGATGGAAGATGATTATTTTTGTGTTTTATATTTTATGAAAGCAAGTAAAATCTCGGGTTTTGAAGGAGTGGGCGGAATTAGTTGCTAATCAACTAACCCAAAAACTACTATATAACTAATTAACTAATGAAAATGAAATTAAACTAATATTAAACTAAGGTTGTGAGCAGTGGTTGGAGAAATTGTGTTTACTTAGACTTCATTACTCCCTAGATATCTTTTACATGTTAATTACTTGTTACACTTGTATGAATGACGGGTTGTATTCCTTAATACCATTCGTGGAGTGGCATACATAACTCCCCAACTCTATGAGCTCTTATCTCCTCCTACACCATGACCCAGCACAACTATAGGGATTGTAAACAGTGGCTCATGCATTAAATACAACCAATAAAGACCTAGTACGCCTCGGTTCATGTTTCTTAAGACGTTCAAGCATGTTACCATTTGGAGATCTGCCAGTTTTCTTAAGCCTAACATATAATATCATTCATTCAAAACAAGAATAGACAAGTAATTAACACATAATCAACATCTAGGTTTCATTAGATCTAAGCAAACACAAAGGAAATTTAGCCTAGCATAGTAGAATTAAGATAAGAACAAAAGATAGACAACCAACACATAGACATATTGATTGAATTAAGAGTATACTTATCTCAATTACAATGCAAGGTCTCAAGGGTTTGGAACCCTTGAAAAACCTGTAAAAGAGGCACCAAAATCGTCTTTAGGGTTTCACCAAAACTTCTCCCCCTTTAATGAAAAAACTAGAAAACTATATATAGGAAAATCGTCCTGACGGCGTCAAGAGTAAAATCTGACGCCGTCAACTCGCCGCCATATACTTCCTCGGACGCCCTAGATCCAATCGTGACGGCCTATGTGACGCCGTCACCACCCTCGGTAAATTAATCTTGGTCATTTTGACGCCGTCATCTCTTCATCTGACGCCTTCACAACCTTCGGTAAAATATTCATCCTTTCTGACGCCGTCAAGAGTAAATCCTTGACGCCGTCACCTTGTAATTCCAGCTTGGATTTGGTACTTTGTTGTTTTCTTCACTTTATGCTCCAAAAACGTCCAAAATAGCCTCTTTTCTAGAATTCACTCTCCAAACACCTAAAATCACAAAAGGAACGATTTAGGGCAATATTTGATCAAATAAATTCGGATTCGGGCTTAAATGACCCCCTAAAAACGGATCATTTTTAGCCTCATCATATACCCTTACACTTGAGATTTGCTTGTCCTCAAGCAAATGAGCTTTTATTCTACTCAAAAGACAAGTTAGGGGTCATTTAACACTAATATAAAAGTAATCACAACAAATAATCGTTCCACTAAAGACCAATAGACAAGCACGGAGGTCATACACAAGCACCTCACAAATAGTGTTTAGATACTCACATCTCTCGGGTGTAATAAAGTAATATAACATTATGGAAATGGAAGATATCTCTCACTACCTGTCATAGCAAAATAGATTACCATAGGCTTGGGAAAGGATCAAACCTCCACCACATGGCGTAAGCACCTAGGATAAACTATCAAAGAGGTCTTTTAAAGGGTTATAACGTTAGGTGTAGGGATATGAATTACACGGTTTTGTTGGATAAAGGGGATTTTACTGGTGGCGAGTTAACAATCTTAGTTAATTACATGTACAAGATGGCGTTGCTAAGCCAAGACTAGACTCGACTTAAGCTAATAAATGAAAAATAACTAAAAACATAAAATGAACATAGAATGAAAACGGGATGGTAGTCCGTATGTTTTTTCTCTCTTTCTTTTCTATTTTTTTTTTTTTATTTTTTTTCTTTTTCTTGATTTTTTCGATTTTTTTTTTTTTTTTTTTTTTTTTTTTTTTTTTTCATACACTCTTACCCTACCATCCAAAATAATACATCATAGGGGTTTGAGCATTCCCCTTACACTTGAATTTTTACATACTTTACATTAAACTATTCTAATGACTCGAATTAAGAAAATCAAAACACTTGGAGCACTTTTAAGATTAACGTACATATGGGGGTAATAAGTGTTGTTCTTCCCCATTACTCCATAAAATAAGTACTTACCCATGAGTCCCAATCGTCCCAAAACAATATGTACAAGGATATGACTCGACTTAGCAACCATGTAATCAATTAGAAAGTTAACTTAGGGTTTAACAAATAACAATAATGCACTAAAAATGAGCGCATACACGGAAGGCTAAGGCGATTTGGTTGTACATTTAAGTGGGGTGTAACAAATTCTTCCTTTAAGTAAAATGCTTAAAGTTAGAAACGAAAAGATAGGCTCGGAGGGGTGTACTAGGGGTATCGTGTACTAAAAATGAGTACAACGCAAAGGGTGTGGGAAAAATTAGTTGACTTAACTAGCCAAGTAATATGACTTAAATGGTCAAGTAATTATAATACGGGTTTAACACAAGGGTGATCCTAATGCCTCTTATCATGTAGTAAATCCTACCACACGAATGTAGTCTCACTAGCGGTCTCGGGATGCATCACTAACGCAAGTTCTAGAATCTAAATGCTACCGGTACACTCATAAGCACCAATAATAAATGCTTTTCCTATTAAATCTAAAGGCGAACCTCACATTTTTGGGTGGAAAATTTTTCTGAATATACGGTTATGTGCTAGTCATACAACCTCCTATCCATGAGACACTTGCTATGGCTAAAGTTTCACTCCTAAATGTTGTAAAAAATTTTAAATTTGGCGCTAAAATTGCACTAACAAGTATTTCTCATAGTTTTATTACTCATCTACTATCAAACAAAACAAACTCAAGCGAAAGTGCATATGTAAGGTATCATCTTTTTACCCCCCCCCTTACACTTAAGATGAACATTGTCCCCAATGTTCAAGTAAAGAATGTAAAAGTTAAAAGTAAAGAGAATGAATTCAAATACTCCCCTGATTCGCTCGGTATGGATTTTAGGTTGGCCAGGTTAAATCTTCCTCCAAGAAAACGAACAATCAAAGCTTCCCTTCCAGAATATAAATCATCTTCTTGTCTCAAATAACCTGTAAATCCTGACAAAAGTAGACAAGGCAACCTCGCGTAAAATCGGCGGCATCCTATATAAGTTACTAAATCCTAGAAAGCAAAGTAAGATATAATGCTTGTGGAATGAAGTTTGCAGATTTCCTGGAGATTATAAAACTTAATAATTCACAAAAACTTATAAGACTCCGTTAGAAAAACAAAATCGGTAAAATTTCCAGATTTTTACACGTGACGCCGTCAAGAGTAAACTCGTGACGCCGTCAGAAGTGACCTGCAGAAATTCTTATGTTAAGTTTCCGGAAAATTTCTGGAAAAACTTCGTCCTACTTCCTGGAAAATCCTGCAAAACATCATTACGACTCGATACAAGCATTTGACTCTAACAAGTACTAATACACATGTCCATTTAATATTGTTGTGGTTCATGCTCAATTTCGTTCTTATAAACAAATTTGGATCTCCCTTACACTTATCTTTTGCAAAATACCTTTATATGCAATTAAGACGAAGTTAAAAACAAAATAAAGCATTTTCACAATTTACTTTGAAACATGAGCCACAAACAATAAAAATAAAACATGCATACGGAAACAAATAAAATCAAACAAACGAACAAACAAACAAATAAAAACACACAAAACATGGGTTGCCTCCCAAGAAGCGCTTGTTTTTGTTCGAGTCACGAGCCTGACTCTACCCTTATTTAATGGAAATAGAGGAGGTTCTCCCTACACTTAGGATTAAGTGTGGGTGAAAGTAGCGATACACACCCTTAGGGTGGAAATATGCCTCATGAGGAAAGAGTGGTGGATGAATTATATGCTCAAAGGGGTGTGCTCCTATCATCATAACCTTACCTAATTCAATCGGGTTAATAGGTGAATTAAGATTTTCTCCTAGAAAGGGATCATTTTCTATCATCTTCAAGAGACTACAAGTTGGGGATCCATCTTGACCTAATAAACCCGGTTTAAACCCATAATGTTTCTTGTGATCAATCATAAATGGGTGATGTAAGCATGTAAGGCCATTTTCCACTCCTATATTGGCTTCCTCTCTACAAGGCTTAGAGTCCATTGCCTTTATCCTAAGACTACCCGGACTACATGGGTTGATGGGTGGGTCGGCTCCTCTTTTGTCTCCTAGATGTATATCTAAGGATGGAAAGTTGTGTGAAGATTGAGGTTCCGGTTCATCAACACTAGGTAATTCCCTAGAACTAAGAGTAAGGTTATCACTACAAGTATTCAAACCTATATCCTCTAGTGGTGTTTGGTACAAGGGTTCTACCTCTATTTGGGCTCCTATAGTCTCTTCTACTTCTTCCGGGTAAGTCATGGGTGGTGTGTATTCCTCAAGTGATGGTAGGACTTGTGGGGTACTTATTGGGCTTGGGTTTTCTACTATCTCTTCCATTTGTATTGTGGTGAAATCATACCACCCCGTATGCCCAGTTATCTCATCTATAGTTTTATCCCCAAACAGTCTTCTTGCTTGTTCCCTTAAACTTGCTATCAATTGATCCGTAACAACGTTTGTTGGGTTGTCCATTTTTTTGGCAAGTATGGCACAATTCTCTATGGTTTCCCATGCTTCATCAGCACTTAATCCCCAAAGGTCCCCATGTGCGGTATGGTCAATGTCCATTTTGGTATAGTGGTCGACACGATGGTAAAATATTTCTATTTGGGACCACATATCAAAATTATGATGAGGGACTTTTCGGAGTAGATATTTAAAACGAGCCCATGCATCATAGATAGGTTCATCCTCATGTTGTTTAAACATCAAGATGTCATTTGGAGTGGGTGAATTTCGTGGTTTGTAGTATGGTGGATTCGCGTTCTCCATAATGGCTAACGGAATAGTCAATGGAAAGGTTTTTACTAACAAAGACACAAAGAAAAGATAGACTAAAGAGAACCTAAAAATAAAAATAAAATCTTACTAGAAAGGAATCTAGCAAGTAGACCTAATAAAAAGAAATCCTAACCTAGACAATAACTATTCCCCAGGCTGCGGCGCCAAAAACTTGATGCGTGGGAATCGCACCTTGCTTTACCTCTCGAGGGATCTCGCGAGGCTTACAACCCCCACCAGGCAGTGTACCTGATCGTTGTAGTATAGTATAGTGACAAGTACCGGGGGATTGATCGTTCAGCTTAGGAATAGTGTCGCTAGGATTAGAAAACCTAATTAAAAGTTCTAGAGATGGAAGATGATTATTTTTGTGTTTTTATATTTTATGAAAGCAAGTAAAATCTCGGGTTTTGAAGGAGTGGGCGGAATTAGTTGCTAATCAACTAACCCAAAAACTACTATATAACTAATTAACTAATGAAAATGAAATTAAACTAATATTAAACTAAGGTTGTGAGCAGTGGTTGGAGAAATTGTGTTTACTTAGACTTCATTACTCCCTAGATATCTTTTACATGTTAATTACTTGTTACACTTGTATGAATGACGGGTTGTATTCCTTAATACCATTCGTGGAGTGGCATACATAACTCCCCAACTCTATGAGCTCTTATCTCCTCCTACACCATGACCCAGCACAACTATAGGGATTGTAAACAGTGGCTCATGCATTAAATACAACCAATAAAGACCTAGTACGCCTCGGTTCATGTTTCTTAAGACGTTCAAGCATGTTACCATTTGGAGATCTGCCAGTTTTCTTAAGCCTAACATATAATATCATTCATTCAAAACAAGAATAGACAAGTAATCAACACATAATCAACATCTAGGTTTCATTAGATCTAAGCAAACACAAAGGAAATTTAGCCTAGCATAGTAGAATTAAGATAAGAACAAAAGATAGACAACCAACACATAGACATATTGATTGAATTAAGAGTATACTTATCTCAATTACAATGCAAGGTCTCAAGGGTTTGGAACCCTTGAAAAACCTGTAAAAGAGGCACCAAAATCGTCTTTAGGGTTTCACCAAAACTTCTCCCCCTTTAATGAAAAAACTAGAAAACTATATATAGGAAAATCGTCCTGACGGCGTCAAGAGTAAAATCTGACGCCGTCAACTCGCCGCCATATACTTCCTCGGACGCCCTAGATCCAATCGTGACGGCCTATGTGACGCCGTCACCACCCTCGGTAAATTAATCTTGGTCATTTTGACGCCGTCATCTCTTCATCTGACGCCTTCACAACCTTCGGTAAAATATTCATCCTTTCTGACGCCGTCAAGAGTAAATCCTTGACGCCGTCACCTTGTAATTCCAGCTTGGATTTGGTACTTTGTTGTTTTCTTCACTTTATGCTCCAAAAACGTCCAAAATAGCCTCTTTTCCAGAATTCACTCTCCAAACACCTAAAATCACAAAAGGAACGATTTAGGGCAATATTTGATCAAATAAATTCGGATTCGGGCTTAAATGACCCCCTAAAAACGGATCATTTTTAGCCTCATCATTAACACTTTAGGAAAAGTGTTAGAAAAACTTTTTCAGATATGATTTTGATTTGACAAAGTGATTGTATTTGTACAGGAGGGATTTTGAAAACCACTATACCTAAATCATTTTGAAATACGCAACAACCTCCCCGGCAGCGGCGCCAAATTTTGACTCCTCCCAAACCAACTAGTCTACCGTGTGCAGTTGATAGGTCCACCTGGGAGAAAAAGTCAAGTGTTAAAATCCGTGGAAGTACAGGGAAATCCCCGGGTCGTTAAGTCCCAACGAGATTGAAATTGTATTTGTAAACGTTTCGGGAATAAATGGTACTGAGGACAGTAACCAAAAAATAAAGTGGGTTTGATTTACACTACTGATATTATTTGGATAATATAAAACAAGCACAATAAGCAGCTATGTATACACGTAAACTGATGATGTAAACAAATACGTGTACGTACTGAGAAAAAGGTGAGTTTTAAAGAAAAATAAACTACAGGGGTTAAAAATGAAAATTATATAAACTTAAACTTAAAAGAAAATTAAATTAAAAAGAAAATTAGTTTTTAGATTATTTTATTATTTATTATTATTTATCTAATTAAAAACTATTTAACTATTTAATTTAAAACTATTTTTAATTTAAACTACAAATAATACAAACTACAAATTAAACTAAAAACTTGCAAAAATATTTTCTAAAACTTAAATGAACTTGAAGAAAGTATAAAAAATTAAAAATAAATACTTTTGTCTTTTTATGTGTTTTTTTATTAATTAATTACTAAGTATTTTAATTAAACTAAATAAACTATTTTAAATTACTAAAAATACCAAAATGACTTATAAAATTATGAAAAAATTTATAAAGCTAATTAACCATCACAGGAATCCTAAAAAATTATAAAATTATTCTAAAAATTATATTTAGGCTAATTTGCTAATTAATTACTTATTTATTAATTAAAATCTAATTTAAATAAATTAATTAAGGAAAATAGGAAATGAACAGTAACAATTAGGAAATTATTTTTTACAAATACCTAATGGTCTATAAGACTTTTAAAAAAATATAAAAAGATGTTGTTATTAAATAAAAATTATTAAAACTATTTAATTACCTAATATTACCTAATCATTAATTAAACTAGGATTAATTAAAATAAATATTATGTGAACAGTAAAAATTATGAAAAAAATACAGTTAGTATATTAAGTGATGAAAAGCTTAGGAAAAATAAAATTGGTCCAACAGCTTATCCAAGTAAGCTGTAATAAGCAAAAACAGCTTATTTAAGCTTATATCCCAAAAACACCCTTAAGTAAATAGATTATGCAACCTATGACGGAACTGGTGCCCCAGAGCTTATGGAAGGGGTGTGTGTACTAAGCATGCTACTATCCTAGAGGTCTCAGGTTCGACTCCCACACACACCCATTTTTTGCAAACATTTTATTTTTTTATTTTTCTTTTTGTAAAACTGCTTAACAACTAAAAATAAACAACTTTAAAAAAACACAACTTTTTTAGTTTTCACAAATAAGCTCTGTGAGAGCTTATTAGCTCAACAGATGGCTTATGAGGCCAAAGTTGGGCTTTTAACAAGCTAAAAGCTATAAACAAGCTAACAAAGGTGAAATAAGCTACAAATTAATAATTTATATCTAAAATAAGCTAAACTTAATTAAATAAGCTAAAGGAATGAGCTTTAAGCTCAAATAAGCACTCTTAATGAGCGGCTTAGCCAAACAGGCTAAAGGCTAATGTGCAGGCCTGAGTATGGCCCACAAATAAGCTCAGGGGTCTAAAATGAGACTTGAGCAATCAAGTCCACCTGGGTGGCTTCCCAAAAAGCTGAAAAACAAACCCTAAGGTCTACTAATAAGCACTTGAGAAGCTTATGAAAGTGGCTAGGTAGACTGAGTCACTCAGTCAACTGGGTGAATGGGACAAAGTAAAAGCTGTATGCAGCCCTAGTAAAAGGGCTTGAAACTGAGAATTAAGCTAAAAACTAAAGAGATGGACACTAAAGCTTCCTAAAAAGCTAGAGTGTTCAAGCTTTTGTCCACAGAATAGCTTTTGATGAGCTTGTGAAAAGGGCTCACCTACACTGATTGCTCAGTGTAGGGAGTTGTTTTGAACAAGTTTTGATCCATGATAAGCAGTCACAATAAGCTGATAATATGACAATAAGCACATAAAAAGTTAACTAGCCAGAAGGACTTTTTATAGAAGTAAAAAGCACAAGCTAACACTTGCTAACCAAGCTTGTGCAAGCTTATGAAATTGAGGCTCAAAGCTGTGCACATGACACCATTTTGAAAAATATCTAACAAAAAGCTATAAATTAAGCAACTAAACTAAGTTATTAAAAATTATTAAAAATACCTTAATGAAGATAAGCAGCAAGAGTTTAATACCCTACAAGCTTAAAGTCTAATACCTAGTAATAAGATCACAATTAAATCAACTTTTAGTTCAAAAATCTGTTTATATGCAATTTTGACTTTTTGAGTTTAAACCCCTAAGTTGACTTTGGTGAGATTCTAATTGATCCTACTGACTAAATAAGTTAATATAAGCTATAATTATCCTAAATTAAGCTAAAGTTACAACTTATAAGCTAAATTGATGGTTTGTGGATCACAAACTCATGACAGTTAACTGTCATGCAAATTTAGAGGTGAGTTTGACTTTTAATCAAAAGAACCATGGTTTTTATTGTTTAATTGAGCTAATGTCACACTAAATGACTTACAGCACGCAAGAACAACAACTCAAATCACTTATAGCACAGATGAACAATCTGATCCAAACACTCCTTATACTAGACTATTATATGATTTAAGTAGTAACAAGTTACAAGAACTTATGAAACAGATTCAAAACAACTTAATAAGATTAACTAAGTTACAATGAATACTTAAATACATAGAACATCAACAAATAACCTAGATTACTGATTATACTATTTTGACTGTATAAAATTTATTTCTTAGTAACTATGAATTTGAATGAACAAGCTTGCTATATTTAGTTATATTATGACTACCTAGCATCAAATAAGCACAAACAAACCAACAATTGGATGAATAAGGTATGCCATAGTGAAAACCAAAGATTGAGATTTAGAAACTTACAAGGTGCTTTCCTGCTTAAACCATGAACCAAGAACAATCCTATTTCCTCCCTGAGGATCTAAACCAAACTCCAAAGCTTCTTATTGCTTCCAAATCACTTCTGAACCCCAGAGATCAAAACCAATTGTCACAGTTGACTTTCATTGACCAATTTTGTATTTTTGGAATTTTTTTATCTTATGCTGATTAGTAAGTTACTAAAAGCTTATTTGAGCCTATTGGGAGCTTATATGTATTTAATGATCCTTACCATGCACTACAAACAACATTTAAACAGATTGGGATTTTTGAATGAAAAAATTGCACATATGAAATTTTAACTTGAAACTTGAATTTGATTAATGAAAGAGGTTCAATACATACTAAAATTACTTGAAACAATACTAGAACATTAAAACCTAAACTGGAATTTTGAAATTACAAGCTACGAATTAAGAAAACTAAATTATGCTAAGGTACTCTTCTCCATTGCTCCTCTTTCCTTTTATAGGCTTCAATTAGGGTTGGGAATACCCTCTGAGCATATCCCACTTGATCTTGACCCTTCAATTTGTTCAATTAATCTCATCCGTTTAAAACTGCTTTTGGCACCAAAATCCATAGAGGTAACTTGCAGCCGTTTTCTTGCATTAATTGCTTCTGATTTGACTATTAAAGGTGAGGGGGGACAAATTGGAGTGTAGGAATGGTTTTTGGGTGGTGGTGTAAGGTGTTGCAGGTTATAGGGTGGTGGAGGGTGTAGGTATTACACGTGGAGCTTCCCTGGTGCAAAACCAGGGGAGGGGGTTTGGTTGTGGGGATGACAGAGGGGGGGTTGAGGTGGAAAGTGGAAGTGCAAGTGGAGAGGGGAATGGTGGATGGTGGATAAGGTGGTGATGAGGTTGGGGATGATGGGGGTGGTCAACCGGTCAACGAGGGTCAATGGTTTGACCCCGTTTTATTTAAAACGGTTTTGGGTATTATGCACTAAGGGTTGGGCCTGGGTATTGTTTTGTGTTTGGTTTGGATTTAAATAGGGTCCGGATGGTTTTAATAGTAGCAAAGCCCAAGGATCAATTGTGTAATTTCTGATTTTTTGAGGGGCTTTGTTTGCCATCATTCCAAACTTTCTTTGAGGACCAAACCTGTCAATAAAACATAACACAAGGACCAAAAGTATTTTTTTTTTCATTTTCAAATACCAGGGACCTTTTCTGTCAATTCCACAAACTCCAGGGATCAAACCTGTAATTTCTCAAAACTTTTCTCATAAGGACCAATTATGTCAAACATGAATAGTACAAGGTTTATTTTGATTAATTTCCAATTTTAAAACCCCAAGGACCATTTTTGACAGTTTTGCAAAGTTAAGGGACCAAAGTTGTAAATTTGTGATTTTAAACTTGAAAGGATAATTTCTTACAACTTGTGTATCCCAAGGACCTTTTATGATAATTTTACAAATTTTGAGTGACCAGGGACTAGTTTTGCCAATTTATGAAACTTGAGGGACTGAAACTGCCAATTATGCAGACTTTGTACATTTTTCATCTGTTTTTTATTATTTTGCATCTGAAATATATAAAACACACTTTTGGAATAATCTCAGTATTTTGATGCATATTTGAGTGTTTTTGGATGTTTTGGCAGTTCAGATTGGTATAAAATGATGAGTATTTAGACACTCATCACACATAAACCCTAAAAAAAATATTAAGTTGAATAAACAATTCTGAGAAAATTAATCAAATATCGTAGTGATAATAAAAGAAAGTTAAATTAAAACTTGATGTCGAAGAAAAAAAGAAATCATAATTCAACAAAAAATTATGTTCTTCAAATCGCAGAGTTATTAGGTATAATTTTCTAATCTTCTATAAATTTTTATTGTAATTATTATTATTATTATTATTATTATTATTTCTAATTATATTATTTTTATAGGTGTCCTGATTTCTTTAACAAAAACAAGAAGAAGATCAAAGACGAAGAAGATAAATTTTATTAATAAACTGTTAAAGTCTTTTAATGAAAATGAAAAGCCTGCAAGAAGAAGAAGAAGAAGAAGAAGAAGAAGAAGAAGAAGAAGAAGAAGAATACAACGATTAGAACAAGGTACTTTTGAAAAATACATATATTATTTGTTTAGGAAAATTATTTGATATATGATATGTATTACGATAGTAATCTATTGTGATATTGTTTTTGTTATATGATATGTATTACGATATATAAAAATATAAGTATGGTATTGCGATATTGTTTTTATTATATGATATGTATTAAAATATAAGAATGGTATTGTTATATTAAATGATGTTTGTGTTTAAATAATACAGATATTAATTGTTTAGCATAATTCAGTTAAGTGTTTAGAGTCAATTTAACAAAATAACTACATGATGTATTCTTAACCAATAAGTGTTTAGCATGATGTTTACGCTTAAACAAATAGATTACCATTTTGTTTTTAGACTTATGTTTTCTTTTGTTTTGTTTATTTGTACATCCTTTTGTTCAGCTTATTGTTACAAGAACAATTTGAATATGGTGTCATTTTCATTTGCTCTTTTTGATAGTTCTATCAATATACACAAACCATATCATGGTAACACTTTTTTTTTTTCAGAACAAGAATATAATGAAGATGATAATAGTAAATCTATTGATATTGAAAACACTGATGATGAAGAAGATGATGAGCCTAACGAGTATGACCTTATTGATGATATTGAAGAAGAAGAAATTCATTATGATGATGATGATGAAGATGAAGAGGAAGAATATAACTTTGATGACGAAACTGATAGTGATGAAGAAGATTCTGAGGATGATCAAGATAGTGAAGATTATGATTATGAAGAATTAGATGAACAAGAAGAAATAAATAATGAATGTAATGAAAGAAATGAAGAAATAGAAGATGAAGCAGAAAAGGGGATAGAAGGTTTCGAATTTAATGTAACAGAAGAAGAAGAACAGAGAGAAATGACACAAGTAATATCGCAAAAGAGATGCTCTATAAATGATTCATCAAAGATTAATCAAGACAATTTAAAGAAACTTAAGTTGGATAGTATGAAGCGTCAAGAAGTACCGGTTGAAGGTGAATGTTCTAATCCTAATTTGGTGAAGAGTAATGATGTGTTTAAAAACAGGGGTTCACCAACTCAGTTATTTAATGCTATTAGATTCTTAAAAACAGATTCTAACTCGTGCAGTGTATTAAAAAATATGGGATTTGGAAGTTTACTTGATTTAAAAATAAATATAATTCCAAGTAGATTGGGACAACATGTGGTTCAAAGCTTTGATGAATCGACAATGACCATCAAACATTGGAGAGGGGATATTAAAATTACAAAGGAATCAGTCGAAGAAATTTTCGGTTTCCCAAGTGGTGGTTTACAAATAAATCCACCAGAAAGAGTGAAAAGCGAAGATGCGTGTATTAAAAATTGGAGAAAGCAGTTTTCTTTGTTGGAGAAGGATACAATAAAAGTTAAACCAAAATCTGTAGTGCAAAAACTAATAGATGCAAAGGACAGAGGAAAGTTGTTCAGAATTAACTTAGTTGTTTTGATAGCGACTGTCTTATTTGAAGCTATGAAAGATGGAACATCAAATCAGAGAATCTTATATTCTATTTCATCTGAATATGATAAGATTAATAAGATGGATTGGTGTGGTTATTTGATTGATTGTCTAAAGAAGTGTAAAAAGGATTGGAATCCTAACAACAAGAAATCATATTATTGTGGACCTTTGACATTTCTTACGATAATTACACTTCTTTTTTTGTTTCATTTATTCTTCTTTTATACATACATATATCTCAATATTTAATAACAAAAAACCAATTATCTTTGCAGCTTTTTTATGTTCAAAAGATAGAGTGCAATTTCATAAACGTAGATCATTCTCAACCTGCTTTGAAAACATGGAATACAGAATTGCTGAAGATGAGAGAAACAGCAGAGTTTAGTTACTTGGTGGATAAAAGTCATTGTGAAATACCAGAGTCTGTTGAAGAGGTATTAAATGTTACACCAAAACCTCTTGATTTAAAGGTATTCTTTATTACTAAATCTGTTTGTTTAATCAAAACAAACACTTATTCCATATATTTTATAAGTTGTGTAATTGCTTTCAGGGTAAGCAGGAAAACGCAGAGAAATTAGATCATATTCCAGTTAAACAAGTAAAACAAGCTTCAGCTGAAAAAGGTCAAAATGTGACATCAGAGTGCAACAAACAAGTATGTTTCTTTCACATTTAATCTGTTACTAATATCAATTTGTTTAAAAAAAATATTAATGACTAGATTGTATATCAGTTTAAAGAATAATATTATTCCTAATAATAATTAAAATAAGTCTGTTAAAGACATATTAAATGTTACAGCTAAACTTGTTGATTTAAAGCTATTCTTTCTTACCAAATATGTTGGTTTAATAAAAATAAAACTTATTTCATATATTTCATTATTTGTCTGGTTGCTTTCGGGGGGAGTTTGGAAACACAGAAAAATTAGATGCAATTCAATTAAAACAAACAAAAAAGGCTTCTGGTGAAAAAGGTCAAAATGTTACATTAGAATGCAACAAACTGGTACATTTGTCTATCATTTTATCTGATAATAGTATGAATTTGTTATAAAAAAAGAAAATTATTAATGATTAGATTATAAATATAGGTAAACTTATGAATTTGTACTGATATGAATATTTGACTTGTTTTATAAAACTTACAGGTGTTTGAAGAAATAATCTGTGAAGAAAAAAAAAGTTCTATTAAAGAAAATTGATGAAAAGGTATAGTTTTGTTTTTTTTTTTTTTTTTTTTTTTATAATATTTTATCTTGCAACTAAAATGAATTAAGAATATTAAGCTAATATTTTAATGAAAATTAAACAGGGTTTCATTCGGAAAACGAAGAATAATTTATTTATGTTGGAATCATTGATCAAAGAAATGAAGCATTCTATCAAAAAAGGATTGTTGAACTTTCCGAATTCTAATGAAGTTGAAGCTTTAAAAGATGAATGGGATCGTGTAATAAACACCGCAAAAAGAGTAAAGCTTAATCCAGAATGTTCAATAATTGAAAATTCAAGGACTGAATCAGTTTTTTTGAATAATGAGGGAAACTTAAAAAAAAGTTAATTTGCGTCATCAAGAAAGGAAATTTGATTTTACAAAACGTGAATCAAAAATTATTGAAAAAGAAAGGCATACTTTTAACGAAATACCCTCTTTTGATTTGGGTTTTGATTTCACTTCACATCCTGTTGAAGAAGTAACACTATGTAAGTCGTTAGAAAAAGTGAATTTGACTCCTCCAGAAGAAAAATCTAAACCCAATAAAATAGAAATTGTTTCTCTTTTAACACCTCCCAAAGAAAATCAAACCATTAAAGAAACAAATGAAATTCAAGCATCGACAGAAGAATTTAATGCAGCCAATGCACTATTCAGTATGAGCAAAAATCCTATGTAAGTTTTAAACATTATTTTTATTTTATTTTTTTATTTTTTTATTCTTATTGTATTTTAATACTTTTGATAAATATTTATAGGGACATAATTTTCCAGTTTCAAGATGCTGACGTTGGAGTAGAACGTACTATGTTTGAATCGTTCTATTATGAACAATGGATATATTCTGATGTTATAGATATGTGGTGTATCTTACTTAATTGTGAAGAATTCAGAAGATATAACTCAAAACAAACAAAATTGTATTGCAATACACACGTTACGGTATGTTTTTTATGTTTTTTTAATAACAAAATAGTATTTAAAAATAAATATTTAGTATTAATTTTATTTTATGATATCAGCCTCTATCTATGACTGATGAAAATATAACAAGAGATGAAAGATTTGAAAGTTTTGAAGAAGCTCTGTTTTTAACTGCATGCCTTGAAGATAAATCTGTAGCTAATTTAGTTAGTGTGGATTTGGTAAGTTACTCATTTAAAAATGTGCTTATAGTAGCTATAATAGTATAGAATAACTGATTATGTATAAATATTAGTTTCAATGGCTTATTTTTTTTGAATATGAACACAGGTCTTTTTCAATATTCTTCGGGATTCACATTACTACATAGTTTGTTTTGATCTAAAGAATATGAAGATTGAGATTATCGATAACAGAATAACAGATTTGGAAGTTTTTTATGAAGCTTCTAAAATTTCTGAAATTGATCTGATAAAGAGAATTTATGGAACTCTGCCACTAGTTCTGGTAAGAATTCATGTTTACTATTTCTAAAACATTCAGTTATTTAATTTCAAAACCTGGACCTTCGAAACCCTGTAGTTCTGGTAAGAATACGTGTTTACAATTTCTAAAACATTCAGTCATTTAATTTCATAACCTGGATTGCCCTGGGTTAGTGAATCTGTGGAGATTCTATAGGATTGGATTTGAGGTCTTTGGTTCATGGTTTTGCAGGATTGCATTTTGTAAGTCATAAATCTCATTTCCTTATTTCTACTGTGACATACCTTATTCATCTTCTGATTGATTTGTTTATGCTTATTTGATGTTCCTTAGTTATAATATAACTTAAGATAGATAGTTTGTTAATTTAAATTTATAGTAGCTAAAAATAAAAGTAATACAGTCAAATTAGTATAAATTGCTTTCTTGGTTATCTGTGTTTGCAGCCCTCATTTCTGTGATATTATAGACTCATGAGACCATAATAAGATAATTAAAAGCAATCATAAGGTGTCAGGAATTTGTCTGATCTAAAATTCAAAAATCGAGTCTGGTTAAGGACTGTTTGGATCAAGCGTGTTCAGTGTGATACAGTGGTTTTTAGTGGGTAATTGTTATTGATATATGTTTCATTAGATTTAAATAAGATATCAAAACCATAAAAACCCAGGTTTATTAGAGAAAAAGTCAAAATCACTAAAATAACACCTCACAGTTAACTGTGTGGTGTTTTGAATACTATAAACCCTCACATAAGGTTATTACCAATAGCTTAAGCCTAAATTAGCTTTACTTAAGCTTATCATATCTTCTATAATCATCTAAGATCAAGCAAAGTTCATATAAGTCAAAGTAGGAGTATATCTAAAAAAAGTCAATAGCTTTCTCAAGAACATTAAATCATTTAATTTCAAAATTTCAATGAAGTAAAATTTAATATTCATTAACATTGCTGTTTTAATTTTTTTCAGACAAACTTTTTCTGTGAGTATTTGAAGAAGAAAAATCATCCAAAATTTCAAATCATGAAACTCTGTAAGCCTAGTATATTGAAAATGCCTTGGAGAACAAGAAGAAATGAACAAGATTGTGCGATTTTTGCAATGAGACATATGGAGACATTCAATGGACAAAAAGTTGAAGAATGAAACTCAGGATTCAAAAACGAAGGTGTAGAACAACAAGGCCAAATCAGGACATTAAGGAAGAAATATGCAGCTAAAATCCTTCTTTCCGATTATAATATACATAGAAAAAAAATAATATCTGAATCAATTGAATTTTTGAGTTTTAGTCCAGAAGAAAAACAACGTCGTTTAAAAGCAAAAACTCAAAGGTTCATTGAGATGAGATTTATGACTTCTTGGAAAGATAAAGGAAAATAAATGAAAAAGCCCTGAGAAAATTCATTTCCATTTTAATCTGAAATTGTGTAATTTTGCAGATAAACATTAGTGAATTTCGATAATGTAAAAGAGTATGAGTTTTATTCAATGAATCTTTATCCTAAATCTTTAATTTTATTTTGGTATGTAACTCAGATACATTCAATTATTAATGTTTTTCCGAATATCATTCAACATCATATGATGATATGATGTATAAACATTTTATTTTAATGTTTATCATGTAATCTGATATAAATTTGTTCACTTACTTTAAAGTACTCAGAAACTAGTAAATAACAATAAACTTTTTATGGTTTCAGATGATGGTTTCAGTTTGTAGATTACAAATGCTGAATAGAAAATATCAAACAAACCAAATAAATGGTTTAATATGTTGGGTTTAGTTTGTGGATTAAACATACTGGTTTAAGTTTAGCAATAAGAGTTTATAGTATAATCTGAAATAATATATCTATAATCCATAAATTTTCAGCTGAGAGAGATTTATGAAGTTTGATTATTCTTTATTTTCTTTCAGCAGAAAGATTTTGTAATTTTTTTCAGCATACTCATTATTTTTAAAATAATATTTCTTAGTATTATTGTTATTATTATTATATTAACTGTCATCATAACATAAAATAAACATACCAAAGTTCACTTAAATTACCAAAGTCTTAGATTAATACACTTCATAATTACGACCTAATTATCCAAAGTATTAGATTCCTAATTTACCAAAGTCTTTTATTCCTAAACATCCACGGTTCATAATTAAAACACATAAAAATTCAGTTTCAGATAGTTGCAAAATGAAACAAACTTTTTCCATATCATGATTAACAGACATGAAATTCCGCAACTTTAACTTCTTCTCCTTCAACAACTTCAACAATTGTGTTAACAAGCTTTAAACGCATCATCTTTCCTTCCTTGAAACTGCAAAAACCTGCAAATGCCCCCCAGTTGCCAGTAATTTTCACATGCTTAAACCTTGATGGTCTGCTTCTGTCAGGAATTGTTTTTACTTTCATTGGAAACCTCTCATCCATAGTAACAAGAATTTCCTTTTGGTATGTGTCCATAGAGTGTGAGAAGGTGTAATCAACTGGTATTGTCTAACATCCATATATACAGTTGGTTAGAGTCGTTAAATAACAAACTTAAAATATTTTATCATAAACATACCACAATTTTTTTATAACTATTTTTATATACTTACCAATTGGTAAAAGACGCAAACAGATGCAGTTAATTCAGCATAGAAAACATCAACTTCATTGTTGTGACTGGTATGTCCTTTCCATAAGCATGAATGTTTTGCTCTCTTGTCTGCGATTAACGATTAATAACAATACTTAACTTCTAACTGATGAATTTATTTGTATTCTTGCTATTATAATGAACAACATAAATATTAACATAATAGATATACCTTCGATGGCATATGGTGGTATGGGACGAGAAGGTAACCTCAACATTGTTGGTAGAATAGTTTCTTCATGAATGCTCGTTCCATTAGCTAAGAATATGGCAAGATTCAGTTTGTTGTTTTCCAAATTTTTAAAAACCATCATCTGTCCCCTAGCAATTTGCAAATCAGCAACAAGTTTGTCCCATCTTTTACCGAACAATCGGTTTGACCTTGCAACACTTTCCGGATCAAGTTGTACCCTTTCATGTTTTACTTTGTAACTCTTTCCATTTGCATAAATTTTGAATGTTTTTTTCCATATGTCCTGCAAGAAATCTCCCGGTAGAATCTACAATATCAAGCATATATTTAGTTTTTTATAATGCCATTAAGCTTATATGTACATTTTAAAACGATATATAACAAAAAAAAATACTTGTCCATCAGTTGTGCGCCTAACCAAGCATCTACTCACCCTGTTTCCCACTACACGTCTTTCATAACCTGGAACTTCGATACCCTGATCATTATATCCTGTCACATAAAATGTGCTATCCGCCTCTTTCACAAAGTGCAAAGTACTAACAAGGGAAGGGACATTGTTCTCAACAAATTTAGCCCATTCATCACCATACAAATCAACCTTGCTTCCATCATCCCTTAATAAACATATGTACCTGTACCTGTTGTTGCCATGGATGAAAATGTATTTTTCTCCATTGTAGAAGTGTTCATAGAAAACATTTGGTAAAGTCTGCACACAATTGAATTATAAATTGTTATCATATTATATTGCGATATTAATTATATTCAAAAGTTAAAAATTTAACTAAAAAAATAAACGAAATATACGTGAGCTAATATGGATTGCCTACCTGGAAAGCTGCGTTACTTTCTAAATCAAATCTGAAAAGGAATTGCTGATCCATTTGTTTGTTTTTTTATGTACCTGTAATATAAAACAATTGAATGAAATATTCTGATACTGTTTACAAATTTGACAACATATAATTACTGATGTATACAATGTACCACTTTAAATAATTTGAAATTTTACAACAAACAACCACATTTTCATTTCTTAATTAAACCTTCTACAATGAAGATTGCATATGTAACCGTAAAATATGCATATACCAAATGGCAAAGGTGTTATCTATGAGTAAAACTAAATAAAATAACTAGATGATGTATTCTTGATAATCATAAACGTTAAATGCCATTGAAATCAGCATGTAGACCAATTATATAGTTTTTTATTTTCGCAAACACATTGATCTTTTTAAACAATGAAACTCACAATCACATTCGTGCGAGTTTACATAAGTTTGTTTTAGCTTACGGTGCTGTATTTATGTGATTAAGTTTGAAAGGTCGAATTAAGAGGTCCTTTTGGTAGAAACAGGAAGCAACATTTCTACCTTAGGTAGGGGTATGGTTGTCTACGTCTAAACCTCCCCCATATACCGTGAAAGACGGTATTGGAACCCATAAACCGTGGAAGACGGTATTGGGAGTTGCTTTGTTATTGATTCAAAATAATTATTTATGTAAAAAGAACATTCTACATACTCGAAATTAAACTAACAACCCATCTTTCAATATTCTATCCAAAACAATTTTTTTTCACAAAATAAAACAAGAAACATTATTTTGATCAAATACCTAATGCAATATAAATTTTATTAAAAGCTTTCTTATATACAATAAAAATCTAATCTAACAGATCATATCTGTTTCAAAACATGTATTACTCACTTATTTAATCTTTAAGAAATAGAATACAATGTTTGATCAATAGATTACAACTATTAAGTAATCTTATCATTAGCAAACATAACATATCATACAAGTAATGTTATAATTAGCAAAGTATTCCAAAAATATGAGATCAACAAGATATACATATTGCAAGTAGATTCGGATAATTTTTAGAAAAAAAAATTGGATATTCTAACCTTTTAATTTTTTGACGGTTCGTTGATATGACAACTGATAATCTGAGAGACAAGCTAGTTATAGAGACAAGTGAAAAGTTATTGATGGTAATGATGCTCTGAGATTGTATATGCAAATTGTGAATGCAGTCAACAAAGTCAAACAAAAAAACGTTTCTTTTTTAGGCTAAATAATATTTTTATTGTAAAATATTTATGTAATTATTAATTTTTTAAAAATAAATAGCGAATTAACTTTATTCGGGTCAAGCAAAAAATCGAACCGAACCAAATTAAAAAATTAACCAAACCGAACCAAATTAAAAAATCAAGCTGAATAAAAGAATTTGAATATGGTTAGGTTCGGTTTAACCAAACTAATTGAAACAAACTAACCAAACAAATTTATAACCGAACCTAATTATGGAAAAGTTTATTTTGAAAAACATAAATAAAACTTTGAAGACATATTTTGAAAAAAGAAGAAAACGACAACATGTAGTGTTCAAAGTGTCGTTGTTGTTTTAACAAACATGAAACAGATGAAATGGTCTTGTGTTGGACTTGGTGTGGTCATAGAAATCAAACATGTATTTGAAGCGCATCATTTAATAAAATATCTTCAATATTATTCACATTTTAAAAAGTTTTGCGCTTTTTAAATATCGGCTTTCTAAAAATAATGAGCTTTGAAAAAGTTTATTAACATTAAAAATATGGGCTTTTTTTAATAAAATTAATTTATTTTAAAATAAATAAAAAACATTTGAATAATATTGAAGATATTTTATTTATAATATTTGCTTAAAATAACTTTATTTATTAATTTAACAATTACTGAAAATTTTAAACATACTTTAAATTTTTTTTAAAATTATTTAATTTTAAAAGAGTTAATCATAATCAAAACATGCTTGTTTGAATTAAAGCACACTAAGAAAAATGAAGCGTCTTTGAGAAGCTAAATATTACTACATAGTACGGATCAAACCGGACCGGACCGACCGAACCGAGGACCGAATTAGCCAAAAAGCTTAGACCGAGGACCGGAACGAATGTGGTTGGTCCGGTATGGTCCGGTCGGTCCGGTCCATTCGGTCCATTTGCTCAGCCCGACTACGTACTATATATTCGAATATTCTTTTTTGCAATACAAATAATAACATATACTTAATTAATAAAAAAATAAATTTAATTTAAAAAAACTATTGATTAAATTTAATTTATATTAAAAAATATTATTTTAAGAGATTGATATTCTGATAAAACTCAAAAAGTCAAAACAATCAACAAAAAATCCCAATTTCATTCCAACTTCTTCATAGTATCAAAAAAAAACCCTAAAAAAAAATAAATGAATAAAAATAAAATAAAATAAAAAAAAAGCAACAACAACCACAACACTTCAAAAATGTCAGACAACATCCCGATTGAACTACAAATGGAAATAATCAAAAAAGTTTATGAGGTTAAGATATTGATAGGATTCAAATTAGTTTCCAAACAATGGAAGTCTTTTATTGAGAGCTCTGACTTTGTGATTGGTCATAGCAACCGCCATCCACAGCCGCTTAGTTGTTCTATCATAGGCTACAGAGAAGATACTTCTTTTTTTTAATGAAAAGTACGTTTTTTTTTCTAGATGATGGTAAGAATGAAACTCTTTTTAACGTTTCTGTGTCTAATGTTATTTCTAAAAACATTGAACAAAAATTTTCTATATCAAAAATTATTGGTGCAACTCATGGTTTAGTGTGTTTGTATGGTTTCCACAAAGTCTATAAAACAGTGAATGGTTATTTTTTCGAATCCTTCAATTCGAAAATCAATTGGTATTGTTGCTCCTTATACTGAAAGTAATATCTATCCTACTTTAGCTTTTGGAATTCGCCCGGATACTTTAGATCCTACAGTACTGAAATTAACATATGCTAAGAATACTACGTTTTGGGTTGTAGAAGTTTTTTCATTAAGTGCAGGTGTTTGGAACAATGTGAATCCAAATGCTAATTGTCCTCGAGAAACCATCAAATTTAATGACTCAACTTATGTTGTATTAGATAGATTTGTTTATTGGGTTGCATATGAATTGATTGTTGCTGATGATCGTGACTATAACAAAAACATGCTTATCTCATTTGATTTGATTACAAAAGAGTTCAAAGAGATAAACTTACCAGATAGCTTAACAAATGAAATATTTGAACCTTTCCAATTGACCGTTTGTAAACTAAGGGAGTCTCTTGTTGTGTGTGGATGCATTATGATTGATGGAGCGCTACAATGTGGTCTATGGATAATGCAAGATGATTTTTCTTTCAGAAAGCTGTACACTATTGATGCAAACATTTATAGAATATTGGGGTTTACAAAAAGTGGTGAAGCTATATTTGAACCTCGAGAAGACTATGGAAAATGTTCAACACTTCATGTTTACGACCCATGTTCACAACAAATCAAGAATCTTGGGATTATTGGAGTAGAGGGTTCATTCATCATGGGCTTGTACAATGAATCGATTCTGCTAAATGATCAGTAAGAATCATAAAAATATATTATGAAAAATAGATATTGTTAAATATATTTTATTCAATTTTTGGTTCTATTACTTGATGTAAGTTAAATGAATTACGATTTATGAAAACCAAAGAGCATATAAATTCATTTTCTTTGTATTTTCCCAAACATATTGCACAAACCCAGTCCATCTTGTAAAGCAACATTATTCTTTCACTTACTATGGATCTCGTAGAAAAATTAGATGAGCCAATATTCTTACTTTGTTCTTGAAAACGAACTATTTCTTGTTCTTCAAGTTGTAATACATCTTCATAAGACCTCTCAATAATCAAATTGACTAAAAAAGAGAGTATATCGGCAAATGTTCAACAAATTGCGGCAAATGGTTTCTGTTAGAAGATGATATATGTAAATTTTGAAATTAATGAACAAAAACATATGGAGGTACCTGACTAAATGGTATAAAACAATTACTCATCTTTATTTAAAAAATATATAAAGAATTATAAATGTAATTTTATTTTGGTATGTAACTCAGATACATTCAATTATTAGTGTTTTTCAGAATCTCATTCAGCATCATATGATGATATGATGTATAAATATTTTATTTTAATGTTTATGGTGTAATCTGATATAAATTTGTTCACTTACTTTAAACCAATATATGTTTTAATATGTTGGGTTTAGTTTGTGGATTACACATACTGGTTTAAGTTTACCCATTAGAGTTTATAGTATAATCTGAAATAAGATAGTTGTAATTCATAAATTTTCAGCGGAAAGAGATTTATGAAGTTTCATTATTCTTTATTTTCTTTCAGCAGAAAGATTTTGTAATTTTTTTCATCATACTCATTATTATTTTATAGTGGAGTATTTAAGATCTATTTTATTAACTAATAGTGTTTCAGAGATTTGATGGATGTGATGTTTATAGGAAGTGTGTACGCCGCCTGTTTGCTTACTTGACCCCTACTTTTTTTTTTTCTTTTTTTTTTCTTTTTTTTTTTTTAATTTAATTACTCATCTTTATTTAAAATAGGTTTAATACGATATATATATATATATATATATATATATATATATATATATATATATATATATATATATATATATATATATATATATTTGTTATGTCAAACAAATAACGGCCACGTGTAAAGAACACAAATGTCTCATAGTAAAATATTTAATATCACAATACAATTTATAAATTAATATCGTAATACCTATCAGAATACGAAGTTACAAACCTTAAATAATAACTATCGTAATACCTACCATAAAAGAGATATTAATATCGGAATAACAATTTATATCGGAATAACAAATTATACAGTATAATAATAATTAAATCAGAACAACAATTTATATAATAATAACTATGTAGATATGCTTATGTAAAAAATAACAACTTTAATAAACAAATCTGTAATTCAGAACAATAACATAAATTACTTCCAATTATTCAAACTTATCAATCAGTATCCTCCTCATAATTAAAATTATAAACACCATCATCCTCCTGAGAGTTAGCTTTAGTTGATTGTCCCTTAGTTTTCCTCCCTTTTCGATTCGCCTTCTTAATGCCTTTCTTAGGAGCCAGTTTTTTCCTATTTGGATTGTAGGGACAATTCCTGAAATCATGATCTGTTTTTTTTTACAGATTCTGCAATTTCTCAAATTTTTTCCACCTTCTTTTGCAGATTTAATTCTGACATCATTATTAGAAGGTTTATACCTATGACCACTAATTCCACCTTTGTTTTTCCCAAAATCAGGAGGAAGAACTTCAAGAACATCAGGTTTAGGAACTCCAATCATAGATGATATACTTTGCTGTTTACTTGCTGAAGTCTGAGGCACATTTGATGATTCTAAACCGGATATACTCAATTGATCAAGAAATTGACTTAGTTTATCTTCATCGTATCCACATTGATTGATTATAGCATTCACTTTTGAATAAATATTCGAAATACAAGAACCAGAAGATCCACTAGATTTATAAGAAGAACCAATTGGAGGTAAAACAACAGCTTCTTTTCTCCAACGCCTTAACAGATATTGCTTTGGAATCTTCTTAACACCATTTGCTCTAAGAGTATAAAAGGCATGACGACATAACAAACCACGTCTTTCAAAATGCAGGCAACTGCATTTAACAGAATGAGTATCTTCATAATAGTCAACCTGAAAAAAAAAGTAAATAAAAAAAATATATAAAATATTTTTAACAGAACGAGTTTCTTGATAATATTTATTAAATTAAAAAAAAAATGAAATCTAATACCTTAAACTCTCCAAACCACTCTTTATCAGTGTCTTTAACATAACCCAAATTTCTCGTAGAACCAGTACAAAATTCTACAGAAGCAACGATCTCAATCTGAATAACATAGAATGCCTCAAGAGTGTAAAAATCTGCAGCTTGTGCTTCAACTAATTGTCTGGTTTTCAATGATGGCTTACCAGTTCTTGTATTATTATCAAGAACACATTGAATATTTCTTTGCTGATCTAAAGCACTTTCATAACGAAAAAGAAAATGAACTAGAGTGGAACTCCAATAAGAATTATGACCAAAAAAATAGTTTTCACTTTCAGATCTTGACGTAGTTTTCATTAAACCACTCATTGGAATATCTCTAAAATAAGCAGGAATCCAACTCTCTTTAATATTAAACATATCATTTAACCATTTATGCTCATCTAAATGATATTCAGCCAATAAAGAATTCCATTTTTCAACAAATTCATCAGGTTCGTCGCTTTCCCTCCATACAATACGACATAGACGCTTTCCCTTCTTCTTCACATATTTCAGAACCAATCTACAAAAAAAATAAAAGGAAAAAAATTTATATAAAAAATAATTGTTTAATATTAAAAATAATTCTTACAATATATATGTATATATGTATAGAAAAAAAAGAAAAAATATATATATATATATATATATATATATATATATATATATATACCTTTGTAGGAAGTTTATTCATTATATGCCACATGCAAAGACGATGTTTAGCAGTCTTAAAAATATTAGGTATTGCAATTAACATTGAAGGATCTTGATCTGTTAAAACAAGATACGGCTCCTTAGTATAATATTTAACAAAAGCTTGTAGTAGCCACTCATATGAAACAACATCTTCTTTCGAAAGCAAACCAGCACCGAATATTACACATTTTTGATGATTATCAACACCCGTAAAAGGAACAAACACCATATTATACCTACAAAAAAAATATACATATATAAATATATATATATTAAAAAAAAAAAAAAAAAAAAAAAAAAAAAAAAAAAAAAAAAAAAAAACTTACATATTATTTTTGAATGTAGCATCGAAAGACAGAACATCACCAAAAGCTTCATAATTCCTTTTACTTGTATCATCAGACCAAAACAAACAACTTAATTGACCCGCAGTATTAGTCTTAAACTCAAATGAAAAATTTTCATCTCTTTCCTTTAAAACACTAAACTTATCAATTATCATTTGGGCATCATATTTACCAATATAATTGTAAATATCATGACTCATATTCTTGAAATCAATCTTTGTTGCACCAACTTTCTCATATCCACCTAAAAGCTCAACAATAAAATTGAACGACATACAAGGACCAATGTTCAAATTTGAAGCTTTAATAGCAAAATACTGATGCGCCAAACTCATAGACCTGTGAGACTTTTGCAAATGTCTATCTTCAGAAGTAAAAAAACCATGATTGTGCTCTTCCACAAAGTTTTTAACTTTATACTGTTCACCAGATTTAACAATATAAAGTCTAGCTTTGCAATTTGTCCTAAAATCAAATCTTTTTCTCTTAACGGACTTAGCGTTACAATCTTTTTTTAAACTATCAAATTCTTCAACTTTAACTTTTTTAATCCCTTCTTTACTGCAAAGAAATTCCTTATTAAGAATATCACCTCCTGCTTTACTTTCATGCCCTCTACGAACAATAAAACCAGCTTCATCAGCATAATTTTTGTACACCCTGTAAGCATCTTCAACACTATTAAACAAACTACCTTCTGCTGGAACAACTGCTTTAACAACAACAGGTTTAATTAACTTTGTAGTTAAGCTAAAAAAATCTGGCGAATTTACTTCCTCATTGTCTTCTAAATTATCATCAGGAGATAAATTTACAGCTTCAACAACATCATTACTTGCAGAATTCTGCATCATAGAATTACCTAAAAAAATAAAGTCAAAAAGTGACTTGATAATAAAATAATATTACACAATTAAGTAAAAAAAATATAACAGTTCATACAACTTATAACTATAATAATATCAAAATTGATCTAACAATTCCATATCACAGTACATCCAGTTAATACATACAGTACTATATAACAATATAAATGCCACAAATCAATTGCACAATTGACTCATAATAACTATTAAATATCACAATACCATTTATATATAAATATCGTAATACCTATCAGAATACAAACCATACATCTCAAATATCATAAAATACCAACAATAAAAGAGATATTAATATTAATATATATATTTGTTATGTAAAACAAATAACACCCACCAGTAAAGTATACAAAAACTCATAATAAACAATAAATATCACAATAGCATTTAAAAATTAATATCGTAATACCTATCATAAAAGAAATAATAATATAAGAATAAAATTCAAAAATACAGAATAACAAAACGACATTAATATATAAATTTGTTATGTCAAACAGATAAAGGCCACGTGTCAAAAACAAATTTCTCTACAATAAAAAAAATTAATATCACAATACCATACATATATTTTAATATCGTAATACATATCATATACGATACTTATATTTAAATATCGTAATACATATCATATAAGAAAAACAATATCACAATACCAAACTTATATTTTAATATCGTAATACATATCATATAAGAAAAACAATATCAAAATACCATTCTTATATATTAATATCGTAATACATATAATATAACAAAACAATATCACAATATAATACTTATATTTTAATATCGTAATACATATCATACTTATATTTTAATATCGTAATACATATCATATAACAAAACAATATCACAATACAATACTTATATTTTAATATCGTAATACATATCATATAACAAAAACAATATTCACAATAGATTAATATCACAATGCCATACTTATATTTTAATATCGTAATACAAATTATATATTAATATCAAAATACCATTCTTATATATTAATATCACAATATCTACCACATAAAGAAATTAATTTGAAAATGCAGAATAAGAATCTGAAAATGCAGAATATCAAGAAGATAGCTTATAAAAAATACCTTCAACACGGTTTTTTGATAAAAAATGGTCCGATAGATCAGGACCAATACCAGAATACTGATCAGGTAAATCCATTCGATAATAAAAATTAAATAAATATAGTTGCAAAAAATAAGGAAAGAAAATATTCAAATAATAATAAAAAAGATAAGGAGATATTAACGGGCGAAGATTTGACCCGTATTTTCTAAATATAATAATTACGAGAATGCCACTCCGTGTTATATAATCATATCTAATCACAGCCGCTGATGGGAAAG
Organism: Artemisia argyi; assembly: GCA_030686995.1. Taxonomy (NCBI): domain Eukaryota; kingdom Viridiplantae; phylum Streptophyta; class Magnoliopsida; order Asterales; family Asteraceae; genus Artemisia; species Artemisia argyi. The sequence continues at coordinate 124,785,034 of CM060684.1, forward strand.
ATCAACGGCCCATACGCATCCGTACGTCCGCACTAAAAAGTACAATCTGCACGTGATCCTTTGCCTATATATATATATATATATATATATATATATATATAAGGGACTTTATTTCAGAACCCTCTTAAGTGCGAGAATTGCGAGAACTCTTCTAAACCAATGAGATTTTTTTTAATATTAAAAATTATTATTAATTCAAAAGAGTATTATAGTAAAATACAATTGTTATATTCTTTTTTGAATTTTTTTAATAAGTCCGGATTTTAAAAATATTCCAAAATTTTGGTTTTTTTTTCCGTTTTTTTTTTTTTTTTTTTTTTTTTTTTTTTTTGCTTTTTGGTTATTTTAAGGCTAGAATTGTTCCAGAATATTACAGGTGCATATATGTTTTTTGTTAAAAAAGATGAGGTGCATACATGTTTTTTTTAAAGAACATAAATGTTTTTTTAAGACAACTTATAAATATCAAAGAAAAAGAAAACACGCAATAACATTTGATGAGACGAACAAATTTTCATCATACACAATTTATTGTTAAATATAACATTGCATTTGATTATAATACATAAAATAAAAACTTATTACAACTCGAAATTTGTAACTAGAACAACATGAGTGTACACTATCCACATTTATGACCTTTATTTTCTTTAGTCGTAAGTATCATGTTCTTCAACATCAGCTATTCTAAACTATTCTTTCAAAGTCAAACAAACAACCTCCTCATTAAGCCATAGCCTGAAACAATAAAATAAAACAAGAAAATCATTCTTCAAACTAAATTAGAGAGCTTCTCATAAATTTGTAACTATAAAACACATCACGTCGTTGATATTATACCAACCTTAAAACATATATGCACGTACACCCCTTCAATTGATTTTTTATCAACCAAAAATACATATGCACACTTAATTCATTAATTTCATGTCAAACTTGAAACATATATGCAACCCCCCCCCCCCCCCCCCCCCCTTCAATTGATTTTATATGAACCAAAAAATAAATATGCACACGCATTCATTAATTTCATATCAACCTCGAAACATATATGCACAACCTATCAATTGATTTTACATCAACCATCAAACACATACGCACACTCACTTATCAATTTCATATCAACCTCAAAACATATATGCACAACCCTCTTAATTGATCTTATACATACCATCAAACACGTATGCATCATTCCATTAAATTTTACTTTTGAATGGTGTTTATGAAACATACTAGGTACGTTCTTGCTCAAGTGAACACCATTTTTATTGATTTTTTTATATAAACATGTATGCACCATTCCTTAAAACATGTATGTTTCATTCCTTAAAATTATTCTATCTGGATTTTTGGCCCTCAATACACCAAATAAACCACAACTTCATGTGCACCCTAAATAGTAAATTAGGAAAACTTTATGCAAACTCTCGTTTAACAAACTAATGTCAGAATATGAGAACCAACAAACATATAATAAGACTAAATTTTTATATCACAACAAATCGAATAAGAATAAAAAAAAATAATAATATCTAAATTACCAAATTAAGACTTAATTTTTTATACCCACTTGCCTATCAGTTAGCATAGATCCTACTACCAACCTGACATTTTACACCGAACCACTCATCACATCCTTTAGTTTTCCTAATTTATTATTGACAAAACATTATATATAGATGATAGAAACGACTTCATCTCATCCACTCATCACTTTATGCAAACTCGTATTGTCACAATTCCTTTAAAGTGATGTGACATAAAAAAAATAAAAAGTAAAATAAAACTGTAAAAAAAAACCTGACGAGAAGGTATTTCAAACGAGGAACAGTAGATCATCTAAGCAGCTCTCTGGCGTCAGATCTTAAATCATCAACCATACGAATTTTTAGATCGATGTTTAGATCTAGAAGAGAATGAAAGATGGGCGGATTTTTAGATCGTCGTTCAGATCCAGAAAAAAAAATGAGAGAGGCAGCACATTTAGGGAGAGAGATATGTGGATCTGATGAGTGGTTTTTGATATGTAACTGTTATTTACTCCGTATTATCGATCATAATTTACAAAAACCCTATACTACCCTTTTTCTTTTAATTAAATATTTTTTATTTTTAGTATAATTACAAAACTGCCACAATCATTTATAACCATTGATCTTATCATCTAAGGGTCTAAAAGTAGTTCTCGCAGTTCCCGCACTTAACAGAGTTCTGAAAATAAAGTTACGCTATATATATATATATATATATATATATATATATATATATATATATATATATATATATATATATATATATATATATATATTCTGATAACTAGTTATGTCATAATTGAAAAATCATAGAGCCTTGAAAAGGTATTCGACTAAACCAAAGTCGCTATTCATCACATTACGCAAGGCACCCTCTTAATGACTATGTTTTCCAAACAAAACTTGTATTCTCCAAATGAGGCAACTTCCAATACGGTGCTGTTGTAAAGGGTGAATCGAAGACTCAATTATGTGATTCAGATTCTGATGCCTCTTGTTTTCCAAGACTAGCCTAGCTTCTTTCTATCATCTATTACACATGAACCAAAAAATGTGACCTAATCGCCCTAAAGGTTTCAGGACCAGCACAAATGTAAAAGTCTTCCAATAGTAATACCTAAAAAACTACGGAGTTTATTTGGATATTTACAAAGAATAAGAAGACGCTTCATTATTACCCTTTTGGTTTCAACATTTCTCCACTACAACAAGTTTTGGGGATGTATAAACAATTTTGAAACTATAGTCACTCACTACATTACGCATTGACATGATAAGTATTATTAGTTTCAATTACCCGATTTATAAGTGTTTGACATTACGGACTTAACACAATTATCACAAAAACCAGTTCCTAGTATCTGGGAATACAACATTGTCAACCCAAATAATCAATCAATAACCAGTTATAGTACTAGTTGCAATTAATAGGTCATTTTACATAATACAAATATCAAAGTCTCAAACAAACAAACAAACAAAAACCATTTTAAAAAAGCAAAGACAATCATAAGTTTGATCTTATAACAAAACAATTAAATAAGTTACCTCGTAATGTGACAAAGAATGAATGAGTTGCTATGTCTTGGGTCTTAGGGCGCAGGTGGTTTTGGTTGCATTTTGGCCGTGGTTTCAGTATACGTGGGGGTAGTGATTTGGGTTTATGCAAACAAACGGTCTCTTTAGATTTTAAGTGGGTGTATTATGAGTTTATTTGTCTTTTAGCCTCCTTGTTAGGGGTGGTCAAAAAATCAGGTAAACCGATAAACAAGAGCCGATCCACTCAATCTGAAATCGTAAAAAACTGATAACTGAAGAAACCGAAACTGAGAGAACTCGAAACCGAAAAAACCCTCTTATCACGGTTCAGTTTTGGATTTTTACTTTTAGTTACCCACGGTTACCCGAACAGAACCGTGTATAATATAGATGTAGGTTTCAACAAACCATTCATAAAAATGTACAAGGGTTAACTATATTTTTGCACTACTTTTATCATATAACGCATTTTTTCTTAGCTAATGTAATCATTTATTAATGTTCATGGATTACATGTGATTAAATTGATCGTAACCTATAAACGTCAAATAAATAGTATTAGTTCTTTTATTACATATGATAATTTGAATATTTTTATTGCAACAAAACAACTTTACAATGACTCTAATCTCATCAATGTTATTTAATTTTACTACAATGACATATTACGTTCTAATTTTGGTTATTGTTCATCCAATTTGATTCGATTAATTTTTTTAAAATGGTTAACCATTACCCGAATTGCAGATAATCGCTCATTTCGGGTACCCGCATGTCCAGTTACCCGTCTAGTATGGTTCGGTTACGGATAGTAAAATGAAGATGGATAGTTAAAATCTTTAACCGAACCGAGCCGAACCGCCCCGTGAACACCCCTACTCCTTATATAAAAATATTTTTTTACTAGCTCTCTACCCAGTTTTCTTAAGAGTTGGTTGGTTAAAATTGTAGAAATGTGTTTGAGATTCAATATACGCTAGTCGGGTAAATAAAGAAGTTTAAAGAATAATTCATTTGTAATAACAGTTATAGCATTATATGAAATCAATATTAAAAAAAAAAAAAAAAAAAAAAAAAAAAAAAAAAGAAAAAAAAAAAAAAAGTTTGAGTTACTACCAAGTAATTATGTGTTATAGAATTCATTTGTAGTGTGGTACCACTGTCTGTTATGGTTCGGATTTGATTAAGACCAAGCTAAGCCTGGTGGGTAATCAATCATCCAATCAACAAGGAAAGCTAGGGATTTAGAATAGCTTTCGATGAGGATTGGTGAGTGTGTGTAATGAAATAGTGACAGAGACAATTAGAGAAGAAGAAACTTATCAATTCATTCATATCTTTATTCTCACTACAAGTGCATATATGTAGCTAGAGCATAATAAAAATTTACATAAAAGACCCTATAGAAATAGATATGACATAAAAGACCCTCTACTTGAGTTAGACACATAACAATACCCTCCTCTTCAAAAGATCCTTGACCCCAAGGATCAAAAGTGTTGGCATCCATCGTCAAGATCGTCATCTTTCTTCCACTTATCTCTTTCCACTTCCACTTAACTAACCACTTGTCCATAGTTTGCAATCTATTCTTGATCACCTGTTCTTCAAGATAATAAGTAGCAACCATTTCACCATTGATCTTCAATGTAAACTCAAGTTAGCTTTTAGAAAAGTTAGCATGATCAGTTTCTAAGATAAAATCAGAAAATCCATTAAATTGAACTTCCATGTTGATTTGCTTTAGTGTAAGTGCAAGTGGAAGCAATTTAAGCATTGGCATAACCTTCTCCGACTTTCCATCAAAAACAAACGAGCATTCAAATACTATAGCAACTAAGGTTTTCTGATGCAAGAGTGAAAGATCATTTTCAGTCACTTCCTTATGAACTAGTAGTGAGTACAGATTCATATTCCATATCTTGATAACATATTGTTGCAAGTTGAAAGTTCCAGTAAGGTTGAACTAATACACATGGTTCCAGCCACATTTTTAAATTTACCTTGATATCTTTTAAGAACTCTTCATAACTAGAAATCGGGTTGCTCGAGTAGTTATTATGTTGACGCCAAGGATCAAGATAAGTGATGCCATGATACCAAAATTTCAGCGTTCTTTTACTTAGATTCTTCCATCTCATCTCAAACAGCCACCTTTTCACCCATTCCTTTTTATTCTTGATCATCAATTCTTCAAGGAAATAAGTAGCAGACATTTCATTCTGAATGCTGAAAGTTTTGAACTTGGTTTGACTACTAAAAAATCAACAGAAAACACTTTTGAAAGTGGGGAAAGAGTGTAAAAAGCTTTTGTGAATCCAGCTGCCATATAAAGATGTTTTACGTCACTTTCAAGTCGAAGCATTTTAATTGTTTCATCACAATACATCAGTGTAATCCACTGCAAGGCCTTTCCTACCCGTTTGTCATAAATTAGCCTTCTTGAACTTTTAAACATTCTGCCAAGGTAGCCCATGGACTGCCTATCAAGTGACCCAATGCTATACTTGAGATGAAGTTCAACCATTAACAATAATGAACCATTATATAGCATAACAATACCATGTTCATTTAGACCATGCTGAAATTGTCTCCATTTCTCATTCAACCAAAACTTCAAACCAGGTTTCCACTCAAAATTTTGAGCAACACTTAATTCACTTCTAGATTTCCTTATCTCTTACGCTTGATCGACACTCGAGTGCCAATTTTCACTATTCATGCTATATTTTTAATCTTTTGTGGTATACTAATATCCTTATGTCCATCAAAGATATCTTTGTCACCTTCCAAAGATGGACATAAGTCTTGGATCTCAACAGGGCTCAACAATATATCTCGCTTATTACTCCCAAAGTACCCAGACACGTTAGTTGTTACCCATACTGGTATAATAACACTAGAGTCTTGAGGTGACTCGTTGACCACTTGTGCTACACTATCCTTTTATTCTTCAACATCGGTTAATTCCACCTTCTCAACATCCTTATTATTTGCAGCCTCTCAAAAATCTTCTAAGTGAATTATAGTTTTTACATCAGATTGCACAAATGCTTGAGAATTGGTGTTTATAGCTGATGAGATGAAAAGTGTACCGCTTTTGTGGGGTCATTTAAGCCCAAAGTCGATATTATTTGATCAAATATTTCCCTAAATCATTCCTTTTGTCATTTTAGGTACTTTTGAGAGGAAATTCAGAAAAAGAAGCATTTTGGACATTTCTGGAGCGAAAAAGTGAAGAAAACGACAAAGTCTCAAAATCATGCTGGAAATTCTACCTGACGGGGTTAGGGATAACTAGTGACGCCGTCACCCTTTGACAAAGAGGTGGATAAATCAAGTTACACGTGACGTGCCAGAGAGGTTTTTGAAGAATTGTAAATGACGGCGTCACCAAGGCCGTCAAGAGTAATTTGCATGTGACGGCCATGACCAAGTTTACACATGACGATGTCAAAAGTGGATCTAGGTAATACGAGTATTATTTTGGCGGCGAGTTGACGGCGTCAGACCGTACTCTTGACGCCGTCAGAGTGTAAAATCTATCTATACTTTTCTAGTTTTCATTCATTGTGTGCAACTTTGAAGGGAGAAAAACCCTAGACGAATTTTACTGCAATTTTGAGGGTTTCAAACCCTTGTTTCATCCATGCTTAATTGAAGATAAGTTTTCCAACAATCATTCAATATGTCTATGTGTTGTTTGATTATATCTTATGCTTGTCTTCTATTTAACATGCTAGGCTAGGTTTTCTTTGTGTTTGCTTAGATGTAATGAAACTTAGATATTGATTATTGGTTGGTTGTTTGTTTATAATTGTTGTGGATGAATGATTTCAATATTAGGCTTAAGAAAACTGGCAGACTTCCAATTGGTAACTTGCTTGAATGTCTTAAGAAACATGATCGGAGGTGTACTACGATAAATTGGTTATATTTAATGCATAGGTAACTACTAATGAGGCCATGTTAGGAGCTAGTAGTCGGCTTGACATAGGAAGAGGTAGAAGCTTATAGAGTTAGGGAAGATCGTACACGGCCCTACGAATGGTAGTAAGGAGTATAACCCGTCATCCATGCAATTGTAACAAACTAATCAACTGGTAAAAGATAGCTAGGGAGTAGTGAAATCTAAGTAAACACATTTTCTCTTATTATATTTTAAGTTCATTTTATTTTATTTTTATTGCATCTGTAGTTATTTGGGTTAGTTGATTAGCAACTAATTCCGCCCACTCCTTCAAAACCCGAGATTTTTATTTGCTTTCCTTAAAATATAAAAAATACAAAAAGAATCATCCCTCATCTCTAGACCTAGTTTAATTGAGTTTTAACCCTAGCGAACACTATTCTTTGAGTTGAACGATCAATCCCCCGGTACTTGCCACTATACTATACTACAACGGTCAGGTACACTGCCTGGTGGGGATTGCAAGCTTCTCAAGATCCCTTGAGAAGTAAAACCTTTTGCGAGGGCGCAATTCCACGCATCAATAGCATAAACATCAATCCTCTTGTTAAGCTCTTAAGATTCACTTAAAGTTGGTGCATTAGTTTGCAAACACTCATGAGAATATGTGGGTTTAGCATTATAATCAACACTTTTTGTGTGTTTTGGGCGGGCAAGGGGTTGTTCTAATAGGCTCCTTGGGTTTCCTTGCTTCAAGTGTCGATTCATGTAACTTAGCCAAATAATATACCTCATAAATGGTTTGAGGGTTAAACAACCTCACCATCCATTGGATTTCTTTTTTAAGGCCATCAATGAAACAACCAAGTTGAGACTCTAATGGAAGCCGTGAATGATAGTATCCTAGTAAAAGAATCATGATACTCCTCAACACTAGTGACTTGTTTAAACCTCTTTAATGCAAGCATATAACCATCACACACTTGAGCACGCCGACCACTAATCCCTTCAACATAATCTGCCCTAACTGGATTAGCATTCCCTTTTGGCATTTCATCAAACACCTGCTGCAAACAAGACTTTATTTTAAAATTGTGATTTCAAAATTCACAAATCTATGAGTGTGTCGGTGACTTGTAAACTTTAGAACTTGACTTGTATATTATTCGAGACCACCATAATAAGTATTATTTTTATAATTGGAGTGACTTGTCTAAATTGTTAAAATTCTAGGATTACATCAAAAAGCCTTTATATGTTATGTAATATTAACTAACTGCACTGGTTAGTTAGCCCCCGTATAAACCCTTGTTTACTCTCAATTTTAGAGTAAGATACCCCTAGAAAAACACGTATAGCCATTCCTTTAGGACTTATACACCTTGTTATTATGTTTCTTTACACCTTACACCTTATACTACCCTATAGATTTAAGTCCGTGGTTAGTTGCTTTGGCAAAGTGTGTTTCCTTGCATTACATGTGTTCGTGTGCGTAAATTCATTATCTTTGGTTAGGTCGGAAAATTGCACAATGCAATGGAGTGAAAGTACATATTGTATATTTTTAGTCAGTTTTTTGTGTGTTTACTACTTTCACTATTACATTATGTCTGAAAGTCTGAAAAGTAAGGAAAAATTATCCAGATTTATTGTGATGGTATTGTGGTAAAATTTTACACCATTAGTTAAAAAAAAATAAAAAAGAAAATGAGAAAAGAAAAAGAAAGAAGAAGTTGGTAGTTTGTTTAAACCAACGATGTAAAGTTTTGTATTAAGTGGTTGATATCGCCACTATTGTTGTATTATATTTAGGGATTGAAAGGGAGTTGGACGTTATGGGAACGCCACTAAGGATTGTTTATTCTTTGTCTAAGATCTTATTGATTATAATTCGTGTCTACCTAAAGCGTGAGTTACAAAAGAGTCAAAGCGCGAGTTATTCAATGATATGAGTCTTATTCATGGGATGATAGGGAAGTATTCTAACCACACTTAGGACTTTAATCTATTTGTTTCTTGTTTTGTATTTTTATTTTTACACGAATTTATATCCTAAATGTTATACATACCCAACCGTATTATTATATTCGTTGTTAGGTTTCGAGCATCCGAATATGATAATGGCCAAGTGAGAATATTAAATGTATGAATAAGGTAGTAACCATCCGAGTATTAGATTAATTAGCTAACGCACCAGCGATCTGGTATGTGAATTGGTGACCATCCGAGTTTAAGATTGATTAAATGATACGCCACTATTACTTACTAGGTGTAACAACCGTGGTTTTAGCAGGTCAGTTTGACTTATAGTCTTGACTCGGTTAATGTTTGTTTGGTGTGTCCTAGGTGATTTAAGTGATATGTATGTGATATAGGTGAGTTTTAACACTAAATCCCTTTGCATGGTGTTGTTTTTGTGAGTAAGTAATGTTGATATTTGGGAAAGTTCATTTTGATCGCCTTTGTGGTGTAGAAATGACTTGTGAAGTTTTGGTGTTTTGTGTTTTTGCGTAACGAGTCTTCGTTCATGTATTTGAGCGTTAGCAAGTTATGAGGAGTTTGTTTTTATGTGTTAGGGTGAAAATCTATTTTTGGAAAATTTATTTTTGAAAATGATAATTTTCCGGTTTGTCATAAAAACTAAGGTTTATCGCGTAAGACGCTAGGATTAGCTACGGGTATTTATAAAATATGAAAAGTATGAGGTTTTGAGTGTAATAGATTAATTTAATAAAAAATATAAATATATATCATATATATGTAAAAATCGGTAAGAAGGTGGAAAAAGGGGAAAAGGAAACCCAATTTGAGCCTAAATACAATTTCTAGTAATAAGGAATCCTAGTCCAACCCAAACAAGCCCAACCCCCAACCCATATAACCCCATGAATGACCCATAACCCTCATTCTCTGCAAATTATGATCAACTAAGCTAAGGAGAAGAATAAAAAAATTAGGATTTTGTTTTTGAAGCCAAAAATCAAGATCGAGGTATAGTTTTGATGCTAGTTTTCATTCAATTAATTAGTTATTAATCTAATTCATGTAATATTAATTATGATGGATCTATGGTTTGTAAACTTCTGTAAATTAATGATGTTAAACATGTTGGGTTCAATTAATGATAATAGTATGGTGATTGGTCAAGAGAATTGAGCGTAAAACATGCTAGTTATTGAGTTAGGGTTTTGACAGATTTCTAAGGCTGTAAAGATAAGAGTGTATTTAATAGATGGTGAAGAGTTAGATCACGAATTTCTAGTCTAAATTGAATTTTAATGAAAGAGCTTTCTAAAAAGTCTGGCCACGATTGATTTCAAGGTCGGAAAGTTGGTCTTTTGATTTTTCTTTGTTAAGGTGTCAAAGCTGTCAAACCGGGACAAAATTAGGGTAAAAGTTTGATAGTGAATTGTGGGTGTAATAGTGGTATTTAGACTAGCCCTTCTGGAATAGTTAAGTTTTAGGTTATCTTAGACTACCACAAAAAGGATTCGTGATAAAAACTTGTAGAAGTATTTTATGTTAATTAAAACTTTTTGATGTGCATTCAGATCCGAATTTGGATAGTTGACAAGTTTGATTTTCTTTTTAGTACTTCTGTGTGTTATTGGTCTATGGCCTTCTGGGATTATCTTGTATGCTTATGAGAGACCATGGTAAATTTTTGGTGTGAGTTGTTGAGCTTTATTTGTCATGATTTCATGTGGGTGAATGTACCCAAAAATTCTGCGTTTTCTGATTTTATAAGTGCAAGGGATTTAGTGAGTGTTAGGTTATGGTTATGGTTAGTATGGTGTCTAGGAGATCCATGGTGGGTCTTATGAGTCTTAGACATCCATCATATGAGTATACATGGGTTGTAGCTTTTAGCTTGACCTTGTGTAACGTGGACTTATTTGTGTTGTTTAGATTTGTGATTTGTGTTGTGGAAGCTGCAAGGTTTGAGGTGAGTTCATAGTCCCATATTTTTACTTTGTTTTAAACTTGGGATGGGAATGATGCTTGTCTTAAATTGTTTAAGTTACTGTGATTATGTGTGTGTCAAAAGAGTTTGGACTTATAATTTTATCGTATGTATGCTATGTGTGATGTAATCATTGTGTGCTTCATTTGGGGACCCATTTGATGTTATGTGTGCTTCGATTAGGAGGATGCTTATCTTGTTGCTCACGCATACGACCTAATTGATGTTGGGATCGGGGGACACGAGCAGTCCTGTTGTTGCCTTTGTGTGTGGATATTCGTTTGCGAATGGATTGTAGCTTACATGATAACTTTAAATTATTTGTCCAGCTAGATTTTATGATCACAGTAAACTGGTTGCCTTGTGAGTGTATGTGTGTCTAAAACCTATGAATCTCACCAACATTATGTTGACGTTTTAAGCATCATTTTCAGGTGAGCTTTCTAAGGATAAGATAGAAGGATGTGTTTAGACGAGACCTTAGTTGCATTGGAGGTGGTTTATCTGTGCGTTTGGAGTTTATCATATCTTTTGGGTATTGTTATGACACTATGTGTCTATACTTTGCCATTTTTATTGCATGTAGTTATTCTGTATATAGACACCATGTGTTGTGATGATATCCATGAAGTTACACCCTCGCGTTTCCGCCTTGGCGAGGTGTGACACTAGGTCCACTATTACAACTGTAGCAAATTACTTGTATATCCGAGTTTTAGATTAATTGTATATTTAACTTAGTCCAGTGTAGCAAATTACTTACTAGGTCCACTATTACAACTGTTTAAACCTATGAACTCACTAGCGTTAGCTGGCCTTTTAGCATGTTTTTTTCTTAGGTAATTAGTGCTATTAGTATGGATGTGTTACCTGTTTAGAGGCCTGGCAGAAGGGCATGGTTAAGGGATCAGCTGATACTCTGATAAACTATTTGGGAGCTGATACTTTGATAAACTATTTGAGACCTACTGTTGATTTTTATTTTGGGATTACTTAAGTACTTTTGGGTTATATGTAACCATTAAATATTTGGTTGGTTTGTTTTATGCATGGTTGATGAATTTTCGTTTCCTATACTTGTGTTGTGTGCCAATCCTAGCACCCCGAAACTTTGTTTAAGACTTCCGATGTACTAAAATTTGGGGGTGTTACACATGTCAACTTTAATTCAGGAAGCCTTTGACCAAATAGTACGTCAAGTCACATACAATTCTGAATTTCATATATTTATTGCTATGAGAATATGGTTAGAAATGTAAAGAAATAAAAGTGGGTCTTATTTTTGTCGAATAACTCTAAACCCAATGAACCCTGAGCCCTTAATTAGGCTTGGACGTTACATCCAGAAAATAGAAATCGTTTTGTTTTTGGGAAAGAAAAGGCTTTTACGCAATTGATGCGTGGGAATCGCACCTTGCTTTACCTCTCGAGGGATCTCGAGAAGCTTACAACCCCCACCAGGCAGTGTACCTGATCGTTGTAGTATAGTATAGTGACAAGTACCGGGGGATTGATCGTTCAGCTTAGGAATAGTGTCGCTAGGATTAGAAAACCTAATTAATAGTTCTAAAGGTGAGGGATGATTATTTTTGTATTTTTATGTTTTTTAGAAAGCAATTAAAATCTCGGGTTTTGAAAGAGTGGGCGGAATTAGTTGCTATTCAACTAACCCAAAGCTAAGATGCAATCAAAATAAAATACTAAAAATGAAATTAAACTAATTATACTAAAGTTGTGAGCAGTAATTGGAGAAAATTGTGTTTACTTAGATTTCACTACTCCCTAGATATCTTTTATACGTTAATTACTTGTTATAATTGCATGGATGACGGATCGTATTCCTTAATACCATTCATGGGGTGGCATACATAACTCCCCAATTCTATGAGCTCTTATCTCCTCCTACACCATGACCCAGCACAACTATAGGGATTGTAAACAGTGGCTCATGCATTAAATACAACCAATAAAGACCTAGTACGCCTCGGTTCATGTTTCTTAAGACGTTCAAGCATGTTACCATTTGGAGATCTGCCAGTTTTCTTAAGCCTAACATATAAATCATTCATCCAAGAACAAGAATAAACAAGTAATCAACACATAATCAATATCTAGGTTTCATTAGATCTAAGCAAACACAAGAGAGATCTAGCCTAGCATAATTGAATTGAGACAAGAACAAGATATAGACAACCAACACATAGACATATTGATTGAATTAGAAGAACACTTATCTCAATTACAATGCAAGGTATCAAGGGTTTGGAACCCTTGAAAAACCTGTAAAAGAGAAACCAAATTCGTCTTTAGGGTTTCACCAAAACTTCTCTCCCTTTATGAAAAAACTAGAAAACTATATATAGGAAAACTGGTCTGACGGCGTCAAGACAAGCTTGTGACGCCGTCACCTCGCCGCCAAATACTTCCTCGGACGGCCTTGATCTCCTTATGACGGCCTGTGTGACGCCGTCACCACCTACGGTATTTTATTCTTGGGACTTTGACACCGTCAGGATGGACTTTGACGCCGTCACAACCTACGGTATTTTATTCTTGCTATCTGACGCCGTCAGGTGTGACTCTTGACGCCGTCACCAAGTGCTTCCAGCATGGAAAATTGATACTTTGCCGTTTTCTTCACTTTTATGCTCCAAAAACGTCCAAAATGGCTTCTTTTCCAGAATTCACTCTCCAAGTACCTAAAATCACAAAAGGAACGATTTAGGGCAATATTTGATCAAATAAAGTCGGATTCGGGCTTAAATGACCCCCTAAAAATGGATCATTTTTCGCCTCATCATATACCCTTACACTTGAGATTTGCTTGTCCTCAAGCAAATGAGCTTTTATTCTACTCAAAAGACAAGTTAGGGGTCATTTAACACTAATATAAAAGTAATTACAACAAATAATCATTCCACTAAAGACCAATAGACAAGCACGGAGGTCATACACAAGCACCTCACAAATAGTGTTTAGATACTCACATCTCTCGGGTGTAATAAAGTAATATAACATTATGGAAATGGAAGATATCTCTCACTACCTGTCATAGCAAAATAGATTACCATAGGCTTGGGAAAGGATCAAACCTCCACCACATGGCGTAAGCACCTAGGATAAACTATCAAAGAGGTCTTTTAAAGGGTTGTAACGTTAGGTATAGGGATATGAATTACACGGTTTTGTTGGATAAAGGAAGTTTTACTGGTGGCGAATTAACAATCTTGGTTAATTACATGAATAATATGGCGTTGCTAAGCCAAGACTAGACTCGACTTAAGCTAATAAATGAAAAATAACAAAAACATAAAATGAACATAGAATGAAAAACGGGATGGTAGTCCGTATGTTTTTTTTTTTTCTCTTTTTCTTTTTCTATTTTTTTTTTCTTTTTTTTTTTTTTTTTTTTTTTTCTTTTTTCTTGATTTTTTCGATTTTTTTTTTTTTTTTTTTTTTTTTTTTTTTTTTTTTTGCATACACTCTTACCCTACCATCCAAAATAATACATCATAGGGGATGAGAATTCCCCTTACACTTGAATCTTTACATACTTTACATTAAACTATTCTAATGACTCGAATTAAGAAAATCAAAACACTTGGAGCACTTTTAAGATTAACGTACATATGGGGGTAATAAATGATGTTCTTCTCATTACTTCATAAAATAAGTACTTACCCATGAGTCCCAATCGTCCCAAAACAATATGTACAAGGATATGACTCGACTTAGCAACCATGTAATCAATTAGAAAGTTAACTTAGGGTTTAACAAATAACAATAATGCACTAAAAATGAGCGCATACACGGAAGGCTAAGGCGATTTGGTTGTACATTTAAGTGGGTTGTAACAAATTCTTCCTTTAAGTAAGATGCTTAAAGTTAGAAACGAAAAGATAGGCTCGGAGGGGTGTACTAGGGGTATCGTGTACTAAAAATGAGTACAACGCTAAGGGTGTGGGAAAATTAGTTGACTTAACTAGCCAAGTAATATGACTTAAACGGTCAAGTAATTATAATACGGGTTTAACACAAGGGTGATCCTAATGCCTCTTATCATGTAGTAAATCCTACCACACGAATGTAGTCTCACTAGCGGTCTCGGGATGCATCACTAACGCAAGTTCTAGAATCTAAATGCTACCGGTACACTCATAAGCACTAATGATGAATGCTTTTCCTATCAAATCTAAAGGCGAACCTCACATTTTTGGGTGGAAAATTTTTCTGAATATACGGTTATGTGCTAGTCATACAATCTCCTATCCATGAGACGCTTGCTATGGCTAAAGTTTCACTCCTAAATGTTGTAAAAAATTTTAAATTTGGCGCTAAAATTACACTAACAAGTATTTCTCGTAGTTTTATTACACATCTACCATCAAACAAAACAAACTCAAGCGAAAGTGCATATGTAAGGTATCATCTTTTTACCCTCCCCTTACACTTAAGATGAACATTGTCCCCAATGTTCAAGTAAAGAATGTAAAAGTGAAAAAGTAAAGAGAATGAAATCAAATACTCCCCTGATTCGCTCGGTATGGATTTTAGGTGGCCAGGTTAAATCTTCTTCCAAGAAAATGAACAATCAAAGCTTCCCTTCCAGAATATAAATCATCTTCTTGTCATACATAACCTGTAAATCCTGACAAAATAGACAAGACAACCTCGCGTAAAATCGGCGGCATCCTATATAAGTTCCTAAATCCTAGAAAACAAAGTAAGATATAATGCTTGTGGAATGAAGTTTGCAGATTTCCTGGAGATTATAAAACTTAATAATTCACAAAAACCATAAGACTCCGTTAGAAAAACAAAACCGGTAAAATTTCCAGATTTTTAACTCCTGACGCCGTCAAGAGTAAACTCTGACGCCGTCAGAATAGACCTGCAGAAATTCTTATGTTAAGTTTCCGAAAAATTTCTGGAAAAACTTCGTCCTACTTCCTGGAAAATCCTGCAAAACTTCATTATGACTCAATACAAGCATTTGACTCTAACAAATACGAATACACATGCTCATTTAATATTGTGGAGAATCATGATCGGTTTGTTTCTTAAAAACATATTTGGGGTTTCCCCTTACACTTATCTTTTGCAAAAATACTTTTAGGTTGGAGTTAAGACTAGGCTAAACAACATAGTAAAGTATTTCCACATTTTAATTGAGAAGCATGATCAACCAACAATAAAAATAAAACATGCACACGGAAGCAAATAACAATCAAACAAATAAAATCACACAAAACATGGGTTGCCTCCCAAGAAGCGCTTTTCTTTATTTACGAGTCTTGTAGCTAGACTCAAAGTCATGGGCTACTACGTGATCTCATCATTGGTTCCACTCCCTAGGTCGTCTTCTAAACCAGTTTTGTATTCCGGACCTAGTTGTAAGCACTCTTTGTAGAAACCAAGCATCCTATTTCTAACATACTCTACTCCTCTAAGTCTATCCTCATCATTCCTATAATAAGCCGTTTGCTTGCGTTCCTTTTCGAAAGTAGAGAGAAGGCGGTATTGCTCAATCTTGTAGGGCATTTGATAAGCAACCTCATCATTCTCTTCCTTGAATCTAACTATCCCTAAAGTCGGATCATAACTCATCCTAGTGGCCTCAACAAATGGTTTCCCAAATATTATTTGACTTAGGCAAGCATCTATCACCGGACGAGTGTCTTCCACTATCATAAAATCAATCTCATAGGTAAGATTCCCTATGATCACATGTAATCCCTTAACTCTCCCTACAAAATTACTTATCCAATTTTTACCGGGCATCATCCTAAAATTGAGTTGCTTCTTTATCACCCAATTGTAAAAAGTCCTAGTCATGATGTTCACGGGGGATCTAAGGTCGATGTAAGCTTTCCATATATGTATGTGCCCAATATTGCATGGGATGTTAATGTTAGAGGGGTCTCCCATTTTGATAAGGGGGTCGCCAAAGATATATGTTTTCTCGGGACTATCGAATAAATTCTTATGGTATTCCCGTTCTTCCTCGGTTGGCAACTTATCAAAGTATTCCTCTATAGGTTCTACCTCCTCTAATTCCTCATCCTTATTAACCTCAACTTCCCTACTCTCATCCTCACTATCGGCTTCTACTCTAACTTCATCCTTGTCACTCTCCTCTATCTCCTTATCTATTGGCTTAATGGTGACAACATTGACAAAGTGGACATGTTTGGATGATGAGGGGTCCTTAATTTAGCTTCCACTATTGGTGTCCCTAGTGTCCTTCCTAGGTGTGATTAACGCTTGGTTGTAGAGGGCTTTCAACAAGTTGTCAATCTTGTTGGTCATCTCCGTTTGTTGTTGGTTGAATTCGGTTTCAAACCTAGCTATGCGGGCTTCTTGAGATGCCATGAACTTAGACATCAATCCTTCAAGATTGTTGGTACTACCATAGTTGTTAGAAGGATTGTTGTTGAAGGTACGGTTGGATGGCAGACCGTTTGGTTGATAACGATTAGGTGGGTTGGATGAATTGGGTTGATTTTGTTTCCACCTAAGGTTTGGGTGATTTTTCCATGAGGGGTTGTATGAATCACCGTATGTGTTTGGCTCGGGCTTGAAAGTGTACCACTTATCTCCCGCTTCGTCGGTACGCGTGGATGCGTAATCCGCAAAAGCTGTGCCGGGGAGTTCCACACAACCACGAGTGTCATGGGGACCACTACATAATTCGCATGAAGAAGTGATTTTGTTCACTTGGCTTGAAGGCTTCGGAGCTTCGTAAGATTTCATGAGAAACTTGACTTGGTCCTCAAGTTCCATGATCCTACGGTCGGGAGTGCTAGAATTGTTCGAAGGCAAAGATATTGCCTTGACCGTTTTGTTCAAGTCACGGGGATCATTCCAACTTTCGTTGTCATAGAGAGCAAGATCTTCTATGAGTTCCCATGATTGTTCCGCACTAAGATCACGTAGCTTACCACCGGCCGATTGGTCAATGGTTCGCCTCATGGAGATGTCGATATGGTCATAAAAGATTTGGACTTGGAGCCAAAGATCTATGCCATGATGAGGGACTTTTTGGAGTAAGTCCTTGAAACGAGTCCATGCTTCATAAAGAGATTCATTTTGACGTTGTTGAAACATCAAGATGTCATTCCTAAGCTTAGTAGTTCTCCCCGGTGGGAAAAATTGAGCAAGGAAACGAGTGGTGAGATCATCCCATGTGGTGATGGATCCCGCGGGTAAACGCTCAAGCCATTGACTAGCTTGATCCCGTAGAGAGAATTGGAATAGGCGTAAACGGGTAGTCTCTCTAGTTTCAACACCTAGGTCTATGGAATCTACGATTTTGAGGAAGTCCTTAAGGTGTTGGTTTGGATCTTCGGAACGAAGTCCATGGAATGCACATCCGCTTTGCACCAACCGGATGGTGTCGGATCGCAAGGGGGTCACATTGGCTCCGGTGAGCTCAATGGTGTTTCGGTAGCCTTGATGGCTAGGTCGGGAGTACTCTCCTAAGGTTCGGGGCCTAAGGGGTTCTAGTGGTGGGTTTTGTTGTGGTGGGATGACGGGTTCAAAGATGTTACCACCTTCCATGATGTCGGATGGTAAAGAGTTACGAACAAAGGCACGAAGAAATTAGATAGACTAAAGAAGACCTAAAAAAAATAAAAATAAAATCTTACTAGAAAGGAATCTAGCAAGTAGACCTAATAAAAAGAAATCCTAACCTAGACAATAACTATTCCCCAGGCTGCGGCGCCAAAAACTTGATAGCGCCGCACTCTTTTGCGAAAGTTTAGGAATAAATGTAAAGATAGACAATCCCCGGCAACGGCGCCAAAAACTTGATGCGTGGGAATCGCACCTTGCTTTACCTCTCGAGGGATCTCGAGAAGCTTACAACCCCCACCAGGCAGTGTACCTGATCGTTGTAGTATAGTATAGTGACAAGTACCGGGGGATTGATCGTTCAGCTTAGGAATAGTGTCGCTAGGATTAGAAAACCTAATTAATAGTTCTAAAGGTGAGGGATGATTATTTTTGTATTTTTATGTTTTTTAGAAAGCAATTAAAATCTCGGGTTTTGAAAGAGTGGGCGGAATTAGTTGCTATTCAACTAACCCAAAGCTAAGATGCAATCAAAATAAAATACTAAAAATGAAATTAAACTAATTATACTAAAGTTGTGAGCAGTAATTGGAGAAAATTGTGTTTACTTAGACTTCACTACTCCCTAGATATCTTTTACACGTTAATTACTTGTTATAATTGCATGGATGACGGATCGTATTCCTTAATACCATTCATGGGGTGGCATACATAACTCCCCAATTCTATGAGCTCTTATCTCCTCCTACACCATGACCCAGCACAACTATAGGGATTGTAAACAGTGGCTCATGCATTAAATACAACCAATAAAGACCTAGTACGCCTCGGTTCATGTTTCTTAAGACGTTCAAGCATGTTACCATTTGGAGATCTGCCAGTTTTCTTAAGCCTAACATATAAATCATTCATCCAAGAACAAGAATAAACAAGTAATCAACACATAATCAATATCTAGGTTTCATTAGATCTAAGCAAACACAAGAGAGATCTAGCCTAGCATAATTGAATTGAGACAAGAACAAGATATAGACAACCAACACATAGACATATTGATTGAATTAGAAGAACACTTATCTCAATTACAATGCAAGGTATCAAGGGTTTGGAACCCTTGAAAAACCTGTAAAAGAGGCACCAAATTCGTCTTTAGGGTTTCACCAAAACTTCTCTCCCTTTATGAAAAAACTAGAAAACTATATATAGGAAAACTGGTCTGACGGCGTCAAGACAAGCTTGTGACGCCGTCACCTCGCCGCCAAATACTTCCTCGGACGGCCTTGATCTCCTTATGACGGCCTGTGTGACGCCGTCACCACCTACGGTATTTTATTCTTGGGACTTTGACGCCGTCAGGATGGACTTTGACGCCGTCACAACCTACGGTATTTTATTCTTGCTATCTGACGCCGTCAGGTGTGACTCTTGACGCCGTCACCAAGTGCTTCTAGCATATAAAATTGATACTTTGCCGTTTTCTTCACTTTTATGCTCCAAAAACGTCCAAAATGGCTTCTTTTCCAGAATTCACTCTCCAAGTACCTAAAATCACAAAAGGAACGATTTAGGGCAATATTTGATCAAATAAAGCCGGATTCGGGCTTAAATGACCCCCTAAAAACGGATCATTTTTTGCCTCATCAGCAATCTTCATCAATTACGAGACAAGATATGAGTTCATTTGTATATATTAGAGTTCTTTAGAGTGCTTTCACTAAACGTTTGTCATCTCATTCTTATACTCATTATGTTCTATACAAGTACCTAGAAACTTAAAACCTCGTATGGCAACAAAAACATTAATCCTTTTGGTAAAGTCCCACTTTTTAGAAGAAAAAATCATTTCTATTAATCGTCATCAACTACTTTTGTTATACAACTTAAGAGATGTGATTAATAGGCATGACAAAATGAGAATTGCATGCAAACTTATATTAAATGAATTGTAAAACTGGCACATAATACTACGCATGGAAAAGGCTCTTTACAACTTCAACGGGCAATATACCAATCTTTTTATAAGTATTTATGGTGCATTTTGAAGTATCAAATTAATTTGCTAATGTTAGATAGTGGTTGTTGCAGGAATGATTTGTTGTTGTTGTTTTGGTTTACTGGTGTTTGATACATCATCATGGTTGGAGACTTCATCATCACTAAGATGTTGAGAGAACTCATCATTAGTAGGGTGAGACATTTTTTTAAAGATTTGTGAGTGAATGAGTGTTTGTGGTTTTGTGTTTCTTCTGACTCAGAGTCCCTCTATAGGCTCTGATACCACTTACAGGTCCAAAGTAATGGATCTGAATAGTCTTTATAAGACAATAGCTAACTTGAATAAATCCAAATCAACTATATGAGAGACACTACAACGAATGTTTAAGTGTTAATGCGGAATCTTAACACAAACAGTAAGAAGAACACAATTGATAAAACTAACTTAGTATATCCTATTAAATTCTATTAGGCTTGGATGTGTAACACAATGCCATAGAGTTCCTTTTATACACCAAGAAAACCCTAATGGTTTTACAAAACGTGTGAAATGATGATGCATATCTTCTCATAAGATATCCAGACGTGTGCATATCATTTCCTAATATATCTCTAAACATAACTATTCTGTTTTTCATAAATAGACTTAACTAAAGAGTACTAACTATGCCTGCCAGACTTAACAATGATCTGACAGACTTAACTATTGCTTACCAGACTTAACTAAGCAATTAGCGGACTTAATAACAAACATGGATCACTTGTATATGTAAAACCTCGTGTATTCTTTACATATCACATTAACCCATGTTCTTATTTTGATATTTATGATTCTAGGAATATACATTAATTTATTATAGAATGATAATAATGTTTACTAACGAGGTGGGAAACCCGCTTGTTGCCGCGGGTTGTTTGTATATGCAAGTTAGCCAAAACAGATTGGCAACAAAGTTTGTCTCAGAGTACGCTTTTGTGCACTCGAATTGAAAAGTTGGTGTACAGATACTTTGAAGCTCGTGGTATTCCTCCTGCATCTCCCCACAATGATGTTAAGTATCTCTTGAGGCAAGCCGATGTTCGGTCAACTTCAGTGGAATGACATCCTTTATCATCGGAACACCCTCCTGTTTTGATCAACTTTAGTGGAATGACATCCTTTACCATCGCAACATCCTCCTGCATAAAAATGTATATAAATATGTTGTTAATTAACTGTGTTGCAAGAATGAACATTCAGTCCTAATAGTGGAATTGAAGTCATCCCAAATCGAAAGCATGACCTAAAAGCAATGGTCACTCAGGTCCTTTGTAATACCACATTGTTGTAGGTAAATCGGTTGTAAAGGAGTTATAAACAGTTGTATAATGTTCAAGGATTGCTTAGTTATTGAAGGATTTACATTGTCATTTGTTGCTTATAAAGGCAATTTTTTTTTAATTAGAAAAAAGATTAAATATATCTGTGATTAAAAGCCCTTGACCAGCAACCCGCTGATTAGTAACCCGTCATCACCGATAACAAATTGCCTTGATGATTGATATAGAGTGTACCTTTGAGGTTGCTCCAGGTTGCTGCCATTGATCTTATCTTTGCATACCTCAGGGTGCATAAAAATCTTGCGTCCTCTACAACAGGAATGCTATTCTGGTCTGGCACTCTTCGAGTGACCTTTTAACCGTTCTTCGTACCAGAAAGCTGCCCCACAATGACGACAACGCCGATCACAATCTCCTATATTGTCATATGCTGGCAATGAGTCTGCAAACAATCAGTTTAACAGTTTAGTAACAACTTATGTTATTGAAAACTAATTAATAAAGAAAAAGTAAAGGTTCTGAAAAAAGATGAGTATGTGTTTCCGACTGGAGCGATTGCTGGCTGATGCTGGTGTGGCAATGCGTCTTTGACAACACCCCTGCACGTGTTGCGTGTTGTACTGTGACCATGTGAGGAGGTAGGCAAGGATCGTGATGCTCGCCTTTTTTGTGCCAATGGAACGGAGCAATTAGAGGTGCTACGTTTGCCTGCCATGTAAGAAAATGAATCGTCAAGGCAGGACAACACAAAGTAATAAGGAAGGTGCTGTATATAGAAAAAAATAATGCACCAGCATGGTCGGAATTTTTTTTAAACACATACCTTTATTCATGTTAGAAGTGGAAGCCTGTTCGTTTGTCAAAATAACTTGTCGAGTAGTCATTCCAATCCCAGCTGATGCAATACACGGCATGACATTTTCTTGACATACACAGCTGTACGGTTGGAAGTGTGGTAGTTGTTGTTGTGTTGCCCTTTCCCCAGACACAGAAGCAGTATTGGTTAAGGTGGTGACATCTGCTTATGACAAAGAGAAGAAGGGGTAAGAAGACCATGTAATCAGTTAATATTTAACAGTAACTGGAAAAAGAAAAAAAAAGAAACAGACCATGTTTAAAAGCTAAAATTGATGTTGACTCAGGTGGAACTACACCGGAGGACGGATAATTTTGAGAAGTAATCGTGGTTAGGCAACCACGTAGATTACTTAAGCCAGCTCGAGTATCTATTCCATAGTCTAAATCTGCAGTGCAAAACCCAGACTGTTTCCTTTCCGCACAACTGAGGCTCAGACAAATGGGTTGAAAAAGCGGGAGCACTCGCCATCGCTGCAACCTTAGCAGGTTACCATGCCAATAGGCGGGCACCCTGAGGTTTAATTGACCCTATTCATAGTCATCATAGCCAAATCATCATATAACTGTACGACTTGCAAGATACAGGTCTACAAACATAGTCGCAAAAACACCAATAGCAGCCATAACCCTACAAATGAAACACCCAAAAAAAGTTAGAAACTACTTATACTTGTTACAAACATTTGACCCACTTTCAACCAAATCCCTATAAACATCATCTAATGAAAACATAAAGCAACTTTTTCCCATTCCAATTGATCTACAAGAAGAAAAAAATGAACTAAATTAACCAAAAAACTGATGAACAATTATGTAATCATCATAACAAAAAGAAATAATAAAACACATAAGCATCATATTCAAATATATTAAATACCAATTTATATAAAAGTAAATAAATAAATAAAAACATACATCAGATTGTAGCAACCGACACCTTGAATCTTAGATTCTATCATGATCATCAGCTACCGTCCAATAGATAGCTAATTGGCTTTCCAACCCTGCCACGAAGATATTTATGGAAATAATAAAACACATAAGCATCATATTCACATATATTAAATCCCAATTTATATAAAAGTAAATAAATACGATGAGGACTTTTCATCGTAATTCAGTCATCTCGTTAGACTCGGATCAGAATAAAGTATTTTCATCATCTTAGTTTGAAACATGATCTACCAACAATAAAAATAAAGCATGCATACGGAAGCAAATAACAATCAAATCAACAAACAAACAAACAAATAAAGCTTGGGTTGCCTCCCAATAAGCGCTTGTTTTTGTTCGAGTCACGAGCCTGACTCTACCCTTATTTAACGGAAATAGGGGAGGTTTTCCCTACACTTTGAATTAAGTGCGGGTGGAAGTAGCGATACACACCCTTAGGGTGGAAATATGCCACGTGATGTGAAGGGGGTGAGTAAATGGCTTCCTTCATCCTAAAACTACCCGGATAATATTGGTTGATGGGTGGGTCGGTTCCTCTTTTGTCTCCTAGAAATTTATCTAAGGATGGAAAGGTGTGTAAAGATTGAGGTTCCGGTTCATCAACACTAGGAAATTCCCTAGAACTAGGAGTAAGGTTATCACTACAAGTATTCAAACCTATATCCTCAAGTGGTGCTTGGTCCAAGGGTTCTACCTCCATCGGGATTCCTAAAGTTTCTTCTACTTCTTCTGGGTAAGTCACGGGCGGTGTGTGTGCCTCAAATGATGGTAGGACTTTTAGGGTACTTAGTGGGCTTGGGTTTTCTACTATCTCTTCCATCACATCAATATCACCTATGTGTTCGTCTTGTATTATGGTAGTGCCTAACCATGACATGCAACTAGGTGGCTCAACTCTAACCTCATGTGTGTCGTATGTTTTGGTGAAATCTATCCCGCTCATGAAACTAGGTAGTTCAACACTAAGCATCTCATAATCTTGGTTTGATTCTAAGTTCATGTTCTTAGAAACTAGGTCATCTTGCTCATACGAATCCACCAATTCGTCGAGCTTATGGGTCATGGTTAGGAAGCTTTTCTCAAAATTCATCCAACGGGTCTGACTAAAAGGAATTGATCCTGATAATGATTGTCTAATAGAAATCACACATGCATATAATTCATCAAACCCATCTAACTTTACCCCCAACTCCTCTTGGATGTCTTAAAGATCACATAAAAAATCATTAGAATGATAGGAAGCAAATCTATTAGTGAAATATAATTGTTCCTCTATTGTTAGTGATCTAAATGGAATTTCATCTGCCATAGTGACAAGTGAAAATGGTTTTACAAACAAAGGGCACAAAGAAAAAGATAGACTACAAGAAAGCTAATAAAAAGAAAATAAAAATCTCACTAAAAATGAATCTAATGAGTAGACCTAATCAAAATAAAATCCAACCTAAGCAATAACTATTCCCTGGGCTGCGGCGCCAAAAACTTGATGCGTGGGAATTGCACCAGGCTTTACCTCTCGAGGGATCTCGAGAAGCATACAATCCTCACCAGGCAGTGTACCTGATCGTTGTAGTATAGTATAGTGACAAGTACCGGGGGATTGATCGTTCAACTCAGGAATAGTGTCGCTAGGATTAGAAAACCTAAAAACTAGGTCTAGAGGTGAGGGATGATTCTTTTTGTATTTATATATTTTTATAAAAGCAAGTAAAAATCTCGGGTTTTAGAGGAGTGGGCGGAATTAGTTGCTAGTCAACTAACCCAATAACTACAGATGCAATCATAATAAAATAACAAAATGAAAATAAACTAAATTAAGGTAGTGGTGTGAGCAATATATGGGAGAATTGTGTTTACTTAGATTTCACTACTCCCTAGATATCTTTTACAGGTTAATTACTTGTTACAGTTGCGTGGATGACGAATTGTATTCCTTAATACCATTCATGGGGTGGCGTACATACTTCCCCAATCCTATAAGCTCCTACTTCACTCCTATGTCGAGCCAGCTAAGAAGCTCCTAACATGGGATCACTAGAATTCGCTCATGCATTAAATACAATCATAAAAACCTAGTACACATCGGTTCATGTTTCTTAAGACGTTCAAGCAAGTTACACAATGGAGATCTGCCAGTTTTCTTAAGCCTAACATTGAAATCATTCATCCATTACAACTATAAACAAGCAATCAACCTATAATTAACATCTAGGTTTCATTACATCTAAGCAAACACACAATAGATCTTGCCTAACATGTTAAAATCAAGAAAAGCATAAGATATATTCAAACAACACATAGACATATTGAATGAATTGAAAGAAAACTTATCTTAATTGAACATGAAGGGTTTCAAGGGGTGAAAACCCTTGAAAATACTGTTACAAACGACCTAGGGTTTATTAGGTTCGAACCTAGTATTCTCCACACAAGTTCCTCTTTTCATGAATGAAAAATAGAAAAATATATATAGATTCTGTGAGGTGATGGCGTCAAGAGGAAACATCTGACGCCGTCATCTCGCCGCCAATAAAGTTCTCGGACTGCCTAGATCCATGGGTGATGCCGTCATGTGTAATTCTGCTCCAGGCCGTCACCAAATTTACTCTTAACGCCCTACTTCTGACGCCGTCACGTTTTCTCTGGGTCGTCATCCATTTTGCTCTTGACGCCGTCAAAAAATCCTTCTTGACGCCATCAGGTACTGTTCCCAGCAAGGAAAATTAAGTCTTTGTCGTTTTCTTCACTTTTATGCTCCAAAAACGTCCAAAATGTTTCCTTTTTCAGAATTAACTCCCAAAGTACCTAAAATGACAAAAGGAACGATTTAGGGCAATATTTGATCAAATAAATTCAATTTTGGGCTTAAATAACCCCCTAAAAATGGTTCATTTTTTGCCTCATCAAAAATACACTTATACCATTAACAAAATCCCCAAATGACAATAAAACCCTAATTTCAAAATTGAATCTTTTAAGATTCAATTGAACTATTTAATACCATAAACCGAGCCACTGAGACCAATAATCAAAGAAAACATTATGAAGAAAAAAGAAAGTAACTATAAAGATTAGAGGTGGGATACTTAAGGATTTTTTTTGTTTTGCTGTTGATGGATCTTGACATTTTTGTTCAGTTAGCTTGATGGATTTGATGAGCCATTTGGATTTGATGTGACTGATGAGTGTGGTAGCTTCTGGAGAAGACGTGAAGGAGAATGGAGTGTGTGGAAAACTAGAAGGGGGGTTGAATAGTTTACCGTTTAAAAACTTTAAACTTGTTGTATCAAATGTCCATTTTTAGCTTGTTCTAATATGAAAGATGTTACTTGTAGTTTATGACTAACATAACTTAAAACATGTTATAACACAAGTACAATCAACAAGTCACAACACAAGCAATTACATAATGCAAACATTAAAGTAAAGCAATAAGTAAAAGGAAAGTGCAAACCGAACACGAGGATTTATAGTGGTTCGGTCACGGATCTCCTCTCCGCCCTACTCCACTCCTCTAGTACCCAACTCGAGAGTTACTTCACTAGATCAACAACCTCCCTTCTCGGCAGAGAAAACCTTACAATCGTCGCTTACACTTTATCCGGTACAAAGCTAGATACCGAGTTCTTTTACAAGGTACAACCACTCCTATCGTCGCTTATACAATATTTCCAACACTAAGCTAGATGTCAAGTTTTTTTACCAAGGGTACGACCACTGCCGCTATGTTTTGTGGCCCAACATAAAAACCTTGTGTTTTATGGCACAAACACATAAACCATCTAATCTATATTTTTATGATACAATGATGATCCATGACATAAAAGTCTAATGGATATGCATGCCTAATCTACATGAACTTCTTGAATAAGAAGTCTTCAACCATTGAGGATATCAAGTGCCCTTGAATCTTCATATGTTGGAATGCTTTAATGAATGATGACTTCAAGATCTTGTTACCTTCTTGGTGGATCATGAAGTATGATATGCTTACAACAATGATGAATGTTAGAAGCATTATGATCATTATGGAAAGGGTGACTCATGTGTGTTTCTACATGGTTTCCTATATATCTATGTGTGTGTAGTTTTTCATCAAGTTTGCAAGTAAACTATGAACTCCTCTTTATAGGTAAACTTACAAAGGGGTTTTCCAAAACCATGTTCCAAAACTAACAAAGATAAAACCAATGTTATAAATGGCGTGAGGCGTGGCGTGGCGGCAAGGCCACGCCTCAAGCCTTACGCGCTATGGCGAAGCCATGGCGTTTTTTGCGGCGTGACTAAGGCGGCGAAAAAATATTTATATATTTATCATTTATGTTATAATATCATATTTTATATGCATATCGAGTTTATAAAAGGTGAGTTTACAAAAGGTGAGCTTACAAAAACTGATATGCATAAGAAATAAAGTGAAAATTTGAACTATGTTTAGAAATTACTAGGCCCAAATTTAAGCCCAAATCATCCCCTTCTAAAAAAGGCGCCACACCATACGATAAGGCGCGCCTTGGCACGCCTTTTCGCGCCTTATTCCACGCCTTTTCAGACGACGCCTAGACTTCACGCCTTGGTCCATTTCGTGGCGCCGAGGCCACGCCTCGCGCCTTGGCGACGCCTTGGCGGCGCCTTAGCGCGCCTTTTAGAACACTGGATAAAACCATGTTCCAAAACCATGTTCCAAATATATTTATCTTTAGATAAATCAAGATCTTCCAAGTCAACACACAATATATCAAATCAAGATCTTCTAAGTCAAAACACAATATGTCAAATCAAGATTCTATGACATCTCTTACAAGATGTATGACACAATGTCTTTCTATATTTATGTCTAGTCTAATCAAGATCTTTCCAAATTTAGTTTTCCATTTTATGAAAAATACATTTAGACAAATGTATATACTAACTTAAAAAGGTAAGTTACTTGTATAAAAAATATATTAGCTAGCTATATAATATTTAGTAAGTTACTGAAAATGTTTTATGTACTTATGTTGTTATAAGACACATTTTTATATATTGTAAACTTACTAATATTATCTAGACACCTAATGTGGCACTTATTCTATTTAACACCTAAAGTGTACTTTGACACCTAAAATACTTAAAGACTCCTAAAGTATTTTAGTCATTCTAAATGGTTGGTCAAGGGGTTTGATCATAATGCTACATAACAAACATGTACGAACCTGTGTTGTAGCATACGACGACTCGAGACGTTGAGAGGTGTTGAATGTATGTTGAGACAAACTATGATTACAAGTAACTTGTACATTTTACGTTATGTATCAAGTTATACGTTTGTCATCAATCAAAACAAACGAGACTGTATAGATTAAATATCATAATATTTGCACTAACAATCACCCCCTTTTTGATGATGACAAAATATGTAAACTTGATAGAACGAAAAATGTAAAAAGTTACTTGTGTCCGTATAACTTACTTGTATCCGTAACACCTTCTACATTTCCTTCTCCATTTACACTCTTCTCCCCATTTTGTCGAAACAAAAAGGGGTGTGTCCTTGGAGTTAACTTAATTTCTCCCCAAAATGGCGAGCTTGCATCATCCCTAGTGAAGTTAATTCTTCAACTCCAATTTCCTAAGGTTGTTGCGTCCCTTAGGTAGCGGATCCAGGGATCAAATTAAGTTCCTTGACCTACATCATGGTTAGTGTTGTGCAACATAAAAATTATACTAAAAATGCATGATGAATAAAATGCATGTTGGAATATGTTGACTTGTCTCCTTCTTTTTGTCAAAACACAAAAGTGTGTCGAAGAATGAGAATAAAGATAAATGTGTGCATGCTTCCCCTAGATTGTAGCTCCCCCTTGATCAATACTCCCCATTGCTAGGGTCCCAACGTATATGACACAAGAAATAAGAAAGCTACAAAAACAAAGGTTAGTGCATGATTAACTCCCCCTTGATCAATACTCCACGTTGCTAGGGTACCAACGTATATGATGCAAGGATAAGAAAGCTACAAAAGAAACAAAGGTTAGTGTATGATCGACTCCCCCTTGATCAATACTCCTCGTTGCTAGGGTACCAACATATATGATGCAAGGATGAAGAATCCTAAAAAATAAATGTTAGTGTAAGACAATAAATTTCCTATGCTTGACGGAAGCTCCCCCTTGTTTTAGGGCGTCAATATGAACCTACAAAACAAAAGTTGGTATAATAGAAGTTTTATCTTTAGACAAGCATGTCCTCTACAACAACGTGTATAGAAGATGCAATATGAGTGCTTGATGGATATTCCTCCTACGTCAAGAAGCACCTATATTGAAAGAAGGAAAATATTTGATGCAAAAATCATCCTTAGATGATTATGCTATATACGATCAAGCGTATATAGTGGTGAACCTACAATGAAAGGGTTAGTGTAATATATTTCATCTCAAAGAAAAGTAAGATGTAAATATATAAATGATATAAGCGACTCAAAGTAGAGAACCATGAAACCAGAAATCTCATGAGGTGTATGCTTCTAAAAAGAAATGCAATCGTAAGAAAAACGTGAATATAATATGATAGGAACCTACTAAGCAAAGCCTAGAAGGAAGACATGAGGTTGAAATACTTAAAGAGGATGGTGCTAATGGTGGTGATGGGTAGACAACTATTTAAAGAATTAGAAGCTCGTGTGTATAGCAAATGTTCTAACAAAAGATAAAGATAGAACATATCGAATCATGCAATCCTAAAATTCATAACTCGAGGGATAAACAACGAATATGACTATATCATCTACCAAAGATGATGTATCTTGCCATAATACATGCTTGAATGGAATTGAAAGGAAGTGAGGACAATAGCCACCTAGGAACAAGGATTCCATATGAAAAGAGTAAAAAAATGCTAAACCTATATGAGGATGAGAATGACATCATATGATGCGAGAGTGTTGGTTAGACCAACGTGTTGAGAAAGTGTTGGGAATGATGGATTTGATTAATATATCATTTGCGCTGACAATGACGTGCATGATATGTGTCGAGGAAGAAGAGGATGAGATCCTATGATGGTGTTCTTGAAAATGAGGTTTTGAAGTCCTAGTTTTGAGAGAAGAATCCTAGACTCCATTTGGTTTAGTTTTTTGTTGTGGAAGTGAAGAACTTTGTCAAACACATGATGTGTTTTTCACTTGATGAGATATTGGGGGTGAAAGTGGCTTGAACTATTAAAAAGAGAAAAGGTCAAAGGCTTGAAGCACTTGCGGTTTTGTAAACCAACTTTAACTAAAGGGATTGTACCTATGTGTTGGTATTTTAGGGTGTAAGATACATGAGTAGATGTTCTTTAAATATAATTTGACAAAATACACATATGTGAATGAATTTCTCTCCTCCTCAATAGGTGGACATCCAACATATTGTCTAGTGGATTGTATAAAGAATGATGATGAAGTGTTTAGGAGGTTGTAGGTTAATGAAAACGATGAGCTTGGTAATGTTTTTGCGGATGTTGGTTAGCATACAAAGAACTTTATCCTTAAAGTCATGTAGCTCTTCATTATCAATGCGAGATGATCGTATGACGAGGCATGTTGTTTTCTCAAAGGAGGTGGAAAGGATTAGAGTATTGTTATCGAGGTAATTTTGGAAAGCGGAAGCACTAATGTGAATTAGAAAGAGGTTTATTGAAAGATATCTAAACACAAATTTCAAATCACTAAGACTCAATCCTATTAGCTATAAAACTATATGCAAGTGTAGGGGTTCCATAAAATATACTACAGATCCACGTAGCAATAAAGGGATTACAGTTATGCGAGATGAGCATATAAAAGCTAGAACGAAGTGAGATGGCAAAAGATTAGTTCTAACTCCACTAAACCGAATTTTTTAGTGACAAAATATGTCAACAAGATGAAAATCTAAAGATATTATCTAATACAAGCAACGCATTTGTAACCCCCAGTACTTTTTCTAAACCTATTGCTAGCCAAATATCTATTTTCGTACCTGAGACACATTAAAACTTTCATTTTGTGATTATTTGGGCTTGAGAAACGTGAGATATATTGGAAACGAGAACCTTATTCCTTGATTGACTCAGCACAACCTAGAACACTCAAATTGTATTGCATTTGCCAAATTATTTGAATTATTTTGAGTTTTGGAAAAACTCTAAAGTTTATGCTTGATTTTATTAGAAGAATTATTTCGTGAACAATGGCGCAAGTTTCATAAATTTTCGAGTCCGTTTGCTATGTCGTTTGGACCCCAGAGCGTTTAACGTTAGAAGTTTACTACGTTAGCAACATTGGTCCCTAGACTATCTCTTTACACCTTACCCTACACTTTCATTTAATACAAAACACACCCTATACTTTTAATACCATATATATACTCCCATTACCCCCCCCCCCCCATTTTCCTCATTTTTAATACTAAAAAACACACACACACCCCACATTTTCTCTCTCTCTCTTGTACCAACCGGACGCCGCACCCCTCGCCGGACAGCAGCAGATTCCGGCGACTCGCCGGAATATTTTCCGGTCACCTCATTTTTTTTTGTACCACTTTATAGATCGGGTTATCCCCGTCACACCCGTACCACTCACTCACCCATAAACACCCCGTAACACCCTCAAACTATAACACCCCAACCCGTTAAGGGTAGAAGTATTACATTACAGTGACATATCAGAACAAACACAAGCATATGATTCATACATACAACGAAATTCAGAGTTACAAATGAAAATCTGAAACTACAAGGTTACAAAGAAATAAATACTATGTCTAATAAAGTGAAACTTCATCTAATCGTCTCTAGTCCAAAGCATAGTCTTCTAAGTCCAATCACACTCTCTTCCCATAACCCAGCTTCCTACTAAAACCTGCCGCAGGAAAAGGAAATGCGGCTGAGCTTAAAAAGCCCAGTGAACAGATACATATACAAAGCAATGATAATGAAACAGAACTGAAACATAGTGCATTGGGGAAATAGAATAAGGAATAGATAAAAGAGTAATAGAATAGAAAGAAGAAAGGATAGTCATCTACCACGAGCCCAGAAACTCAAAGTCATAAATCTCAAAGTCATAATTCTCAAAGTCATAATCTCAAAGTCATAATCTCACAATCAGAGGGGATACCTCTCAGGCAACCAGATAATATGAGGGGTGTCCTCATGTATCAAATGGGTGGAGTAGCTAGCTCCCAGAAATTGTGAAAGGCGTGTATTGCACACAGCACCAGTCACCTCAAAGTCAACTCAAAGTCATAGTTAAATCCACTAAACAGAACAGATCTAGGATTGCAATCCATACGCCCCTTACTCAAAGTCAATCTCAAAGTCATATACTCAAAGTCATAATGGCCATAATAATAATCATAAAAAGGGACGGCGTGAGAAATCACTCACCCATACATGAGTCATGCCAGTGGTGCATCACAGACATGCCTATGGTACCTCCATAGGTAGGGAAACATAAATGGCTCGGGTATCAAACTAAGAGTCAGGTCTCAAAGTCATACAAAAGGTCATATAGCAAAGGTTTATCTCAAGGTCATGTCTCAAGGTCATCTCAAAATCATAGCAAAGATTCAGAATATCAAAGGTCATAATATCCAAAGTCGTATCAATGGTTCAGAATATCCAAGGTTCATTCCCAAAGGTTCATTTCAAAAGATTCGTTATTAAGTTTCATAAGTTCAAAATAAAATGTGAAAGAGTTAAGAGAAAATAGATTTAAAACTTTAATAGTTATTTACCCATTTCATCTCAAAGATCTCCCTCTTTAAACATTCTTCATAAAAGCCAATTAATCCTTCATTTAAAATGGTTTCGTTTTCAAAATCATAGAGTGTCATTTCAAAACAGTTTCCTTCCATAACATCAAGTTATATTTTCAAAAGTTTTCATATCAAATTATCATAAAAGATGAACGAGAGATATCGGATATTCAAGGGTCAGAAATCATAGCAACGAAATCAGATCAGAAGCTAACAAATCAAAGTTTAACAGAAATAAGAGGAAGTTCACAACAGAAGGAAACATAGCAATGGCTTGGGGAATCTTAACTGAATCATAGCTCAAAGTCATGAGAAGAATATAGGAGCCTTTACTGAAAAGGCAGAGTATCCGTACCTTATTACGAAAGCACAAATAGAAACAAGCACAGAATAAGGAATAGCTCAAGATCTCTCCTTCTTCACACCTAGAGGAGAAGAGGGGAATTATAATTCATTCTTAATTACATGTCTTTCCACTTAAGGTAACTTTCCACTTTTAGCAGGTTTCCATAATTAGTAAGTTTCCACTTTTAGAAAGTTTCCATATTTAGAAAGTTGAATCATTATTAATGGAATCAAAGTATCTTTTAACCTTTTACTCATTTGGTCCTTAGGGTTTCATAACTTTGCATTTTATACCCTTTACTTTCCAAAATTACACTTTAAACCTTTTAGTATTCAAAGTTACACATTATACCCTTAACTTATCCATTTTACATAATGAGCACTTATTTTATTAAGTTATTCGAATGAATCCTCAAATATTCATAATTTACACTTTAAGTCCCTCAAGTTATAAAAGTTACATATTTAACCCTTTAATTTATAATTTCAACTTTTAATTATCACTAATTACATATTAGGCCATTAAATTATCAAAGTGACACATAAATCCCTGAATATATTAAATTACTCAAAACAGCTCCAAGTTTCCAGAATTTACATGTTTAGTCCCTCTCTTTTAATTATTTTCAAAACAAACCCTAATTAGGTTTAAAATACATTTTAATCCATTTAAATGCAAAACTTACACTTAGCACCCTCATTATATATTTTATTCGAATATTGTACAGCTCAAATAAAGTTCTAGAATTAACCCTTTAGTTTTAAAGTTCACAAAACTCACCCAAAACCTTTTTAGCCAAATCGTATAAACCAAAAACATAGATTTTAGAAACCCTAATCCTTCTAATCAATTCTCAATCATCACATCATCATTAATATCATTAATTTACACCATTTCCAGCCCTAAACCAAAACCCTAGGCCCTCGACTTATTTCTTTCTTTTTCTTTTATATACGATTTACACAAACAAGAATAATTTCGAAACACATGATTTAAGCCATGATAATTCTTCCAATAATTTTCCAGATCATATTACATTATAACAAGTGTAAATAAATTTTATTAGGAATTGTTATGGATCGGAAGGTATATTACACAATTACACTCGTTTTTAGGGTTTTAAATCACGAAAGGGATGTCGAGCATGCATGGGTCGAATCCAACAATTTATTTGATGTTTATAAGGTATAAAGGGTCTGAGAAAAATACCAAATCAATTCTGGAACGTGTGGAAACAGCAGTTCGATCAGATGTATACTCGATTGGCCAAAACACTCCAAAAATCGTCACGACTTTACCAAAGGCCTAGCAACCTTGAAACCAATTTTCGTGGGTTGTATATGATGTAAGAATCACCAGAAAAATAAGAAATAATTTTTGTGGAGGTCGAATGAATCAAAACGAATTTACCTTGTTTATAGGGCTCGACAAAAGGAAAATTGTGCCACGATCGAACCAAGCTTCAAAAATTCAAAAGGGTATTTTTCTTGGCTTCTTAGGATGATGATAGATCACAGAAAATTGCTTAGGAATTATGGGGTGGTCGAATGGAGGCTAAGGGAATTGTTTTGTGTGTGTTTTCTTGGATCGGCTAGGGTTTTTGGAGAAGGAGTGCATGGATTGACTTTTTAATGATGGGAGCCGATCCTAGGGGAGGGTTTGAGCCAAAATTTCGGCCATATTGATTGAGGAACAAAATTTGTGATTATCTTCCATATTTAAAAGATTTAAACCATTTTTAAATCAAAATAATATCATTAATATGACATTCGGCCCTTTTGGGGTAATTTGGTAATTTTGCAACTTGTATAAATGTTAAATGTAATTGTTAAAAATATTTGGTATTATAACTTATGCATTGTTAGGAGTTTGGGATTTATTTGATACTTTAATAAGCTTTTAATCAAATTTTAATTAAGTAAGGGCATTTTGGTCATTTCACTTGCTTTCAAATTTTAGGTGTTACACAAACCATCACCGCCGCCGCGACCTCACCACCGTACGCCACCACCTTCACCACCGACGGTCACCACTACACCCCTCCGCCATCCTACCGAAGGTAACACCACCCCCGCCGCCCCTCTTTCTTTACTTTCTTTTTATTTTAAAAACCCTAATTTTATTTTTATTTTAAATCCAATTTTTAATATTAAAATCTTTTATAAAAATGTTTTAATAATATTTTTAAACTCAAAAACTTGTGTGGGGATCCCTTGTTCTCGTTTGGGCCACAACTCGGATGGACTCACCGAGTCAACTCATGTCTCGGTGAGGGTTATGAGATTTCTTGTTGTTGTTGTTTGATAATTATGACGAAGGGAGTAATATTTTATGTTTGGGATTGTTATTAAGGGTCCGTTTGGTTTGGTCCCTTCTCGGCAGCCGACAGCCACCACCACCGCGACTTGGGTGGTGGTGGGGGAGGGGAGTAGTGTCATTATTTTTGTTGTTGCTGTTGTTTTTAAGTGTTTGGATTGGATTGGGAGACCCCTTGGGTTCGTTTGGTTTTGGCAGCCGTACACCGCCACCACCATGGCTTGGGTGGTGGTGGGTGTTGTTTTATTTTATTTATTTATTTGTGGTTAAAAATTTGGTCTCGGGATATTGATATAGTTTAGAAACGGTAACTAATAATAAAACGGTTAATAATATATATGAAATCTAAAATGAATTGTTATAGTTAAGTGGACTTGATATCGGACATATTTCCGTCTTATGACATTGTGAGCTTGAATTGGACGTATTGGATTTACAGCCTTGGTTATTTGGAAATTATGGACCATTTGGTACACGAGACGGTAGGGTACGTTAGGCCCGTAAAGATCTTAACGTACCTGGAACCCGAACAAATACAAAATGGTCGATAAAACCTAAACAACCAATGGACTACGCGAATGATATATCCAATCATATTTATTTATATATAAATATTGTTTGAAAATAAAGAGTCGTTGACTCGAGAAACGTTATATAAACGGTCAGGTCATGCTGAAATTTTATAGAATTCATTATAAACTTAAATCATATTTCCAAACATTATTATTATTTCAAAACCTTTTATTTCAACATTATTTTGGGAAAACGGGAAAAATCCGAGACTTATTGTTACGTGTTATTATTTATTTTTATTTAAGTGAGTTTTCCATTTTTATTTCTTTTCTTTCCATTTCTTTTCGACGACTTTCTTCGAGGAGTTCTTTCGTCTTTCTTGCGTAGTTGGTCGTTTCGCCGACTTATTTCTTTTCTAATTTTCTTGTCTCTCACACGAGACTTTACGAAATCTATTTCTTTCAAATGCCATTGTATTTACAAAACTTTTACTCAAGCATTGTTTATGGAGATATTCGAGTATAGTTCTGAGTTATGCCATTTATATTGATTAGGTTGTGCTGAAGTTCATTTGCTGTGACGCATTATTGATTGGTTACTATATCTCGTTTCCTGCTACTGCTATTGTTAAGGTGTGATTCATAGCACCGCTTTTTATATTTTAATTGTTTATAAACCCATGGGGTGAGACACATGCTTTAAATGTTTTCTGAGCACAAGTATTTTTGGTATACTTTTCCTGAATAATATATATATATTTCCTTACGATGTGCTAAGTAGCTTGTCTTGCCGGAAAGACCCTCAGATCATGAGCCACTAGTCACTTGCGAGTGAACGCGAACTTAGTTTATAGGCCAATAGGATTGACAATCCCGCCCGGTTGTCAAGGGCTTGGCAACGCGGGTGTACTACTTTCGATTTTGCTGGGTATTGGCAAGTACCCGGCCTTGGGGGCACTTTATATTATGAAATTCCGCGGTTATTGTTTATGTTAGTACAAAGTTACTGACGATTGGTTTGGTTAACGTTTGTGTGTCATGAGCTTAGTACCATCAACCGTATGTATGCATGTATTGCCTCTACATATTGGGTGTTACCTTGATTTCCCTGGTATTTTCATTTGTTGCTTATATCGTATGATTAAAACCTTGTGCTCAACTTTTTATTTTAAACCTATGGATTACACTCAACCTTTGTGTTGACTTTTAAGCATGTGTTTCTCAGGTACTACTACTAATTAGTTTTGGAGCTTTATGACATGGGCTTGGTGGAGTGGCAAGGTCGATGGAGTCTTTCTGTCAAGGCAGCTTTATTATCTTTTCTATCTTTACTTTCATATCATTCGTAAAACCTTGGTGTGTCTTACTTATTTCCGCTGCTAAACTTTGTTAAATGTTTTCCGCTGCTAAACTTTGTAAACTTTCCGCTGCAAACTCTATTTTTACTTTTTCCCCTACTACTATGATTTAAGAGTCCTTGTACTCTAAACGGTTTATAATTCGAATGATATTTTGCAACATTTATAAACGTCCCGTGTTGTGGTCGTTAGCTATAAATGTGCTTGGTTTCTATTTACGTAGTGCCCCCAGCATGTCAACTGCCGTATTTTGAGTTGGGGGTGCTACAGAATGGTATCAGAGCCAGGTTTATACAGAACGAGCTCGCACTCGACTATAAACTTTTTCCTGGAGTCAAAATGTTTTGAGACAGAAAGCCGACAGCCCTCCGTGCCACTTTGTGCCCTAGTATTCTTTTAAACTTACATATATACATGTTTTATATTGAGATTGGTATCTTAATGTAGTTAGATCATTTATAGTAGTTAGTATCTTAATGGTAGTTTACCTAGTATATGCTAAACTGAATTCTTCAGTTGGTAGATTTTATTCGAAACTTGTACTTGTTTTGCATATCTTGTAAGACCAATGTCAAGTATGAAATCTATGGTGTATTATGGTGATGTACTATTATTGATG
Source organism: Artemisia argyi (assembly GCA_030686995.1). Taxonomy (NCBI): domain Eukaryota; kingdom Viridiplantae; phylum Streptophyta; class Magnoliopsida; order Asterales; family Asteraceae; genus Artemisia; species Artemisia argyi. The sequence goes on from CM060684.1 coordinate 124,823,599, forward strand.
TTGACTTATGCTATATTATGATTTTATTCATGTGACGATGCTTTATCTTGCGCTATGATTCTGACACGTTAATCAAATACTTACAAGTGTTGTGCTTTGTATTGATTGATAGAATTATGCCTCCTAGGAAGATGACCCCTGCTGCTATTCAGCAGATGATTGATGAGGGTGTTGCAGCAGCGCTTGCCAGGCAAGCAGGTGTTCCTTAGAATGTTGGACCGGCTAGAGCTCAAGCTGCTCCCAACAACCATTTCTGCACTTTTAAGGAATTCATGGATTGTAAGCCCATTGCCTTCAAAGGAACTAAAGGAGCTATTGGATTGACTCAATGGTTTGAGAAAGTGGAATCGGTGTTTCATAGAAGCAATTGTACTGAGAACAATAGGGTGAAGTATGCGACAGGCACATTGTTGGAGCATGCCTTGTCTTGGTGGAATGCTCATGTTCAGGAAAAAGGGAATGGAGGATGCTTATAGTACTTTGTGGGAAGATTTCAAGAAAGCTATGGTTAAGAAGTATTGTTCTCATAGTGATTTGAGGAAGTTGGATACTGAGTTCTATTATTTGGCTGTGAAGGGTTCTGATCTTGCTACTTATTTGCGACGTTTCCAAGAACTGAAGGTGTTTTGTGCTCACATGGTACCCGATAATGAGAAGTTTCTAGAGAAGTTTATTGGTGGATTGCCTGCGAGTATTCAAGGAAATGTGACATCATACAATGCTGAGACTTTGGATGACACTATTAGCATGGTTGAACGTCTTATGGATCAGGTGACTAAGCATGGTGCTGTTTAGAAGAGTAATCACTTTGACAACAAGAGGAAATGGGAAGATAATAGAAGGAGCAACAACTATAACAACCCCAACAACCGCTACAACAAAAATTAGTATCGTAACAACAATCATCATCACCAACAGAATAGGAGACAGGAGACTATTAAGGCATTTGTGGCTGCACAAGGAGGAGCGAATGTTGAACAGCAAACTCTTTGTGGGAAGTGCCACCAGCATCATAATGGACCATGTACTGTGAGATCTATGAAGTGCCAAAAGGTTGGTCACATTACGAGGTTTTGTAAGAATAAGTGATGAGGCGAAAAATGATCCATTTTTAGGGGGTCATTTAAGCCCGGAATTGCATTTATTTGATCAAATATTGCCCTAAATCGTTCCTTTTGTGATTTTAGGTACTTTGGGAGTGAAATCTGGAAAAGGAAGCAATTCAGACGTTTTTGGAGCATAAAAGTGAAGAAAACGCCAAAGACTTAATTTTCCATGCTGGGAACAGTGTGTGACGGCGTCAAGAGGAAGAATTTGACGGCGTCAAGAGTAAAGATCACGACGATCCAGTACAGAAATGAAGGCGTCACAAAGAAGAGCGTCAAGAGTTAAATGTGTGACGTCCTGCAAATATGGACTACATGACGGCGTCAAATGTAGATCAAGGCAGTCCGAGGATTATTTTGGCGGCGAGATGACGGCGTCACAAGGTTGTTCTTGACGCCGTCAGCCTCTAATATCTATATATAGTTTTCTAATTTTCATTCATAAGGGAGGAACAAGTTTGGAGAAACCCTAAGGCTGAACTATATACGTTTTTTACAGCTTTTTCAAGGGTTTTCAGCCCTTGAACCCTTACATGTGTTATTGAGATAAGTATTCTTTTAATTCAATCAATATGTCTATGTGTTGGTTGGCTATATCTTGTGCTTGTCTTGATTCCACCATGCTAGGCTATATTTATCTTGTGTTTGCTTAGATCTAATGAAACCGAGATGTTGATTATGTGTTGATTACTTGTTTATGGTTGTAATGGATGAATGATTTCAATGTTAGGCTTAAGAAAACTGGCAGATCTCCAAATGGTAACATGCTTGAACGTCTTAGGAAACATGAACCGATGTGTACTAGGTTTTATTGGTTGTATTTAATGCATGAGAAAATTCTAATGATCCCATGTTAGGAGCTTCTTGCAGGCTCGACATAGGAGTGAAGTAGGCACTCATAGGATTGGGGAAGTAAGTACGCCACCCCATGAATGGTATTAAGGAATACAATCCGTCATCCACGCAACTATAACAAGTAATTAACGTATAAAAGATATCTAGGGAGTAGTGAAATCTAAGTAAACACATTTCTCCACTTATTGCTCACAATCTTAGTTTAATATAGTTTTATTATCATTTTTAGTATTTTATTTTGATTGCATCTTAGTATTGGGTTAGTTGACTAGCAACTAATTCCGCCCAAATCCTTCAAACCCGAGATATTTACTTGCTTTCTAAAAAATATAAAAATACAAAAAAGAATCATCCCTCATCTCTAGAACTAGTATTTAGATTTTCCAATCCTAGCGACACTATTCCTAGCTGAACGATCAATCCCCTGGTACTTGTCACTATACTATATTACAACGATCAGGTACACTGCCTGGTGGGGGTTGTAAGCTTCTCGAGATCCCTTGAGAGGTAAAGCCTGGTGCAATCCCTACGCATCAAGTTTTTGGCGCCGCAGCCCGGGGAATAGTTATTTTCTAGGTTACTCTTTTTATTAGGTCTACTTGCTAGATTCCTTTCTAGTAAGATTTTATTTTTATTTTTTAGGTTCTCTTTAGTCTATCTTAATTCTTCGTGTTTTTGTTCGTAACTTTTCACCACCCGACATCATGAACGATGGGAACATCTTTGAACCCGTCATCCCACCACAACAAAACCCACCACTAGAACCTCTTAGGCCCTGAACCTTAGGAGAGTATTCCTGACCTAGCCACCAAGGCTACCGAAACACCATTGAGCTCACCGGATCCAATGTGACCCCCTTGCGATCCGACACCATCCGGTTGGTGCAAAGCGGATGTGCATTTCATGGACTTCGTTCCGAAGATCCAAACCTACATCTTAAGGACTTCCTAAAAATCGTAGACTCCATAGACCTAGATGTTGAAACTAGAGAGACAACCCGATTACGCCTATTCCAATTCTCTCTACGGGATCAAGCTAGTCAATGGCTTGAGCGTTTACCCGCGGGATCCATCACCACATGGGATGATCTCACCACTCGTTTCCTAGCTCAATTTTTCCCACCGGGGAGAACTACTAAGCTTAGAAATGACATCTTGATGTTCCAACAACGTCAAAATGAATCTCTTTATGAAGCATGGACTCGTTTCAAGGACTTACTCCAAAAAGTCCCTCATCATGGCATAGATCTTTGGCTCCAAGTCCAAATCTTTTATGACCATATCGACCTCTCCACGAGGCGAGCCATTGACCAATCGGCCGGTGGTAAGCTACGTGATCTAAGTGCGGAACAATCATGGGAACTCATAGAAGATCTTGCTCTCTATGACAACGAAAGTTGGAATGATCCCCGTGATTTGAACAAAACGGTCAAGGCAATATCTTTGCCTTCGAATAACTCTAGCACTCCTGACCGTAGGATCATGGAACTTGAGGACCAAGTCAAGTTTCTCATGAAATCCTACGAAGCTCCTAAGCCTTCAAGCCAAGTGAATAAAATCACTTCTTCATGCGAATTATGTAGTGGTCCCCATGACACTCGTGATTGTGTGGAACTCCCCGGAACAGCTTTTGCGGACTACGCATCCCCGCGTACCGACGAAGCGGGAGATAAGTGGTACACTTTCAAACCCGAGCCAAACCCTTACGGTGATTCCTACAACCCTTCTTGGAAAAATCACCCAAACCTTAGGTGGAAACAAAATCAAGCCAATTCTTCCAATCCGCCTAATCGTTATCAACCAAACGGTTCACCCTCCAACCATACTTTCAACAACAATCTTTCTAACAACTATGGTAGTACCAAAAATCTTGAAGGATTGATGTCCAAGTTCATGGCATCTCAAGAAGCTCGCATAGCTAGGTTTGAAACCGAATTCAACCAACAACAAACAGAGATGACCAACAAGATAGACAACTTGTTGAAAGCCCTCAACAACCAAGCATTAACCGCACCTAGGAAGGACACTAGGGACACCAATAACGGAATCCAGATTAAGGACCCCTCATCATCCAAACATGTCCACTTTGTCAATGTTGTCACCATTAAGCCAATAGATAAGGAAATAGAAGAAAGTGACAAGGATGAAGTTGGAGTAGAAACCGAGACTAGGGATGAAAGTAGGGAAGTTGAGGTTAAAAAGGGAGAGGAATTAGAGGAGGTAGAGACTATAGAAAACTACTTTGATAAGTTGCCTACCAAGGAAGAACGGGAATACCATAAGGATTTATTCGATAGTCCCGAGAGACCATATATCCTTGGCACACCCCTTATCAAAATGGGAGACCCCTCTAACATCAACATACCATGCAACATCAGGCATATGCATATATGGAAAGCTTATATCGATCCTAGATCTCCCGTAAACATCATGACTAGGACTTATTAGAATTGGGTGATGAAGAAACAACTTGATTTCAGGATGATGCCCAATAAGAATTTGATAAGTAACTTTGTAGGAAGAGTGAAGGGATCGCATGTGATTATACGTAATTTCACCTATGAGATCGATTTTATGATAGTAGAAGACACTCGTCCAGTGATAGATGATTGCCTAAGCCAAGTAATATTCGGAAAACCATTCGTTGAGGCCACTAGGATGATTTATGATCCGACTTTAGGGATAGTTAGATTCAAGGAAGAGAATGATGATTGCCTACCAAATGCCCTACAAAATTGAGCAATATCGCCTTCTCTCTAATATAGAAAAGGAACACAAGCAAGCAACTTATTATAGGAATGATGAGGATAGACGTAGAGGAGTAGAGTATGTGAAGAATAGGATGCTTGGTTTCTACAAAGAATGCTTGCAACTAGGTCCAGAATACAAAACTGGTTTAGAGGACGACCTAGAGAGTGAAACCAACGATGAGGTCACGTAGTAACCCATGACCTTAAGTCTAGCTACAAGACTCGTAAATAAAGAAAAGCGCTTCTTAGGAGGCAACCCATGTTTTGTGTGTTTTTATTTGTTTGTTTGTTTGTTTGTTATTTGCTTCCGTATGCATGCTTTATTTTTATTGTTGGTAGATCATGTTTCTAAATTAAAAAGTGGAAATACTTTACTTTATTGTTTTGGCCTAGTCTTAACTCCACCTAAAGGTATTTTTGCAAAAGATAAGTGTAAGAGGAAACCACAATATGTTTTTGAGAAACAAGCCGATCATGATTCTCCACAATATTAAGTGAACATGTATATGCGTATTTGTTAGAGTCAAATGCTTGTATCGAGTCATAATGAAGTTTTGCAGGATTTTCCAGGAAGTAGGACCAAGTTTTTCCAGAAATTTTCCGGAAACTTAACATAAGATTTTCTGCAGGTCACTTCTAACGGCGTCATGAGCTTGCTCTTGACGGCGTCACGGGTAAAAATCTGGAAATTTTACCGGTTTTGTTTTTCTAACGGAGTCTTAAAGTTTTTGCTGAATTATTAAGTTTTATAATCTCCAGGAAATCTGCAAACTTCATTCCACAAGCATTATATCTTACTTTGTTTTCTAGGATTTAGTAACTTATGTAGATTGCCGCCGATTTTATGCGAGGTTGTCTTGTCTATTTTGTCAGGATTTACAGGTTATGTATGACAAGAAGATGATTATTATTCTAAAAGGGAAGCTTTGACTGTTCATTTTCTTGGAGGAAGATCTAACCAGGCCACCTTATTATCCATACCGAGCGAATCAGGGGAGTATTTGATTTCATTCTTTTTACTTATTTCACTTTTACATTCTTTACTTGAACATTGGGGACAATGTTCATCCTAAGTGTAAGGGGAGGGTAAAATGATGATACCTTACAAATACACTTTCACTTGAGTTTGTTTGTTTAATGGTAGGTGTGTAATAAAACTATGAGAAATACTTGTTAGTGCAATTTTAGCGCCAAATTTAAAATTTTTTACAACATTTAGGAGTGAAACTTTAGCCATAGCAAGCGTCTCATGGATAGGAGATTGTATCACTAGCACATAACCGTACTTTCAGAAAAATTTTCCACCCAAATATGTGAGGTTCGCCTTTAGATTTGATAGGAAAAGCATTTACTATTAGTGCTTATGAGTGTACCGGTAGCATTTAGATTCTAGAACTTGCGTTAGTGATGCATCCCGAGACCGCTAGTGAGACTACATTCGTGTAGTAGGATTTACTACATGATAAGAGGCATTAGGATCACCCTTGTGTTAAACCCGTATTATAATTACTTGACCATTTAAGTCATATTACTTGGCTAGTTAAGTCAACTAATTTTCCCACACCATTAGCGTTGTACTCATTTTTAGTACACGAAACCCCTAGTACACCCCTCCGAGCCTATCTTTTCGTTTCTACTTTAAGCATTTTACTTAAAGGAAGAATTTGTTATACCCCACTTAAATGTATAACCAAATCGCCTTAGCCTTCCGTGTATGCGCTCATTTTTAGTGCATTATTGTTATTTGTTAAACCCTAAGTTAACTATCTAACTGATTACATGGTTGCTAAGTCGAGTCATATCCTTGTACATATTGTTTTGGGAAAATTGGGACTCATGGGTAAAGTACTTATTTTATGGAGTAATGGGGAAGAACATAATATATTACCCCCATATGTACGTTAATCTTAAAAGTACTCCAAGTGTTTTGATTTTCTTAATTCGAGTCTTTAAATTAGTTTATTGTAAAGTATGTAAAAATTCAAGTGTAAGGGGAATTTTCATTCCTTATGATGTATTATTTTGGATGGTAGGGTAAGAGTGTATGCAAAAAAAATCGAAAAAAAAAGAAAGAAAAAAAAAACATAAGGACTACCATCCCTTTTCATTCTATGTTCATTTTATGTTTTTGTTATTTTTCATTTATTAGCTTAAGTCGAGTCTAGTCTTGGCTTAGCAACGCCACATTGTACATGTAATTAACCAAGATTGTTAACTCGCCACCAGTAAAGACTGCCTATATCCAACAAAACCGTGTATTTCATATCCCTACACGTAACGTTACAACCCTTTAAAAGACCTCTTCGATAGTTTATCCTAGGTGCTTACGCCATGTGGTGGAGGTTTGATCCTTTCCCAAGCCTATGGTAATCTATTTTGCTATGACAGGTAGTGAGAGATATCTTCCGTTTCCATATTGTAATTAATACTTTATTACACCCGAGAGATGTGAGTATCTAAACACTATTTGTGAGGTGCTTGTGTATGACCTCCGTGCTTGTCTTTGGTCTTTAGTGGAACGATTATTTGTTGTAATTACTTTTATACTAGTGTTAAATGACCCCTAACTTGTATTTTGACTAGAATAAAAGCGCATTTGCTTGAGGACAAGCAAATCTCAAGTGTAAGGGTATATGATGAGGCGAAAAATGATCCGTTTTTAGGGGGTCATTTAAGCCCGGAATTGAATTTATTTGATCAAATATTGCCATAAATTGTTCCTTTTGTGATTTTAGGTACTTTGGGAGTGAAATCTGGAAAAGGAAGCAATTCGGACGTTTTTGGAGCATAAAGGTGAAGAAAACGCCAAAGACTTAATTTTCCATGCTTGGAACAGTGTGTGACGGCGTCAAGAGGAAGAATTTGACAGCGTCAAGAGTAAAGATCATGACGACCCAGTACAGAAATGAAGGCGTCACAAAGAAAAGCGTCAAGAGTTAAATATGTGACGGCCTGCAAATATGGACTACATGACGGTGTCAAATGTAGATCAAGGCAGTCCGAGGATTATTTTGGCGGCGAGATGACGGCATCACAAGGTTGTTCTTGACGCCGTCAGCCTCTAATATCTATATATAGTTTTCTAATTTTCATTCATAAGGGAGGAACAAGTTTGGAGAAACCCTAAGGCCGAACCATATACGTTTTTTACAGCTTTTTCAAGGGTTTTCAGCCCTTGAACCCTTACATGTGTTATTGAGATAAGTATTCTTTTAATTCAATCAATATGTCTATGTGTTGGTTGTCTATATCTTGTGCTTTTCTTGATTCCACCATGCTAGGCTAGATTTATCTTGTGTTTGCTTAGATCTAATGAAACCGAGATGTTGATTATGTGTTGATTACTTGTTTATGGTTGTAATGGATGAATGATTTTAATGTTAGGCTTAAGAAAACTGGCAGATCTCCAAATGGTAACATGCTTGAACGTCTTAGGAAACATGAACCGATGTGTACTAGGTTTTATTGGTTGTATTTAATGCATGAGTAAATTCTAATGATCCCATGTTAGGAGCTTCTTGTAGGCTCGACATTGGAGTGAAGTAGGCACTAATAGGATTGGGGAAGTAAGTACGCCACCCCATGAATAGTATTAAGGAATACAATCCATCATCCACGCAACTATAACGAGTAATTAACGTGTAAAAGATATCTAGGGAGTAGTGAAATCTAAGTAAACACATTTCTCCACTTATTGCTCACAATCTTAGTTTAATATAGTTTTATTATCATTTTTAGTATTTTATTTTGATTGCATCTTAGTATTGGGTTAGTTGACTAGCAACTAATTCCGCCCAAATCCTTCAAACCCGAGATATTTACTTGCTTTCTAAAAAATATAAAAATACAAAAAAGAATCATCCCTCATCTCTAGAACTAGTATTTAGGTTTTCTAATCCTAACGACACTATTCCTAGCTGAACGATCAATCCCCCAGTACTTGTCACTATACTATACTACAACGATCAGGTACACTGCCTGGTGGGGGTTGTAAGCTTCTCGAGATCCCTCGAGAGGTAAAGCCTGGTGCAATCCCTACGCATCAATAAGGTTGTGGCGACAAGAGCAAATGCCCAGCCTGTGGTTACATGTTTTGGATGTGGAGAGCATAGACACTATAGGGGACAATGCCCGAAGAATGTTGGACAAGGAAATGGAGGTACTCGAGGAAGAGTTGTTGGATCGTGAACACCTTGAACTTGTGTTAATATTGATACTTTGAGTGATACCACTAAGTATGCGGAATCTACTTAATGATACTTAGAAGATTGATTGTGAATGAAACAGTTGTATGTATGTGAGAACAATGTATGTAACAAACAAATAGCTCCAATATTATTAATGATAATAATACGAGTGATCTATGATATCACTAGGGTTACACCTTGAAGCTCTAAGAAAAACGTATTAGAAAGATATATTCTAACTATAACCTAGGATCTCCTTTTATACAGCAAGGAGTCCTCTTCTACAAGATAAGTATAATGCTAATAGAATAAGATATACACAAGATCTTTTCTATGTTTATCTAAGCGCATTTCTCTAACAGTTATCAAGTAAGCAGTGGTAATATTTGTTCTTGCAGTGGTAATGAGTTTCCACTGCAAGTACAATTGTCTGCAGTTGTAACATCTTCACTAGCCGTGGTAACTATTAGTATAATTCCCAACAATCCTCCCCTAAACTTATGATTTATAGGTAAATCAACAAGTTTCTTCAAGTATACAATAAACCTGAGGATATGGGAATTCTTCCAAACACTTATCTTGTTTTTCTCAACACTGTATCAGCTCTTGCATATTGATCTTGAATCTTCTGAATCAAAGCTCTAATTTTTTCAGTATCTATATTGATCTTTAACTTTGACATGCTGAGAGCAATCCTCCCCTGAATCTGATCATCATTTTTCTCCTCCCCTGTTTGGGAGAATCTCCACCAAAATCAACACAATCAGATAAAATTCAGAAGAACTTCCATCAATTTCGTTTGTATCCACCTGTTATGAAAATTTGGTACACAGTTCCATCAATTCCTTTTGTAACATACTGCCTTCAGCACTTCCAGATGTATTACCTTCTGGGAGAGGTGCATCTTTAGACAAAGATTCAATTTCGTACCTAGTTAAACTAGATAGTACTTCTGAACCACCCATATGTTTTAATTTGGCTAGGGATTTCACAACCTGTATCCAATCCCTTAGAATCAGACACATGAAGTGTTGCCATGGTAGAGCTCTGAATGATATTGTCATGTCCTGCATCTACACATATTAAGGAAACATTTTACACTGTCAGTGGTAACTGTGAACCTGCAATGGTAAAAATCAACAGAATTTTCAAAGAGCAGTGGTAAGTAAAACATGTAAAATTTGCTGCTCTTATCATAGTTTTTAGCAAACTATCAGCTATCAACGGATTTGATATGTCTTTACCATGAGCCGTTTGCTATGGACTAGCCAACTCTTGATCACAAGGATGTATGGTGAGTTGATAACCTAGTTTTTGGTAAACTATCAACCATGAACGGATTTGGTGTGTCTTTACCTGTAGCCGTTTGCTTAGGACTAGTTGATTCTTATGTGGATTAGACATGGTGAATCAATAACCATTTGTTATGTGTCTTAAGTTACACATCTTATAACTCCATTCACATTAAACATCTTAAGGACCAAACTTAACCAATATTAGTTAACCCAAGTAACTTTTAACCAAGTTACTATTTTTACATTTATTGCTCCAAAGTCAACCCGATATCATCCATAATTACTCCTTCAAACTACCAAAATGGATAGGAGTAAAGATACTTCATTAATTATCCATTGGCCTTGACTTTGCATATAAATAGGGGTCTCAAAACACATCTATCAGCATCAACCAAATTAGCACATTAACAAACCCTAAACTGAAATATGAGTTTCCCAATCGTGTACATCTCCTCTGACAGCTCTTCTGATGAAGTGATCAGCTATGTTTCAGATTCTGAAGAGCATTCTTCTGGATGGAGTGGATACTTTCCACCAAGTGCTTTTCCATCAAGTACTACATCAGCTCCATCTGTTGATGTCGATTCAGAGAAAGATGATCCAACCTTCAACCTTTCTGAGGAACTACCAAAGGCACTTACAAATGCCCTGAAGACTGCCATACACAACATGAAGTGGCCAGAGTCGTCAAAGCCTGCAAAAGATCTGAAACCTCCACCACAAGTGCTTGGGCTTGCTTGTCCAAGAAAGCAGCTTTCCTTTGATGAGAAGAGGAACAAGCCAGCTAAGGGCAAGCATGCTTATGAGGGCAAAGGGAAAAAGCCTATGTAGTGTCTGAAGATCTTAGATTGTTAGGTTGTGAGTTGTTAGTTTAAGTTTACATGTGTTTTGAACTTGTCTTAGTGAAAGAATGTACTCTGCAACCTTTTGAAGTGATAAATAAATGATCTTCTTTATTTTCTTATTACCATTGTGAGAGCAAATCGTTCCACTGTATGATGCATAGTTTCCACTGAACTTGTTTCTCCTTCATAAGTGTTAGTGGAAAACCATACAAACATATACAAACAATAATAGTACATTTAAAACTATCCTGCAACACTAAAAAGTATTAGACATCAAAAGTTTATGGATTAAGCATTCCAATACCTGTTACCAAGTACTGAAATCTACCCACATCATGCCCTTTTGTTAATAAATCAGCATAATTGTCATCAGTGTGAATTTTGACAACATGAATAAGCTTTTTCTCAAAACAATCTCTAATAAAGTGATGTCTAATTTCAATATGTTTAGTTTTAGTATGTTGCACAGGATTCTTAATAATGCAAATTGTACTACTATTGTCTATATATATGATGGTGTTCATGAAATTGTACCCATAATCCAAGAGTTGATTCTGAAGCCAAAGAATTTGAGCACAACAACTAGCAGCTGCAACATATTCTGCTTCAGTAGTTGAAGTAGCAACCATTGTCTGTTTCTTGCACTGCCATGACACCAATCTACAGCCAAGGAATTGACATCCTCCTGTGGTTGATCTTCTATCCAAACTTGCACCAGCATAGTCACTATCTGAGTAAGTAATCAACTCCATAGGAGATTCCCTTGGATACCACAATCCTAGATTAGGATAAGTCTTCAAGTATCTAAAAATCTTTTCCACTGCTGTCAGATGTGATGTCTTTGGAGTCACTTGAAATCTTGCACAGGCACACATAGCAAACATAATGTCTGGCCTTGATGCAGTGAGATACATCAAAGAACCAATCATAGACCTGTAAGTATGAACATCAACATTTACACCACTAGCATTCTTTAACAATAAGTGAGTGGTCTTGTCAGCAGGGGTATTGGAAGATTTTGCATCAGTGAACTTGAACTTCTTAATTATCTCAGCCACATACTTGTCTTGACTGATAAAGATGCCTTCTTTACTCTGTTGTACTTGCAGCCCCAAAAAGAATGTGAGTTCCCCCATAGAACTCATCTGAAATTCATCTTTCATCAGCTTCTCAAACTCTTTGCACATCTCTTGTTTAGTAGATCCAAAGATAATATCATCAACATATACTTGCACAAGTAGAATATCACCCTTGTCTTTCTTGATGAACAAAGTTTGATCAATCTTGCCCCTATGAAACCCATTATTCAATAAATAAGTAGCTAAGGTTTCATACCACTTCCTTGGAGCCTGATGTAGGCCATAAAGAGCCTTGACTACTTTATAAACTTTATTGGGGTGATGTGGATCTTCAAAGCCTGGAGGTTAAGCAACATATACCTCCTCATCAATAGTACCATACAGAAAGGCACTCTTAACATCCATTTGATAGACAGTAAAGCCCATAAATGATGCATAGGCTAGAAATAGTCTAATAGCCTCAATCCTTGCAACAGGAGCAAAAACTTCTTCATAATCAATACCCTCCTCTTGAGTATATCCTTGAGCAACTAATCTAGCTTTGTTCCTGATGACAATACCTCTTTCATCTTTCTTATTCCTGAACACCCATTTAGTACCAATCACTTTCATACCATCAGGCAAATCACAAAGAACCCAAACCTTTTGAAGCTTAAACTGCAACAACTCATCCTGCATAGCTTCAACCCAGCTTGACTCTCCTAAAGCCATAGAAACATTTTTAGGCTCCATTTGTGATAGAAAGCAGAAGAATAAACATTCATTCTTAGTAATGTGATTCTTGGACTCATGGACTTCACTTATGAACCCATGAACATCTGTCATCCTTGTTTGCCTTCTTGTCTTCACACCTGAATTAATTTCACCAATAACATTCTTAATTGGGTGAGCTTTATGAACTGTAGATTGTGATGTGTTAGGAATATCATATGATGATGGCATATTTGTAATTTCAACATCATCATTTGGTGTCTCCTGAGCTATATTTTCCACATCTGGACCGTCAGTGGAAACATCATGTGTTGCAGTGGTAACAGGATTACCACTGCCTTCAGGAATATCATCATGCAGAACATCAAAATTCACAAATTCATCTTCCTGAACAGTATTCTTTGAAGGTTGTAAGTCTGCATTAAATTCCCAAATAGGCATAACAAATTGATCTTTATCATCTTCATCATGTTGGCAAGATTCATCTTCATCAATAAACTCCTCTGAGTCCTCAAGATCAGCATCACTTGAATCTGAGGTAATAGGAACATAGTTCATTGTATTTGATAAAGTCTCAAGATCAAATAGCCATTCAGGTCCTGAACCTACTATGTTAGCTTTATTTTCAAGAAACTGAACATGCAAATTCTCTTCTATCTTCCTTGTTCTTAAGTTGTAGACTCTAAAAGCCTTACTAACCATGGAATAACCAACAAAGAAACCTTCATCTGCCTTTTCTGCAAACTTTCCCAAATGATCAATGGTATTGAGAATTGTGACATGACATCCAAATGGCTTCAAGAAATCCAAAAGTGGGGGTCTTCCTCTGAAAAGCTCATAAGGTGTCTTGTTCTTTGACTTGACCACTAATACCCTGTTTTGAATATAGCAAGCAGTGTTAACTGCTTCAGCCCAAAATGTCACTGGAAGCTTTGAATCAGCTAACATGGTTCTAGAAGCCTCAATTAGTGTTCTATTTCTTCTTTCAGCAACACCATTTTGCTGAGGTGTTCTTGCAACACTAAATTCTCTTTTAATACCTTTGTCTTTGTAGAAATCATCCATTACTCTATTCTTGAACTCTGTCCCATTGTCACATCTGATGATCTTTATCTTCTTTTCAGCTTGATTTTCAACTTCAGTGATGACGGTCTTGAGTATGCCTGTAGTTTCATCCTTGGTATTTAAGAAGAAAACCCATGTAAATCTGCTAAAATCATCAGTCACAACTAGGCAATACTTCTTCAAATTGATGCTGCTAACATAAGTAGGACCAAACAAGTCCATATGCAGCATGTAGAGTGGATGATCAATAGTATTTACTGCCTTGGTCTTGCAAGAAGCTCTGTGTTGTTTACCTTTAAGACAAGCAACACATGTTTGATCATTTTCAAATCTCTTCTCAGGTAAACCTTTGACTAGACCATCTTTTACAATCTTATTGATGGTCTTGAAGTTAACATGACCAAGTCTTCTGTGCCAAAGCATAGATTCATCCAAAGTGGCTTTTGCAAGTAAGCAAGTAACATCATCTTTAGCCACTATCTTCTTCATGTCAATGCTATATAGATTACCTTTTCTAGGGATTTTGAGCAAAATGTCTTTTTCTTCAGGTAGCTTATAATCCTTAGATAAGATATAGCATTCATCTTCTGAGAATAGAACTCTGTTTTTCTTGTCACACATCTGTGACACACTGAAGAGGTTGTACTTGAGTTCTGGTACATAGTATACATTCTCAAAGTCCAAGTTTCCAGCCTTGATTGTTCCTTTGCCAGAAACTTTGCCACCAATTCCTCCTCCAAAACTGACAGCTTGCCCATCAAATGATTTGAAATTTGAAAGATAGGCCTTGTTGCCAGTCATGTGCCTGGAACATCCACTATCTGAATAACCTTGATCCTCTTTTGTCTTTGAATGTCCCTGCACCCAACATAAAGGAATTAGTACCTTTTGGGGACCCAAGCCACAAATGACTTGGATCTGCCTTGTGTATCAATATAATTGTATCTATCAAAGGTCATTGATACACCATTGGGATTGTTTGAGGTTGTTGTTCCTTTTGGTTTCCATTCCCAATGAGCTGAGGCCTTAACAGCATTACCCATGTTTACCCTTTTCTTATTCACATAGACACCAGTGGAAACATTTGGTCTTGCAGTGGTAACTGCAGGCCTAGCAGTGGAAACTGCTGGATTAGTAAATTTGGGTCTCCACATGTAATTCTTGTGATCATTCTTTTCAAAATAAGTCTTTTTCCCTGTTTGATAAGATTTAACAAAAGTAGTGACAAGGGACTTAGGATAAACTCTGTTTTTACTACTGGCAGTGGCAACTGCTGGTCTAGCAGTGGAAATAGGTTTAATGCCAGTGGTAAGCAAAACAGACCTGGGAACCATCTTGCTTAGAGGGTTTGGATGAGTTATTTTATTAGAATTATGTCCATTCACCCTTGTATTCATAAACACTTCCCTTCTTCCCATGTGGTAGTTACAAGTATAGGAAAGATGATCAAAGCTACCACAAATATGACAGGCCTTATTGTTGAACACAAAATCACTACCAAACTGCCTAGTTTTAACATGATTCCAACTTCTCATGTTCCCTCTAGGAGATTTAGACCTATCCCTGTACATCTCAGCATACCTAGTAGTAGGCCTAGTGTAATTTGACTGTGTCCTAGGCTTCTCTTTGACTACTCCAGGACTACTTTTTCTTTCCTCTACTTTAACATTTTCAGGAACACTAGATTTAGACTCAACATTCAAACATTCATCTTTAAGAGATGAGTCACTGGCACTATCAAAAGTCTCAACCTCAACCTGAACCTTTTCAGTTTCAATTGGTTTAACAAATTTTGGTCCATAGGTCATAGGTAGATCCTGAAATTCTTCTAAACCTGTGTGAGCTAGGTCAATGCCAGGAGGTGCTGGAACACCTCTTAGAGGTGGTGGAACAGATTTGTATCCAAGACCTGATTTAGCTTTGCTCACAACTTGGGCTTCCCAAATTTTGCTAATGCTCTTAGATTGATGGTCTAGTGTTTGATTAGTTATCTGAATGTTCTCACTAGCCTTCTTAACTTTTTCAATCTCTTCCCTAAGAGCTTTATTCACTTCAACATAAAAATCTAAGTCTCTTTTTAAAACAGCAATGTCATCACTTAACTTAGATTCATTTGCCCTATAATGCTCTATCTGTTTTTCTAAAACACCTAGACCTCTTTTATGATTTGCTAAATTATAATTAGTATGATGTAAATCTAGCATCAGTGCATCATTTTGTGTTTTAGAGATCTCTAACTCTTTTAAGGCCATACAGTTTTTAGAACAAGCATTATCAGTATGTACCTCAGTGTCAGAGAAAGCCATGAGTGCATGCTCAGTAGCTAGCATTGCAGATTCTGAATCATCTTCTCCATCCTGAGTCATAAAGCTCCAATCAAAGCTCACTCCATCAATAGCCAATAGCACCTTTGGCTCTTCTGTTGTAGGTTCTTTGTTCTTATCCTTCTTGTACCAAGTTGACAAGTTATCAGATTTCCTTGGTTTTCTACATTCTCTTACAAAGTGCCCCATCTTGTGACAATTATAGCACTCCACCTTCTTTTTGTCAAAACCTACAGTCTCATTGCCACTTATATGTATCTTTCTCCCTGTCTTCTTCCAGAACTTCTTTGATCTTAAGCTTAGTAATGCCACCTGCCATTTAATGTCCATCTCCTCCATATCATCTTCATCAATTTGATCCAAATCCTCATGATTGAGAATTGAACCACCCACATGGCTTGATATAAAGGCATATAAAGTAGCATCACTTAGTCCTGCAACCTGTTTCTTTGAGCTCCTAGTGGAAACACTTCCATTACTAGTGGAAACAATCATGTTACCACTGTCATCATCACTATCACTTTCTTCATCTGAACTATCATTAATTGATGATGATATGAGTGCTACACTTGCAGAACTTGTTCTTAATTTGCCAGCTTTCTTTAATCTTTGTTCAATAACTTTGAAGTTATTGTACACATCATTAAGCTTCATGGTTTCTAGATCTGGCTTATCTTCCCAAACAGCAACATTGGTGTCAAACTCAGAAGGTAGGCTTCTTAGGAATTTAAGATTGAGATCTTCCTTTTCCACCTTAATTCCAAAAGTAGTGAGTTGAGTAACAATCTTTTGTAGCCTTGTGAATATGCTATCAAGAGATTCATTACTTGTTGAACCAAAGTTTTCATAAGTCTGCTTCAGTAAAGTTTTTTGAGTCTTCTTGGTAGAATCATTACCACCAAATATGTCACACCCCCAAGATCGGGTCCAGCGGAAGCATACATGTAGCTGGGGTGTAACTCAATTGATATCACAACACTAGTTCAAAAATGGTTTGCACTTGAATCATTTTGAATAAAATAGTTAAATCAAAATGTTGAATTTACATTGTTAAAAGTAATGCGGAAGTAGGCCATTAAAATAGTCAAGAACGGTCCCCAAATGAAAAATCAGAGTCTTCTATGACCATGCCATGCCCTGCCAAAACCTCCTGTAGCGTGCCATTGGTTAATACCTGAAAATACATGCTAAAGTGTCAACACAATGGTTGGTGAGTTCATAGAGTCTTGTGAAAAAGAATGTAATGCATTGAAATGAAGATTTCCCAGCAAAGGCATCGTAAATCCACTCAGTTCCCAAGTCCCGCCATAAGAGACTTGTAACCTGTGTGTTTACAACCCACTGCCAAATGTAATAAGTTTGATACAAAAGCATTGTAATTCAGTAATAAGGCTGATGCAAAGGCATCGTATTTCAGTAATAAGACTTGATGCAAAGGCATCGTATTTCAGTAATAAGACTTGATGCAAAGGCATCGTATTTCAGTAGTTTTGTATGTACAATAGCCCAAGTATAAAGTAAAGTACTAAGATTTCAATAATGAAACCCACATTGTCTCTTAAGCTCATGGCCCCGAAGCTAGACTTTGTAATGCCCCAACAGAGTGTTTACCAGACACTCACTTGATAAGACATGAAATGCATTCGTCCCGTTGGAGCAACCCAAACACGAATGGATGCGTCACCCTCAATAGATCTATTCACTCACTCTCGCTTAGTACTTGAAATTAACGGTCCATGAAATAAAGGGGACTTGTCGTGACGTGGTAATAAGACTACTTAAGCAATGTAAGAAACTTTATACTTTGGCATTGTACAAAAATAGTTGCTGCAATGTATTCTCCCCCATGGGATTTGAAATCGTATAAAAGTATAACACGAGTATTTAAGCATGTATCTCCCCCAAAGAGTTTGTAAAGTAATTAAACCAGTAAAAGTGGGGCTATGACTCACCTGATATGATGGTACCATGAACATGTAATGAGCTGAAAAACAAGGCGCGCACACTAGCCGCAACCTAAAATGAATGATGTACGATCTACTTTAGATCATGAAATGATGTTATGAATGTCCATGCACATGTTTCTATACCACTCTACTCTTTGGAAAAACACTTGTATTATCAAAAATATATATTCCAAGAATTTGGAAAATATTGCTATTAGAAAATATAAATAGCTAGTTATAATATATATACTTATATATATATATATAACGTAAGTTTCCATGTTAGCATTGAAATACTCGGGTTGTAATCCTTGAAATGATGAAAACATACTCATAATAACCAATACTACGTTAGTTATAAAGCTCGGTACTTGATATTACTTCTAGCTCAAAAATGTACTTCGTAGTTTTTACGCCAAATTTAATAAAAGCTGTCAATTATAAAATGGTTTTAGCCGATATTCAAACGAGTATATCTTTGTCGTTACTTGTCCGTTTTACTTGTTCTTTATATCCACGGTTACGTCTTAGTATGTAGTAATATATTTTGGAAAGCTCGGCTCCTCCGGGTTACGTCTAAAGTCTCTTTTTGTCCAATGAAAAACGTCCAACAGCATACATTTTCAGAAAAATACTTTTCGTCTACAATCTTGCAAAAATCATAACTCCTTCGTTATAGACTCTTTTTAATCCGTTCTTTCGCCCACGGATTCGTTTTTGAAAGTATTTTCTAAAAATTTTGCCAAAGTTTCCTTGGTGTTTACTGATTTTCCAGATTTTTACAAAACGGGACAGCATGTCTAAAATAGGTTCCAAATCAAGTTTCCAAGGTTAAAAACTAATTTCTACCATCACCAAACCTCTTGTAATCACCACATGACTAATCTAATCTTACCATACACCTTCTTAGGGTGCCATGGACTCCTAACCAAGTTATTAGAGCAAGGGGATTCATAACTAAAAAGTTAGGGTTTGTATGTTTCTTTTTAGCCAAAATAAAGTGTGGTATAGCTACTTGTACATGGTTTTTAGCATGATACTTATGTAATACATGTAAAAATAGGATGATCCATGAAAAAATAAAGATGAAAACTTACTTGATAAAATGAGATGATTATAGGATGATTATGCTTGATGTTCTTGTGTTTTTGTTGCTTGATTCTTGATTAGGCTTGTAAAATGAACAACTTTTGTGTTTTACTTTATGGAAAATGATCACTTGATCATGGAGATCAATAATAAGTCGTGGGTTTGGAGAGGAAATGGAAGAGAAAGATGATTTTTGTTCTTACTAAAAAGGTATGTTATGATTTTGTAAATTTGGTAAAGTAAGTTATTAAGTGTTTATTAGTATAAAATGGCTACATTAATGCACATGGTTAAAGGGTGTGGTCTTGGGCTGGTTTTTGGGTGTGAAAAGGAGTAGCCAAAACGGTTTTGATCACTTAGAAAATATAGTGTAGCGTTAAGTGTTATTACGCGTTATTCGTTAAAATCGGGTACCGGGTTTAATAGCAATAAACGTTCACGAAGTTAACCGGGATGAAATAAAGTCATGATAATGATAAAAACATATTAAAAATATGTTGGGTACATTTACTGAGTGATCGGGTGATTATTGTTTAGTTTTCACGAAAACCGTCGTTATATTTATACGCGTACGTTATAAATAAAATAAATTTCCAAAATACTGGGTAACTGAATGTTATAACTTTTATGATGTTAAAATGGATATAAAAATATGTCGGGACCATTGTGGGAATATTTAGATATATTCGTCGTGTATAAACCGGGTGTTAACGTTTACTATAAATACTTATACATAAAAACGTTAAATGTACTGAATATAGAAATTTGAAAATCCTGAGAGTGGTATAACATGAAAATGCTGTTATGATGATATGCAGACTATCCCCAGTCCGTATGCAGTGTACTTAACACTAATGAAATGAATTCGCACCTAAACCAATCCGGTTACGTGAATTTGAATACCCGTAAACTAAATTTACGATGAAATGAGTAATGCAAGTGAATGGTGAAAACTTTTCCGGAAATGAATAGTGTTCAGTGAATAGTAAATTTCCAAAAAGTTTATCAGAATATCAAACTGACCTCGAAAACGATGAATAGTGTTTTGATGAATAGTGATTTATGAATAGTAAAAAGTCGAAGTTTGGGAAAATGACCTGAAATGGTAAATGACGTGAAATGGTGAGTTGTGACAGTCTTCCCCTCTAAAAGGAACTTCGTCCCGAAGTTCAGTTTATGTTGGTCTCTGAAAACATATTGGTGAAAAGGTGATGAAAAGTATGAATGTTCTGACAATGAGGGTATACACACATGCATGAAACATTTGGAAAATGAGTAAAGGATTCAATCCAGACAGAATTTTATTATAACCATTCTCAGTGTTGCAAAATTCATTTCTGAGTCGGATATAGGTAGTCAGCCTATGTCCCACTATCCCGGGTTGAATATAGGTGACTAGTCTATATTCCACCGAGGTTCCATGAATTTTGAAATACTCAGCTCAGTTATACTAATACTATGTCCTTCACAAATACCAAGAAGTTCAGAAAGACTAAGGCAGGTGACCAAACTCGAGGTCAAATGATGAAACTATGCAAGGAAAAACATAATGCGGTGACATATATGATACGTGAACATGCTTATATGAAAAACAATTATAGTAATCAACTATAATAAATGAATATAATATATATCAGATAATGAGACACAAATCTCATCACCTATGTCAGCAACTAACCACAAATGAGGCTTCAGCTTGGCAGGCAGGCACGTGACGGTCATAGGGTTAAGTTTTCTTGAAAGTAGCTATAGTCTAGGTTTTAAAAACACTTAGTTCGCTATAGCCAAAGCTCTGGTACCAATCTGTCACACCCCCAAGATCGGGTCCAGCGGAAGCATACATGTAGCTGGGGTGTAACTCAATTGATATCACAACACTAGTTCAAAAATGGTTTGCACTTGAATCATTTTGAATAAAATAGTTAAATCAAAATGTTGAATTTACATTGTTAAAAGTAATGCGGAAGTAGGCCATTAAAATAGTTAAGAACGGTCCCCAAATGAAAAATCAGAGTCTTCTATGACCATGCCATGCCCTGCCAAAACCTCCTGTAGCGTGCCATTGGTTAATACCTGAAAATACATGCTAAAGTGTCAACACAATGGTTGGTGAGTTCATAGAGTCTTGTGAAAAAGAATGTAATGCATTGAAATGAAGATTTCCCAGCAAAGGCATCGTAAATCCACTCAGTTCCCAAGTCCCGCCATAAGAGACTTGTAACCTGTGTGTTTACAACCCACTGCCAAATGTAATAAGTTTGATACAAAAGCATTGTAATTCAGTAATAAGGCTGATGCAAAGGCATCGTATTTCAGTAATAAGACTTGATGCAAAGGCATCGTATTTCAGTAATAAGACTTGATGCAAAGGCATCGTATTTCAGTAGTTTTGTATGTACAATAGCCCAAGTATAAAGTAAAGTACTAAGATTTCAATAATGAAACCCACATTGTCTCTTAAGCTCATGGCCCCGAAGCTAGACTTTGTAATGCCCCAACAGAGTGTTTACCAGACACTCACTTGATAAGACATGAAATGCATTCGTCCCGTTGGAGCAACCCAAACACGAATGGAGGCGTCACCCTCAATAGATCTATTCACTCACTCTCGCTTAGTACTTGAAATTAACGGTCCATGAAATAAAGGGGACTTGTCGTGACGTGGTAATAAGACTACTTAAGCAATGTAAGAAACTTTATACTTTGGCATTGTACAAAAATAGTTGCTGCAATGTATTCTCCCCCATGGGATTTGAAATCGTATAAAAGTATAACACGAGTATTTAAGCATGTATCTCCCCCAAAGAGTTTGTAAAGTAATTAAACCAGTAAAAGTGGGGCTATGACTCACCTGATATGATGGTACCATGAACATGTAATGAGCTGAAAAACAAGGCGCGCACACTAGCCGCAACCTAAAATGAATGATGTACGATCTACTTTAGATCATGAAATGATGTTATGAATGTCCATGCACATGTTTCTATACCACTCTACTCTTTGGAAAAACACTTGTATTATCAAAAATATATATTCCAAGAATTTGGAAAATATTGCTATTAGAAAATATAAATAGCTAGTTATAATATATATACTTATATATATATATATAACGTAAGTTTCCATGTTAGCGTTGAAATACTCGGGTTGTAATCCTTGAAATGATGAAAACATACTCATAATAACCAATACTACGTTAGTTATAAAGCTCGGTACTTGATATTACTTCTAGCTCAAAAATGTACTTCGTAGTTTTTACGCCAAATTTAATAAAAGCTGTCAATTATAAAATGGTTTTAGCCGATATTCAAACGAGTATATCTTTGTCGTTACTTGTCCGTTTTACTTGTTCTTTATATCCACGGTTACGTCTTAGTATGTAGTAATATATTTTGGAAAGCTCGGCTCCTCCGGGTTACGTCTAAAGTCTCTTTTTGTCCAATGAAAAACGTCCAACAGCATACATTTTCAGAAAAATACTTTTCGTCTACAATCTTGCAAAAATCATAACTCCTTCGTTATAGACTCTTTTTAATCCGTTCTTTCGCCCACGGATTCGTTTTTGAAAGTATTTTCTAAAAATTTTGCCAAAGTTTCCTTGGTGTTTACTGATTTTCCAGATTTTTACAAAACGGGACAGCATGTCTAAAATAGGTTCCAAATCAAGTTTCCAAGGTTAAAAACTAATTTCTACCATCACCAAACCTCTTGTAATCACCACATGACTAATCTAATCTTACCATACACCTTCTTAGGGTGCCATGGACTCCTAACCAAGTTATTAGAGCAAGGGGATTCATAACTAAAAAGTTAGGGTTTGTATGTTTCTTTTTAGCCAAAATAAAGTGTGGTATAGCTACTTGTACATGGTTTTTAGCATGATACTTATGTAATACATGTAAAAATAGGATGATCCATGAAAAAATAAAGATGAAAACTTACTTGATAAAATGAGATGATTATAGGATGATTATGCTTGATGTTCTTGTGTTTTTGTTGCTTGATTCTTGATTAGGCTTGTAAAATGAACAACTTTTGTGTTTTACTTTATGGAAAATGATCACTTGATCATGGAGATCAATAATAAGTCGTGGGTTTGGAGAGGAAATGGAAGAGAAAGATGATTTTTGTTCTTACTAAAAAGGTATGTTATGATTTTGTAAATTTGGTAAAGTAAGTTATTAAGTGTTTATTAGTATAAAATGGCTACATTAATGCACATGGTTAAAGGGTGTGGTCTTGGGCTGGTTTTTGGGTGTGAAAAGGAGTAGCCAAAACGGTTTTGATCACTTAGAAAATATAGTGTAGCGTTAAGTGTTATTACGCGTTATTCGTTAAAATCGGGTACCGGGTTTAATAGCAATAAACGTTCACGAAGTTAACCGGGATGAAATAAAGTCATGATAATGATAAAAACATATTAAAAATATGTTGGGTACATTTACTGAGTGATCGGGTGATTATTGTTTAGTTTTCACGAAAACCGTCGTTATATTTATACGCGTACGTTATAAATAAAATAAATTTCCAAAATACTGGGTAACTGAATGTTATAACTTTTATGATGTTAAAATGGATATAAAAATATGTCGGGACCATTGTGGGAATATTTAGATATATTCGTCGTGTATAAACCGGGTGTTAACGTTTACTATAAATACTTATACATAAAAACGTTAAATGTACTGAATATAGAAATTTGAAAATCCTGAGAGTGGTATAACATGAAAATGCTGTTATGATGATATGCAGACTATCCCCAGTCCGTATGCAGTGTACTTAACACTAATGAAATGAATTCGCACCTAAACCAATCCGGTTACGCGAATTTGAATACCCGTAAACTAAATTTACGATGAAATGAGTAATGCAAGTGAATGGTGAAAACTTTTCCGGAAATGAATAGTGTTCAGTGAATAGTAAATTTCCAAAAAGTTTATCAGAATATCAAACTGACCTCGAAAACGATGAATAGTGTTTTGATGAATAGTGATTTATGAATAGTAAAAAGTCGAAGTTTGGGAAAATGACCTGAAATGGTAAATGACGTGAAATGGTGAGTTGTGACAGTCTTCCCCTCTAAAAGGAACTTCGTCCCGAAGTTCAGTTTATGTTGGTCTCTGAAAACATATTGGTGAAAAGGTGATGAAAAGTATGAATGTTCTGACAATGAGGGTATACACACATGCATGAAACATTTGGAAAATGAGTAAAGGATTCAATCCAGACAGAATTTTATTATAACCATTCTCAGTGTTGCAAAATTCATTTCTGAGTCGGATATAGGTAGTCAGCCTATGTCCCACTATCCCGGGTTGAATATAGGTGACTAGTCTATATTCCACCGAGGTTCCATGAATTTTGAAATACTCAGCTCAGTTATACTAATACTATGTCCTTCACAAATACCAAGAAGTTCAGAAAGACTAAGGCAGGTGACCAAACTCGAGGTCAAATGATGAAACTATGCAAGGAAAAACATAATGCGGTGACATATATGATACGTGAACATGCTTATATGAAAAACAATTATAGTAATCAACTATAATAAATGAATATAATATATATCAGATAATGAGACACAAATCTCATCACCTATGTCAGCAACTAACCACAAATGAGGCTTCAGCTTGGCAGGCAGGCACGTGACGGTCATAGGGTTAAGTTTTCTTGAAAGTAGCTATAGTCTAGGTTTTAAAAACACTTAGTTCGCTATAGCCAAAGCTCTGGTACCAATCTGTCACACCCCCAAGATCGGGTCCAGCGGAAGCATACATGTAGCTGGGGTGTAACTCAATTGATATCACAACACTAGTTCAAAAATGGTTTGCACTTGAATCATTTTGAATAAAATAGTTAAATCAAAATGTTGAATTTACATTGTTAAAAGTAATGCGGAAGTAGGCCATTAAAATAGTTAAGAACGGTCCCCAAATGAAAAATCAGAGTCTTCTATGACCATGCCATGCCCTGCCAAAACCTCCTGTAGCGTGCCATTGGTTAATACCTGAAAATACATGCTAAAGTGTCAACACAATGGTTGGTGAGTTCATAGAGTCTTGTGAAAAAGAATGTAATGCATTGAAATGAAGATTTCCCAGCAAAGGCATCGTAAATCCACTCAGTTCCCAAGTCCCGCCATAAGAGACTTGTAACCTGTGTGTTTACAACCCACTGCCAAATGTAATAAGTTTGATACAAAAGCATTGTAATTCAGTAATAAGGCTGATGCAAAGGCATCGTATTTCAGTAATAAGACTTGATGCAAAGGCATCGTATTTCAGTAATAAGACTTGATGCAAAGGCATCGTATTTCAGTAGTTTTGTATGTACAATAGCCCAAGTATAAAGTAAAGTACTAAGATTTCAATAATGAAACCCACATTGTCTCTTAAGCTCATGGCCCCGAAGCTAGACTTTGTAATGCCCCAACAGAGTGTTTACCAGACACTCACTTGATAAGACATGAAATGCATTCGTCCCGTTGGAGCAACCCAAACACGAATGGAGGCGTCACCCTCAATAGATCTATTCACTCACTCTCGCTTAGTACTTGAAATTAACGGTCCATGAAATAAAGGGGACTTGTCGTGACGTGGTAATAAGACTACTTAAGCAATGTAAGAAACTTTATACTTTGGCATTGTACAAAAATAGTTGCTGCAATGTATTCTCCCCCATGGGATTTGAAATCGTATAAAAGTATAACACGAGTATTTAAGCATGTATCTCCCCCAAAGAGTTTGTAAAGTAATTAAACCAGTAAAAGTGGGGCTATGACTCACCTGATATGATGGTACCATGAACATGTAATGAGCTGAAAAACAAGGCGCGCACACTAGCCGCAACCTAAAATGAATGATGTACGATCTACTTTAGATCATGAAATGATGTTATGAATGTCCATGCACATGTTTCTATACCACTCTACTCTTTGGAAAAACACTTGTATTATCAAAAATATATATTCCAAGAATTTGGAAAATATTGCTATTAGAAAATATAAATAGCTAGTTATAATATATATACTTATATATATATATATAACGTAAGTTTCCATGTTAGCGTTGAAATACTCGGGTTGTAATCCTTGAAATGATGAAAACATACTCATAATAACCAATACTACGTTAGTTATAAAGCTCGGTACTTGATATTACTTCTAGCTCAAAAATGTACTTCGTAGTTTTTACGCCAAATTTAATAAAAGCTGTCAATTATAAAATGGTTTTAGCCGATATTCAAACGAGTATATCTTTGTCGTTACTTGTCCGTTTTACTTGTTCTTTATATCCACGGTTACGTCTTAGTATGTAGTAATATATTTTGGAAAGCTCGGCTCCTCCGGGTTACGTCTAAAGTCTCTTTTTGTCCAATGAAAAACGTCCAACAGCATACATTTTCAGAAAAATACTTTTCGTCTACAATCTTGCAAAAATCATAACTCCTTCGTTATAGACTCTTTTTAATCCGTTCTTTCGCCCACGGATTCGTTTTTGAAAGTATTTTCTAAAAATTTTGCCAAAGTTTCCTTGGTGTTTACTGATTTTCCAGATTTTTACAAAACGGGACAGCATGTCTAAAATAGGTTCCAAATCAAGTTTCCAAGGTTAAAAACTAATTTCTACCATCACCAAACCTCTTGTAATCACCACATGACTAATCTAATCTTACCATACACCTTCTTAGGGTGCCATGGACTCCTAACCAAGTTATTAGAGCAAGGGGATTCATAACTAAAAAGTTAGGGTTTGTATGTTTCTTTTTAGCCAAAATAAAGTGTGGTATAGCTACTTGTACATGGTTTTTAGCATGATACTTATGTAATACATGTAAAAATAGGATGATCCATGAAAAAATAAAGATGAAAACTTACTTGATAAAATGAGATGATTATAGGATGATTATGCTTGATGTTCTTGTGTTTTTGTTGCTTGATTCTTGATTAGGCTTGTAAAATGAACAACTTTTGTGTTTTACTTTATGGAAAATGATCACTTGATCATGGAGATCAATAATAAGTCGTGGGTTTGGAGAGGAAATGGAAGAGAAAGATGATTTTTGTTCTTACTAAAAAGGTATGTTATGATTTTGTAAATTTGGTAAAGTAAGTTATTAAGTGTTTATTAGTATAAAATGGCTACATTAATGCACATGGTTAAAGGGTGTGGTCTTGGGCTGGTTTTTGGGTGTGAAAAGGAGTAGCCAAAACGGTTTTGATCACTTAGAAAATATAGTGTAGCGTTAAGTGTTATTACGCGTTATTCGTTAAAATCGGGTACCGGGTTTAATAGCAATAAACGTTCACGAAGTTAACCGGGATGAAATAAAGTCATGATAATGATAAAAACATATTAAAAATATGTTGGGTACATTTACTGAGTGATCGGGTGATTATTGTTTAGTTTTCACGAAAACCGTCGTTATATTTATACGCGTACGTTATAAATAAAATAAATTTCCAAAATACTGGGTAACTGAATGTTATAACTTTTATGATGTTAAAATGGATATAAAAATATGTCGGGACCATTGTGGGAATATTTAGATATATTCGTCGTGTATAAACCGGGTGTTAACGTTTACTATAAATACTTATACATAAAAACGTTAAATGTACTGAATATAGAAATTTGAAAATCCTGAGAGTGGTATAACATGAAAATGCTGTTATGATGATATGCAGACTATCCCCAGTCCGTATGCAGTGTACTTAACACTAATGAAATGAATTCGCACCTAAACCAATCCGGTTACGCGAATTTGAATACCCGTAAACTAAATTTACGATGAAATGAGTAATGCAAGTGAATGGTGAAAACTTTTCCGGAAATGAATAGTGTTCAGTGAATAGTAAATTTCCAAAAAGTTTCTCAGAATATCAAACTGACCTCGAAAACGATGAATAGTGTTTTGATGAATAGTGATTTATGAATAGTAAAAAGTCAAAGTTTGGGAAAATGACCTGAAATGGTAAATGACGTGAAATGGTGAGTTGTGACAAAATACTTCACAGATCTCATCAAAAAGAGTCTTTGCAGACTTGTATTTGCTAAAAGCCAGAACTTGTTCTCTGGGTAGAGCCATCAATAACAAACCTCTAGCCTTTAAATCATTCTTTAGCTGACTTCTTTCTTCATTAGTGACAGGACCAGTGTTAACTTTTGTTACTGTCTTGTCACCAACCTGCTCTACAGTTGTACCAGGTTTGAATGAATTTCCACACGTAATAATCTCCCATAATGTGTAGTCTTGAACCATAAAGAATTGTTCTATCATAAGCCTCCACATCTCAAAGTCATTTATCTTAAGCTTAGGAAGCTTTGCAGCAATGTTTGATTGGCTTGTTTCTGTCTCCATTGTTTCTTTTGAGTCTGCCATAGGGTCTTCTAAATCAAAATATCAAAGCCTTTCTCTGATACTACTTGTTGGATCGTGAACACCTTGAACTTGTGTTAATATTGATACTTTGAGTGATACCACTAAGTATGCGGAATCTACTTAATGATACTTAGAAGATTGATTGTAAATGAAACAGTTGTATGTATGTGAGAACAATGTATGTAACAAACAAATAGCTCCAATATTATTAATGATAATAATACGAGTGATCTATGATATCACTAGGGTTACACCTTGAAGCTCTAAGAAAAACGTATTAGAAAGATATATTCTAACTATAACCTAGGATCTCCTTTTATACAGCAAGGAGTCCTCTTCTACAAGATAAGTATAATGCTAATAGAATAAGATATACACAAGATCTTTTCTATGTTTATCTAAGCGCATTTCTCTAACAGTTATCAAGTAAGCAGTGGTAATATTTGTTCTTGCAGTGGTAATGAGTTTCCACTGCAAGTACAATTGTCTGCAGTTGTAACATCTTCACTAGCCGTGGTAATTATTAGTATAATTCCCAACAAGAGTGTACGTGATGGGAAATGGAGAGCCGCATCAAGATCCGAATGTTGTCACTGGTATATTTCTTCTCAACAACCTTCGTGTAAAAGTTTTGTTTGATTCGGGTGCCGATATGAGTTTTGTGTCTTATAAGATTGCGTTGTTACTCCGACTTACCCCTACTCTATTAGACGTTAGCTATAGTATTGAGTTAGCTGATGGTAACCTAGTTGACACCCACACCGTGATCAGTGGTTGTACCCTTAACCTGTTAGATCACCCTTTTAGTATTGATTTGATGTCAATCGAGCTCGGAAGCTTCGACGTGATAGTTGGGATGGATTGGTTATCCAAGAATCGAGCAAGCACTGTTTGTGGAGAACGAGTTGTTCATATCCCGCTCAATGATGAGATTTTGATTGTTCGAGGTGATAGGAGTGGAACTCGCCTGAATATCATATCATGTCTCAAAACCATGAAATACCTTGAGAAAGGATGTCACGCATTCTTAGCACACGTGGCTAAGAAGGAGTCGGGAGAGAAGCGACTCGAGGATGTTCCTGTAGTGCGTGAGTTTCCTGAAGATTTGTCGGGACTTCTGCCAGCCCGACAAGTGGATTTTCGTATCGAGTTAGTTCCAGGAGCTGCACCTATTGCGCGTGCACCATATCGTTTAGCGCCATCGGAAATGGGGGAGTTATCGAAGCAATTGCAAGAGTTGTTAGATAAAGGATTTATTCGACCGAGTTCTTCACCCTGGGGAGCTCCAGTGTTATTTGTGAAGAAGAAGGATGGAACGTTTAGGATGTGCATCGAATACCGAGGATTGAATAAGTTAACCTTGAAGAACCGCTACCCGTTACCAAGGATTGATGATTTGTTTGATAAGTTGCAAGGATCGAGTTACTATTCTAAGAATGACTTGAGGTCTGGTTATCACCAACTCAGGGTTCGGGAAGAGGATATTCCCAAGACAGCATTTAGGACCCGTTATGGTCATTATGAGTTTCAAGTGATGCTTTTTGGTTTGACCAATGCGCCTGCAGTGTTCATGGACCTCATGAACCGAGTATGCAAGCCTTACCTAGATAAGTTCGTGATAGTCTTTATCGACGATATTCTGATCTACTCAAAGAGCGAGGAAGAGCACGAGCAACATTTGGCTACGATTCTTAAGTTACTCAAGGATGAGCAGTTGTACGCAAAGTTCTCTAAGTGTGAGTTTTGGATTCGTAAGGTTCAATTTTTGGGTCATGTAATTGATAATGTAGGATTACATGCGGATCACGCTAAGATTGAGGCGATTGAGAAATGGGTAACGCCGGTTAACGCCACAGAAATTCGTCAATTTCTAGGATTGGCTGGGTATTACAGGAGATTCATCGAGGGATTCTCCAAGATATCTAAACCGTTGACTGCATTGACCTACAAGGATAAGAAGTATGAATGGGGAGAAGAAGAAGAGAAGGCATTTCAGACTTTGAAGCAGAAGCTTTGTAGTGCACCGATCTTGGCTTTGCCAGATGGAGTAGAAGATTTTGTGGTTTATTATGATGCCTCGTATCAAGGGTTAGGAGCAGTTTTGATGCAACGAGAGAAGGTTATGGCTTATGCTTCTCGACAGCTTAAGACTCGTGAGGAGAAGTATACCACTCATGATTTAGAGTTAGGAGCCGTGATTTTTGCCCTTAAGTTATGGAGACATTATCTTTATGGAGCTAAGTGTGTTGTCTTTACCGACCACAAGAGTTTACAATATATTTTGGATCAGAAGGAGTTGAATATGCGACAGCGACGATGGTTGGAGACGTTGAGCGATTATGATTGCGAGATACGATACCA
Organism: Artemisia argyi; assembly: GCA_030686995.1. Taxonomy (NCBI): domain Eukaryota; kingdom Viridiplantae; phylum Streptophyta; class Magnoliopsida; order Asterales; family Asteraceae; genus Artemisia; species Artemisia argyi. The sequence goes on from CM060684.1 coordinate 124,854,592, forward strand.
CCCTGGAAAAGCTAATGTTGTAGCTGATGCATTGAGCCGCAAGGAACGTTTGAAACCGTTACGCATTCGAGCTTTAGTTTTGACGATTAACTCGAATTTACCCGCCCAGATTCTACAAGCTCAAGAGGAAGTCGTGAAAAGAGGAGAGCTTAAGGAAGAGAAAGTTGATGGGATGATCAAAAAGGAGAAACTTGAGAAACGTTCAGATGGAACTTTGTGTTACAAAGGAAGAAGTTGGGTACCTTTGTTCGGAGGACTCAGAGACTTGATTATGCTCGAGTCTCATAAGTCGAAGTATTCTATTCACTCAGGATCTGATAAGATGTACCAGGATGTGAAGAAGTTGTATTGGTGGCCCAATATGAAAACTGAGATTGTCGATTATGTCCGTAAGTGTCTTACGTGCGCCAAGGTTAAGGCTGAACATCAGAAACCGTCTGGTTTACTAGAACAACCTGAGATCCCAAAATGGAAATGGGAAAGAATAACAATGGATTTTGTCACCAAGTTACCGAGGACTTCGACAAGATTAGATGCTATTTGGGTAATAGTCGATCGATTGACTAAATCCACACACGTTTTGCCAATCAAAGAGAACTACAGCATGGATAAGTTAACCAGGCTCTACGTGAAAGAGATAGTATCTCGACATGAAGCGCCAGTGTCTATTATCTCAGATCGAGACGGCAGGTTTACTTCGAACTTTTGGAAGTCACTTCAAGATTCGTTTGGCACGAACCTTGACATGAGTACCGCTTACCATCCACAGACCGATGGTCAAAGTGAGAGAACCATCCAGACTTTGGAAGTTATGCTACGTGCATGTGCGATTGATTTCGGAAATGGATAGGATGTCCATTTGCCCTTGATTGAGTTTTCCAACAACAATAGTTACCATGCGAGTATTAAGGTCGCACCGTTTGAAGCACTCTATGGTCGGAAGTGCCGATCACCTATATGTTGGGATGAAGTGGGAGAAGCATAACTTATTGGTCCAGATCTAGTTCGTGAGACGACCGAGAAGATTGCTCAAATCAAAGACTGCTTGAAAGTTGCTCGTGACCGTCAGAAGAGTTACGCTGACGTAAGACGTAAACCCCTGGAATTTCAGGTAAGAGATATGGTTATATTGAAGGTATCGCCTTGGAAAGGTGTGATCAGGTTCGGTAAGAGAGGAAAGTTGAATCCCCGTTATATAGGACCATTTAAGATTGTGAATAGGATTGGTCCTTGGCATATAAGCTAGAATTGCCACCTGAGCTCAGTAGAGTTCACCCTACTTTCCATGTGTCGAATTTAAAGAAGTTTTTGACCGATGAGACCGCTGTAATTCCGCTTGAGGAGATTGAGATTAATAAGCAATTGCATTTTGTTGAAGAGCCTGTTGAAATCATGGATCGCGAGGTTAAGCGATTGAAGAAGAGTCGTATTCCTCTTGTGAAAGTTCGTTGGAGTTCCAAGAGAGGACCAGAGTATACTTGGGAACGCGAGGACAAGTTTAAACGCAAATACCCAAATCTTTTCAAAGCCGGGACTGGCAACTCAAACTAAATCCGGGATGGATTTCTAAATAAGATGTATGTGATGTAACCCCCAGTACTTTTTCTAAACCTATTGCTAGCCAAATATCTATTTTCGTACCTGAGACACATTAAAACTTTCATTTTGTGATTATTTGGGCTTGAGAAACGTGAAATATATATTAAATGAGAACTTTATTCCTTGATTGACTCAGCACAACCTAGAACACTCGAATTGTATTGCATTTGCCAAATTATTTGAATTATTTTGAGTTTTGGAAAAACTCTGAAGTTTATGCTTGATTTTATTGGAAAAATTATTTCATGAACAATGGCGCAAGTTTCGTAAATTTTCAAGTCCGTTTGCTATGTCGTTTGGACCTCGGAGCGTTTATCGTTAGAAGTTTACTACGTTGGCAATATTAGTCCCTAGACTATCTCTTTACACCTTACCCTGCGCTTTCATTTAATACAAAACACACCCTACACTTTTAATACCATATATATACTCTCACTACCCCCCATTTTTCTCATTTTTAATACTAAAAAACACACACACCCCCAACATTTTCTCTCTCTCTCTCTCTCTCTCTCTTGCACCAACCGGCCGCCGCCCTCCTCACTGAACAACAGCAGATTCCGGCGACTCGTCGGAATATTTTCCGGTCACCTCATTTTTTTTGTAGCACTTTATAGATCGGGTTATCCCCGTCACACCCGTACCACTCACTCACCCCCAAACACCCCATAACACCCTCAAACCATCACCACCGCCGCGACCTCACCACCGTACGCCACCACCTTCACCACTGACGGTCACCACCACACCCCTCCGCCATCCTACCGACGGTAACACCACCTCCGCCGCCCCTCTTTCTTTACTTTCTTTTTATTTTAAAAACCCTAATTTTATTTTTATTTTGAATCTGATTTTTAATATTAAAATCTTTTATAAAAATGTTTTAATAATATTTTTAAACTCAAAAACTTGTGTGGGGATCCCTTGTTCTCGTTTGGGCCGCGACTCGGATGGACTCACCGAGTCAACTCGTGACTCGGTGAGGGTTATGAGATTTCTTGTTGTTATTGTTTGATAATTCTGACGAAGTGAGTAATATTTGATGTTTGGGATTGTTATTAAGGGTCCGTTTGGTTTGGTCCCTTCTCGGCAGCCGACAACCACCACCACCGCGACTTGGGTGGTGGTGGGGAAGGGAGTAGTGTCATTATTTTTGTTGTTGTTGCTGTTTTTAAGTGTTTGGATTGGATTCGGAGACCCCTTGGGTCCATTTGGTTTTGGCAGCCGTACACCGCCACCACCATGGCTTGGGTGGTGGTGGGTGTTGTTTTATTTTATTTATTTATTTGTGGTTAAAAATTTGGTCTCGGGATATTGATATAGTTTAGAAACGGTAACTAATAATAAAACGGTTAATAATATATATGAAATCTAAAATGAATTGTTATAGTTAAGTGGACTTGATATCGGACATGTTTCCGTCTTATGACATTGTGAGCTTGAATTGGACGTATTGGATTTACGGCCTTGGTTATTTGGATATTATGGACCCTTTGGTACACGAGACGGTAGGGTACGTTAGGCCCGTAAAGATCTTAACGTACCTGGAACCCGAACAAATACAAAATGGTCGATAAAACTTAAACAACTAATGGACTACGCGAATGATATATCCAATCATATTTATTTATATATTAATATTGTTTGAAAATAAAGAATCGTTGACTCGGGAAACGTTATATAAACGTGAAGGTCATGCCGAAATTTTATAAAATTCTTTATAAACTTAAATCATATTTCCAAACATTATTATTATTTCAAAACCTTTTATTTCAACATTATTTTGAGAAAACGGGTAAAATCCGAGACTAATTGTTACATGTTATTATTCAAAAAATACAAAAACAATATAAAATCAAAAAATACAAAAATATTCTTCTCACGACATGTCTCTCGTATAAATCAATATTCTGTACGTTTCTAGAAATGTCATTCAACAATGATACGGACATGTACAGATGCTTGAGCGGGAGTTCTTTTAAATGTTTTTCTAAAACATGTCGTTTCTCAAAAGTTTCTTCACAATGGCTTTCGTATACATCAGTACGAAACCCGTACTTAAACGATGACTTCTGATTATTTTCAAATCAAGGATTCGTACGTTCAATGACGAACTCTTTTTCAAAAAGTTCGAGTCTAAACAAACGAAAAAGACTTCAAACAAAAACTCGTTTTTCAAAATACAATTCTTGAACACTTTTTCAAGATTTTTCAAAATATTTCTCAAAATCTCTCAAAATGAGTGCTCAAGAAAACTCCCTCTAAACCCTTAAACTCATTTTAAATGAGCTATCATTAAGGGGGAGTATAAAAACTAAAATGTTCCGATTTCATGCGAAATCAAATCTGTCTATCTCTCCAAAAAGCCTTTTATTAATCAGTTGATATCAAAAATACCACGATATGCTATTTTTGAGGGGGAGAAGACATGATTAAAATGTGATCAAAGATGTTTTAAGATTGTGGCAGAATCTCAAAAGAGCTCGACTCAGATAGTACCAATGAATTGACGAAGCTTAAAATGTCAGTAATCGAAAAGACTTGTCCTGGACGGGTAATAATTTCAAGCTAGTCTAACTAGTGATGTAAGCGTGTCTCGAATAGGACTTGTCTGAGTAGAGTGCACCGTATCGAGAGACTTTCTTTGGACTTGACCAGGACGGGTAATAATTTCAAGCTAGTCTAACTAGTGATGTAAGCGTGTCTCGAATCGGTCATGTTCGCTGAAAGTGGATCAATTCAAAAGTGCAAACTCGTCCCACATGTGCAAATTTCTTAAAAATTACATGAGCACATGTGAAGAGGGAGTCCTTCAAATGAAATGCAAAACTCTCAAAGTGGTAACAACAATGTGTTTTATTATCATATACACTTTGAGAGATTTTCAATAAATGGTTTTATGGCAATTATAGGATAGTCATGGAGTTATAAGGTGACTAAGGTTAGGAAAAACCGTCCTATGATCCGCCAGAGCCGGAGGGATCTACCCAAGGACAATTCCAATAGATTAGAATTAGAAGTCCTTAGGTATGATTGAAAAAAGGAGAAAATGAGAAAGGAGAAAGAAGGGGTTGAAGAATTAAAAAGAAAAGTTATGAAAAAGGGTGAAAAGAAATAGCCCTCCAAATGTTCAACCTTAGGGCAGACACCGGGTACAATTCATATGCTACTGGTTGTTACTAAGGTGACGCCGGTATTGAAGACAAAGACGTCATGGACCCAGTGACGCACTGCACTAAACCTTCTTAACCACTCAAGTTCTCTTAAAAGAGCTTGTTTCATTCTCACGGGGAACCGGTGTAATCTATCGACCTGTCTCGTAGAGATAGTTGATATTGAAACAGGAAGACCTCTCCTTAATCTCCGCATAGGAAACCAAATGTGCACTTATCGAGTCTAGAGCCCCGAGATTCATCAAAAGATCTCATAGGAACACATGATATTTCTACACTGGTTGTTCAACATTAAGGACGCCAGATGTAAACTTAAGAGTCCTACGCAGATCTTAGCAATCTGCCAGAACATTTATGAGAGGATTCACTTTCGTGATTCTCAATGATTGAATGGAAATTCCTGCCAGGGTCAACATCAAGCAGCCCTGACAGCAGGTCACTTCGGTAATTCTTTACGGGTTACGCTTAGTGTTCGCGGTGGTTTCAAACGGTCTACAGTCGTGGAGTGATCCCCAGCGACTCACCCAGTCATTGAGCTACTCAGTAGGTCTCGTAAGCTCTCTCGGAAGTATCTGACATGGGAACGGCCTTGGTAAGGGTTAGAAGGAGTCTTCACACTATGCTGTTGACGATCTCTAATTCTTATCTGTAAGTACCAGATGTTTTATTGCTAACTGTTTATATGCAGGGACACTTCATCTCCATGGCGACAGATTCCACGTGCTCATACATACATCTGGAAGTTAAAGAAAGCTCCCTCAAAGATCTATCCAACACAAAGTTCAAAGAAAGATTCTACGCCAAAAAGAAGAATCTACAAAGTGTAAAGTGACAAAGATCTATGTGAAAGAACGGGAACTACAAATGCATGTATCACAAAGACTGAAGATGTATGAGCATGTTGGAATGACAAACAACCACCACAGACGCAGAAGTGACGAAAGGCAGATAACTCCACATCACAAAGGAACAAAGAACGATGAAAAATCAGTTATCAAAGATCACAAAGCATGAAGGAACAAAGACTAAAGACTATTCTACAACGGCACACAAAGTTAAAGACAAAGAACACGGAAGACCCACTCACGTGGAGCATCATTCGAATGACCACCCCTTAGGGGGAGATTGTTAGCATTAAAATACTTATATATAGAAGTGATGGTCATTCTCATATTGTAACTTTGTGTCGTTTGTTTAGATTAGTAATAGTTACCTTGATTTCCCTGGTATTTACATTTGTTGCTTATATCGTAGATTAAAACCTTGTGCTCAACTTATTATTTTAAACCTATGGATTACACTCAACCTTTGTGTTGACTTTTAAGCATGTGTTTCTAAGGTACTACTACTAATTAGTTTTGGAGCTTTATGACATGGGCTTGGTGGAGTGGCAAGGTCGATGGAGTCTTTCTGTCAAGGCATCTTTATTATCTTTTCTATCTTTACTTTCATATCATTCGTAAAACCTTAGTGTGCCATACTTATTTCCGCTGCAAAACTTTGTTAAATGTTTTCCGCTGCTAAACTTTGTTAAATGTTTCCCACTGCTAAACTTTGTAAACTTTCCGCTGCAAAATCTATTTTTACTTTTTCCGCTGCTACTATGATTTAAGAGTCCTTGTACTCTAAACGGTTTATAATTCGAATGATATGTTTTGCAACATTTATAAACGTCCCGTGTTGTGGTCATTAGCTATAAATGTGCTTGGTTTCTATTTGCGTAGTGCCCACAACATGTCAGCTGCCGTATTTTTAGTTGGGGGTGCTACAACATTCGACTACTAGACATAAAGTTTCCACATAGCAACAAGACAAATAATCATACTAAGCAAGAGCATGACATTATTTAAAACACTTCATTGTGAAATTGTTTTGTTGTTAAGCTTCGACACTTAAGCATATAACAATCTATGTGATTAATTTGTATGATAAACTGACTTCTAAATGTTTATCATACCAAAAGTACTTTGACAAATTATAAGTGCACATAAAGTGCACAACTAGTGTGACAAAGTCACGAAAGAAACAAGACGAAAAATTTATGCAACCCATGTTTAAATGATAGCATTTTTGAGCAAATATTATGTAGACCATCCTAAGCATGAATCTAATAAATAACAGTAAAAGACACAAGCTTTCAAATAAATATCATATAAAAGCATCATATACCAAAATGACATATCATGATTTAACAAGTAACATGTTAATCATGCAAAACATCATATAAATAAAGAATGAAAATATCATACAAATCATGTTGACATATAGTAACACGAAACATATAAGCATGCTGGCATCATAAAGATATAACCAAGGTTTACACATGAATCAATCAAATAGTTATCATGGTTATGTTAAGATGTCCAATCATATCAAACAAATAACATGTAATCGATACATGTATGTGTAATGCAAAAGATTTTAATCTTTGTGTTTGGAATCTATGGTTGAATGATCTAAAGGGAGACATTTTTTATGTGAGAGTGATTTGATACTCTAAGACCAAGAGATGTGTTTATGTGTGATGATGGATTATGTTAAGAACGTTCTCAAGAGAGATCTTTGGAACAAGTGTATAAAGTTACCAACTTTATTGGATCTTGTGTATGCTCTAGAGATGTGTGGGATATGCATAAGGTTTGAATTGGGTTATGAGCAAGATTTGGTTATGATGAACGCTTGAAAGGAAATAGACACATATGGTGTCTTTCAATAAGTAGGGTTATCACGTGGAATAAAGTCACCATGCTTATGAAAACAAGAATGACGAGATGATGAGGAGGCTCTAGATCCTAGAACTTGCAGATGTCGATTTGAGATTTAATGAGACATATGCAGAAGTTAAAAGTATTGCTAATACTTTAATAACTTGTGAAAGTGATACTACTTAAACCTAGTGTAATTGAATGTGTGCTTCATGCTCATTTGATGGTGAAGGTTCTAATTGTTAGCGTTAAAATATTTATATATAGAAGTGATGGTCATTCTCATATTGTAACTTTGTGTCGTTTGTTTAGATTAGTAATAGTTTAGTCATTGGGCTTTGGACTTAGCAAGCTAATATGTCATGTGCTATGTTTCATAAGCCTTGTTATCCAACCATGTAACCAAGTCCAAGCCCAAGTCCATTAGAAAGCCCATGAGGCCTTTCTCTCTAACTATAAAAGGCACCTTACCTCTCATTTGTAAGGTGTGCTTGTGTGTGTATTGTGTGTGTTTTTTAATAAAAGTTCTCTTCATCTCTTATCTCTATTTCATACAAGTTAACGCCACACATATTATACCAAGTCACCATCTTTCCTTCTTCTAGTGCTTATATTTGTGTTAAAGTTGATATATCTAAGGTCATACAAGTGGTATCAATCGCATAACAATGATTTAGGAGTGTTTTTATCAAGTTTTTTGTTAAAAAGTTACACTTTTCATTCATTTGTGTACTTTTTCTTCAAAAAAGGTTTGATTTTTACAAGTTTTGGTGTTAAAGTTGTTGTCTTTATTGAAGTTTTAGTGTTTCTAAGTGTTTTGGGAAAGATTTGATCAAAAGAAACAAGTGGAAAAAGTGTTTTTTGTTGAAAAAATCAGATTTTTCAAGCTTTCTGGTCACTTTACGCGTAACTTGGGTGAATAGTACGAATCTACAGCTGTGAACAGTACTTTCTGTCCTTTTTACGCATAAATTTTGGCCTAAAACCCTTTTCTTACGCGTAACTAAGGTCAAAACCCTTTTCTTACGCGTAACTCCGGTCAAAACCCTGTTTTTACGCGTTAGTTGGAAGTCTACGCCTAAATCCTACGCATAAGTGAAGATCCTACGCTTAAGTTCCTACGCATAAGTTCTATGCATAAGTTCCTACGCATAAGTTCTACGCATAAGTTCCTACGCATAAGTTCTACGCATAAGATCCTACGCATAAGTTTTTCTTCAACGATCAGAGATTACTCAGTACTTCCCTGACTTGGATAAGTTTGTGGAATACTTCGACACGGGATATCTTTCAAGCTTGGATAAGTTTGAGAGATCAATTTGGTTGAAAAACCTTACGCGTAACTTTTCTTACGCATAAACTCAAAGTTTACGCGTAAAAAATCAAAGCTTACGCATAAACATTTTGTTTACGCATAACCTTAATTTTTACGCATAACCTGAAAGTTTACGCATAACTTTTCTTACGCGTAAGATTTGAAGTTAACCATAAGATTTAAAGTTATTGAGGTTTTAAGGTTCCAGATCAAATTTTTCACCATAAAAACTTGCATCAACTTACACTAACACAACTCCTACTTCGTTGTAACGATCCAAGAATCAACTTTATCAATCTACACTTCATCAATGGCAACTCAGCAAGATATTCATGCAGCCGGTGCGGAAAACCGACCTCCGATGCTTGAAAAAGGTGGATATCTCCCATGGACAAGCCGCATGCTTCGTTACATCAAAACAAAGCCTGATGGTAAATTAATGATCAACTCCATTACAAATGGTCCATTCAAGCCACGACAAGTTCAAATTGAAGGTAATCCAAATGCAACACCTCCTACTCAACCATTCGTGCGTGAACAAACAGAAGCAGATTACACAGAAGAAGACAAGAAGCAGATCGCCGCTGATGATATGGCAATGCATTTAATCCAACTTGGATTACCACGGGAGATCTTTGCTGCGGTCGACAGTTGTGAAACTGCTTATGCTATGTGGGAACGTGTCAGAAGGATATGTCATGGAACAGAGATTGGACAACAGGACGTTGAGAACAAACTTCTTACTGAATGGGAGAACTTTACATCCACTAAAGGTGAACAGATTGAATCTTACTACACAAGGTTTTGCACTTTGATGAATGAGTTAATCAGAAACAAGTTGACACCTCGAACAATTGCAACAAACATCAAATTCATCAATAACCTTCCAGAAGAATGGGGTCGTTATGTTACAATTGTCAATCAAACAAAGGATTTACATAAGGTGAATTATGATCAACTCTATGACTTTTTGAAGCAAAACCAAGCTGAGGCTAATGAAGTAAGGAAAGAAAGATTGGCAAAGAATCATGATCCTCTCGCATTAATTGCTACTACACCAACACCGCTACCAGTGAACACACAACAACCATCATCATCTTCCACTCACAACTACATGCAACCATCATACATTCAACAACCAACACCGGTCTACCAACAACAGTTCTACCCACAGCAACAACAACATGTTATTCCACAACAGCAATACCAACAATTCCAAGAACCAGAATTCACTGAAAATGATGAAGCTACTGCAGCATTGACCCAAGCGTTTGCTTTTCTGTCAAAGGCATTCCAAGGACGCTATTCTACACCAACAAACAACAACCAAAGGATTTCATCGAACACTCGCAATAAGCAGATTGCTCAGCCGAGTTTCAATATGGGCAACGGAGGCCAAATGGTTGGAATTTATGGGAATCAGCAAGGATATGTTACTGGAATTAACATGGGGAATCAGAATATGCTGCATGCAGGGAATCAGAATGCAGGAAATCAGTATGGTCAATATGCAGGGAATCAGTTGGGTCAGTTTGTTGGAAATCAGAGGGGTCAGAATGTTGGTAATCAGGCAATGGGTAATCAGAATAGAAATGTTGCAGCTCCAGTAGTTGGGAATTTGGGAAATGTGAATCAGGGTAATCCTGTAAAGTGTTTCAACTGTCAGGGTGTAGGTCATATGGCAAGGAACTGTCCTACTAAGCCGAACAAGAAAGATCTAGCGTACTTGCAGAAAGCAGTGATGTTGGCACAAAAGGCAGAGGCAGGATTTCAGTTGAATGCCGAGGAGAATGATTTTATGTCTCTTATGGATGACATGGAAGATAGAGAGGATATCGATGCGAACTGCATATTCATGGCGAATCTTCAGGAAGCTAAGTATGACACGGATTCTGATACACTTCCTGTTTATGACACCAATGCACCATCTGAGGTATCAAACTTCAACACATGTCACAATAATGATATATTTGATATGTCTCCTCACGAGGAACAACATTCTGAGAAGCTAGCACCCACTTATGATACATACCTGGACACGCCAAGTAGTAGCAATACTCCTTCAGCAACTCCAGATGTGAATCATAATGGAGGCTTCGTTTCACAGCATGCTGAGAATGATGAGGAAACACGTGCTTTGTTTGAATCATTATTGAATAATTGTCGTATTGAAATTGAGAATGTGAAAAAGGTCAATCGCGATGTTAAGGCCGCGAATGTTAAATTGACCGCTGAGCTTGAGAGTTACAAAGAAAACGTTAAAGCTTTTGAATTTCATAACAAAAGATTGTCTGAATTAGAAACTGGTTATCAAAATTCCGTTTCAAGGGAAAAACAATTGCAACTCAAGTTTGATACACTTGATGTTAATTCTTTCAAAAAGATAAAATCTTTAAACGCGGAAATTTCTGATTTACAAAACCAACTTTCTAAACAAAAAACAGCTTATACCAATCTTGAAAAAGAAAGGGATGAGTTGAAAAAGGACTTTGCAAAGAAAGAAGACAAACTTTTGGCCGAAATCGTAGAGTCAGAACACATGATTACTCATTTAGAAGAATTAGTGGTTAAATCGGGTCAATCAAGTCAAACAATGAAAATGATTTCAAATCAAACTAATCCGGTTTACCATACGAAACATAAAGTGGCTCTTGGTAACAACACCCCCAGTAATCTCAAGAAAGCTCAGCAAGAACAGAATGTTTTGTATAATGGTAATATGATTTACATCAAACATGATCCTCCCGTCGTTCGGGATTCTGTGCAAACGATAGAACATGTCGAAGAGAGCATTACTAAAATGAAACAAAAGGATTTGAAACCCATTGATTACAACAAATTGAACAAACTTTCGGGAATTACTTTTGTTCCACAAAAAGAACCATCTGTGTTTTCCATAAAACGACCATTCTCAAAAATGTTTTCTAAGAAAGTAATTGTTTCCAAATCTCTTTCAAAAATGGAACACATTTCTTCTAACAACACTTTTAATACAAGTGAGGCTAGAGAAATTCTGGATGACGTTAAAAAGAGAATTCAAGAACTTCAAAATATTGTTGCTTCTAAAACTACAATCGATATTAACAACTGGCATTCCAGTTTTCATATTGAACAGAAAAAAGTTTTTGAAAACGAAATTACTATCCCACTGAATAACATCAGTGCGAGGGTAATCCATTTTGAACGTGCTTTCTTAAAAGAAATGGCCGACTTTGTCAAGGACCACAAATCCCTGGTAAACGAAACTAACGAAACTCGTGAAAACATGAATGTTTTGGAAAACCTAAATGATTCTCTCTTCGAAGCTGTTATGACCACTGACATTATGTCCATCATTTTACAAACATATTCTGTTCAAGACGATGAAAGACTGAGAGCTGAGACCTCCGAAATTGTTTCAAAATATGAAAATGCTCTTATAAAGCTTGAAAAAGAAAATGTGTCATATTTTAAACAACTTGATCGAAAAAAGGAAGAATGCAAGTATGACAAATTGTCGTATGAGCGTACCTTAAAGAACATGAAAGAGCAAAATGATCTTTTGAGGGCTCAGCTTGAAAGTCAAAAAGGAAAGGGTGAGGAAACTAAGTTTGCAAAACCGTTGACTTCGGAGAAACCAAATGTTTCAAACACGGTTCAAAAACCAAAGATGTCAATTTCAAGGTTTGCTCCAAAAGTCGATGAGAAAAAGAATTTGACAAAACCAGTCACTCCAACACCCTTGCCCAAGAAAAGTGGAAATGATAAGATTGTTGATAAAGGAAAAGCGGTTGTCGAAACACCAAAAGTGATAGCACCTGGCCTTTTTAGGATTAGTCCCACTAATGCGTCTGCCTCAACATCTAAGACAAATGACAAGTGCATAAAGACTAATTCTAAAGAATCTAGGGATGCTAAAACAGACAACAATATAAATCCTAATGCGTGTGCCTTACCTTCTACAAGATTAGAAAGCACCTCTAGGAGCAGCAGACTAAAGCCTAGGAGCAATACAAGGAACAATAGAGTCTCGTCTGCCTCTACGAGTAGTAGCAAGAATAAAGTTGAAGAAGTAGAAGAACACCCTAGGAATTTATCGCTTTGTAATAAGAAACATGATTCATCTGAATGTAATGTCGAAAGTACTGGTTCTAATGCATGTAATGACTCTGTTTGTTTAATATGCAAGAAATGTTTAATTAATGATGTTCACGATGAATGTGTTTCTAAGAATGTGAATGTTACGCATAAACAAAAGTATGTTCCAAAGGGAACTAGTGCTAGATCTAGATCTATAGAAAGATTAGTTGCACGCTTTAGGTCTACCACTAGTAGTCGAATGCCTAGGAACTACCTTAAGTTTTGTATGTGGAAACCTACGGGTAGAGAATTCATTCTTCAGGATGGCAAATTGAAAGTTGTTCAAAATGGACAAGTAGATACCTTCTATGAATGTGATTCAGATTTTACCCCTAACCAAATGGAACCAAATTTCAAACGGTTTCCAAATACAAACTCTTCTGTTCTTGGCAGGTTATCGAAATATGTCTTTGGATCGTCGACTCGGGTTGCTCCAAGCACATGACCGGGAATTTAAAGCTGCTGATCAATTTCGTCTGGAAATTCATGGGAACTGTACGCTTTGGAAATGATCATGTAGCAGCTATTCAGGGTTATGAAGATCTTCGGTTTGAGAATTTTTTAATCACTCGAGTTTACTACGTCGAAGGGTTGGGACACAACTTGTTTTCAGTCGGACAGTTTTGTGATGCAGATTTAGAAGTTGCATTCAGGAGAAACACGGTTTTTATAAGAAATTTGGTTGGTGATGATCTTTTAACTGGTAATCGTGGTACAAATTTGTATGCTATCGACATCAACCAAATGGCTTCTACATCACCAATTTGTCTTATGACAAGGGCAACCGAAACTAAGTCCTGGCTGTGGCATAGACGTTTATCCCATCTCAACTTTGACACGATCAACAAGTTAGCCAAAGACAACATCGTCACCGGACTTCCTATGTTCAAATACACCAAGGATCATCTATGTCCATCATGTGAACAAGGAAAAAGCAAAAGAGCATCATATAAACCCAAAACCGTACCTAGTTCGGAAGCAAGGTTACACTTGTTGCACATGGACTTATGTGGCCCAATGAGAGTTGAAAGCATTAATGGGAAGAAGTATATTCTTGTTATTGTCGATGATTATTCAAGATATACATGGGTAAAGTTTCTGAGGTCAAAAGACGAAGCACCAGGTACCATCATCACCTTTCTGAAGCGTATCCAAGTTCTACTTCAAGCTCCAGTAAGGATTGTAAGAACAGATAATGGCACAGAATTCACTAATCAGGAGTTAAGAACCTACTTTGAAGATGTTGGAATAACACACCAAACATCAGCTGTTAGAACTCCACAACAGAATGGGGTAGTTGAAAGAAGAAACAGAACTCTTGTGGAAGCTGCTCGCACAATGCTGATCTTTTCTAGTGCACCACTATTCTTATGGGCTGATGCTGTTGCCACAGCTTGTTTCACTCAGAACCGATCCCTAGTACATCCAAGATTCAATAAAACCCCGTATGAGCTAGTGAACAACCGTAAACCTGACATCTCTTTCCTTCACGTGTTTGGCGCTTTATGCTATCCGACGAACGACAGAGAAGATCTAGGAAAGTTGAAAGCTAAGGGTGATATTGGAATCTTCATTGGATATTCAGAAAACTCGAGGGCATTCAGGGTGTATAATAGACGTCTAAAAAGGATAATGGAGACGATGAATGTGAAGTTTGACGAAATTTCACAAATGGCTTCTGAGAGATACGCTCTAGAACCCGCGCTTAATCCAATGGCTTCTAATCAAAATAGATTAGGACCCGCACTAAACCAGCAGACTTCTAGACACATCAGTTCAGGACTCGTGCCTCAAGGAGCTCAATCAACAAACATGGATAAACCTTCAGAACAAGAACTGGAAAATTTCTTCGAGTTAATGTTTGATGAATACTATGGTGGAACTTCGACAAATGCATCTCAACAACATTCCGCTGCACCCGCTCAAAACCATCAACCACCACCACAGGATGCATCTACAACAATTGAAGCTGAAGCACCAACTACCTCAACATCATCTACATTACCAAGAGTTGATGAACAAAATCAAAACACAAATTTTCAAGAAGAACCAACAAATAATTCAAACAATGATGCGTTAGAAGAAGAAGAAATATTTGAAAACCCGTTTGCAACAGACTCTGCTGAATCTTCTTCAAGGTTACAAGAACCATCTAACACACATTTGTTACACCCAAGGTACCCTTCTACGTTTCAATGGACAAAAGACCATCCGTTAGTACATGTTATTGGTGATCCTTCAATGCCAGTTCAGACGAGGAGACAACTTGCCACCCATCTCGAATTGTGCATTTACATTTGCTCAATAAGCACCAAAGTACCTAAGAACATTCGGGAAGCAATGGCAGAAAACCCATGGATTGAAGCGATGCAGGAGGAATTTCTTCAATACCTGTTACATGACAGTTGGGAACTTGTTGAACGACCACTTGATAAACGTGTTCTTGATCTCAAGTGGTTGTGGAAGAACAAACTGGATGAGGAAATGACTGTAATTCGCAACAAAGCTCGTCTCGTGGCTAAAGGATATCCATAAGAAGAAGGGATAGATTTCGAAGAATCATTCGCGCCTGTAGCTAGACTTGAAGCAGTCTGGATTTTCTTAGCCTATGCAGCTCACAAAAACATCACAGTCTATCAGATGGATATTAAGACAGCTTTCTTGAATGGAACTCTGAAAGAAGAAGTGTATGTGAGTCAGCCAGAGGGATTCATCGACAGAGATCATCCAGACTACATCTACAAGCTTAAGAAAGCCATTTATGGTCTAAAACAAGCTCCAAGAGCGTGGTATGACGAACTATCATCTTTCTTGCTCAATAACAATTTCACCAAAGGAACAGTTGATGACACCTTGTTTATCAAAAAATTCAAAGATGACATTTTGATTGTTCAGATTTACGTGGACGACATTATCTTTGGGTCCACTAATCCGAATCATTCAAAACATTTTGAAAATCTCATGAAAAGCAAATTTGAAATGTCCATGATGGGGGAACTAAAATTCTTTCTTGGTCTACAAATACATCAATCCCCTCGTGGTATTTTTATCAATCAAGCTAAATATACTATAGAGATTTTGAAAAAACATGGAATGGAAAACTATGATTCTGTTGGTACACCAATGGTCACTTCACCAAAAATAGGTGCTGATTTATTTGGGAAACCCATCGATCCGAAAAAATATCGGAGCATGATCGGTTCTCTCATGTACCTAACTGCTAGCCGACCCGATATTCAATTTGCTGTTTGTTTGTTAGCACGGTTTCAGGCAAAGCCTACCGAACTTCACCTCAAAGAGGTTAAACGGATCTTTCGGTACCTACGAAGCACCATTAACATTGGACTTTGGTATCCGAAGGATTCGGAGTTTAATCTAACAGCATTTTCAGATGCAGACCATGCTGGTGATCAAGTTACAGCAAAGAGTACATCAGGTGGAGCACAATTTTTGGGTGAAAAGCTAGTAAGCTGGTCGTCAAAGAAACAGGATTGTACTGCGCTATCAACCGCCGAAGCCGAGTATGTGTCTCTATCTGCGTGTTGTGCCCAAGTTCTATGGATGCGGACACAGATCACAGATTATGGCTTTACTTTTGACAGAATACCTATGTATTGTGACTCAAAAAGTGCCATAGCCATCTCGTGCAATCCCGTACATCACTCTAAGACGAAGCATATCAAAGTCCGCTACCATTTCATCAAAGAACACGTGGAAGAGAGTACTGTTGAATTATTTTCGTTAAGATTGATTACCAACTCGCCGATCTATTTACTAAAGCCCTTCCAAAAGAAAGGTTTGACTATTTAGTTTGACGAATTGGCATGCGAAGCCTAACTCCTGAGGAGCTAGAACGTCTTCTCGAATCTTCTTGAAAAATGGTTTCAAAATCGCTTCGCTGTAAATATCTTTGAGGAAAAAAAATATACAAAATTTGAAAAACCAACAAAAACAAAATACAAAAATATAAAATTTTCAAAAAATACAAAAACAATATAAAATCAAAAAATACAAAAATATTCTTCTCACGACATGTCTCTCGTATAAATCAATATTCTGTACGTTTCTAGAAATGTCATTCAACAATGATACGGACATGTACAGATGCTTGAGCGGGAGTTCTTTTAAATGTTTTTCTAAAACATGTCGTTTCTCAAAAGTTTCTTCACAATGGCTTTCGTATACATCAGTACGAAACCCGTACTTAAACGATGACTTCTTATTATTTTCAAATCAAGGATTCGTACGTTCAATGACGAACTCTTTTTCAAAAAGTTTGAGTCTAAACAAACGAAAAAGACTTCAAACAAAAACTCGTTTTTCAAAATACAATTCTTGAACACTTTTTCAAGATTTTTCAAAATATTTCTCAAAATCTCTCAAAATGAGTGCTCAAGAAAACTCCCTCTAAACCCTTAAACTCATTTTAAATGAGCTATCATTAAGGGGGAGTATAAAAACTAAAATGTTCCGATTTCATGCGAAATCAAATCTGTCTATCTCTCCAAAAAGCCTTTTATTAATCAGTTGATATCAAAAATATCACGATATGCTATTTTTGAGGGGGAGAAGACATGATTAAAATGTGATCAAAGATGTTTTAAGATTGTGGCAGAATCTCAAAAGAGCTCGACTCAGATAGTACCAATGAATTGACGAAGCTTAAAATGTCAGTAATCGAAAAGACTTGTCCTGGACGGGTAATAATTTCAAGCTAGTCTAACTAGTGATGTAAGCGTGTCTCGAATAGGACTTGTCTGAGTAGAGTGCACCGTATCGAGAGACTTTCTTTGGACTTGACCAGGACGGGTAATAATTTCAAGCTAGTCTAACTAGTGATGTAAGCGTGTCTCGAATCGGTCATGTTCGCTGAAAGTGGATCAATTCAAAAGTGCAAACTCGTCCCACATGTGCAAATTTCTTAAAAATTACATGAGCACATGTGAAGGGGGAGTCCTTCAAATGAAATGCAAAACTCTCAAAGTGGTAACAACAATGTGTTTTATTATCATATACACTTTGAGAGATTTTCAATAAATGGTTTTATGGCAATTATAGGATAGTCATGGAGTTATAAGGTGACTAAGGTTAGGAAAAACCGTCCTATGATCCGCCAGAGCCGGAGGGATCTACCCAAGGACAATTCCAATAGATTAGAATTAGAAGTCCTTAGGTATGATTGAAAAAAGGAGAAAATGAGAAAGGAGAAAGAAGGGGTTGAAGGATTAAAAAGAAAAGTTATGAAAAAGGGTGAAAAGAAATAGCCCTCCAAATGTTCAACCTTAGGGCAGACACCGGGTACAATTCATATGCTACTGGTTGTTACTAAGGTGACGCCGGTATTGAAGACAAAGACGTCATGGACCCAGTGACGCACTGCACTAAACCTTCTTAACCACTCAAGTTCTCTTAAAAGAGCTTGTTTCATTCTCACGGGGAACCGGTGTAATCTATCGACCTGTCTCGTAGAGATAGTTGATATTGAAACAGGAAGACCTCTCCCTAATCTCCGCATAGGAAACCAAATGTGCACTTATCAAGTCTAGAGCCCCGAGATTCATCAAAAGATCTCATAGGAACACATGATATTTCTACACTGGTTGTTCAACATTAAGGACGCCAGATGTAAACTTAAGAGTCCTACGCAGATCTTAGCAATCTGCCAGAACATTTATGAGAGGATTCACTTTCGTGATTCTCAATGATTGAATGGAAATTCCTGCCAGGGTCAACATCAAGCAGCCCTGACAGCAGGTCACTTCGGTAATTCTTTACGGGTTACGCTTAGTGTTCGCGGTGGTTTCAAACGGTCTACAGTCGTGGAGTGATCCCCAGCGACTCACCCAGTCATTGAGCTACTCAGTAGGTCTCGTAAGCTCTCTCGGAAGTATCTGACATGGGAACGGCCTTGGTAAGGGTTAGAAGGAGTCTTCACACTATGCTGTTGACGATCTCTAATTCTTATCTGTAAGTACCAGATGTTTTATTGCTAACTGTTTATATGCAGGGACACTTCATCTCCATGGCGACAGATTCCACGTGCTCATACATACATCTGGAAGTTAAAGAAAGCTCCCTCAAAGATCTATCCAACACAAAGTTCAAAGAAAGATTCTACGCCAAAAAGAAGAATCTACAAAGTGTAAAGTGACAAAGATCTATGTGAAAGAACGGGAACTACAAATGCATGTATCACAAAGACTGAAGATGTATGAGCATGTTGGAATGACAAACAACCACCACAGACGCAGAAGTGACGAAAGGCAGATAACTCCACATCATAAAGGAACAAAGAACGATGAAAAATCAGTTATCAAAGATCACAAAGCATGAAGGAACAAAGACTAAAGACTATTCTACAACGGCACACAAAGTTAAAGACAAAGAACACGGAAGACCCACTCACGTGGAGCATCATTCGAATGACCACCCCTTAGGGGGAGATTGTTAGCATTAAAATACTTATATATAGAAGTGATGGTCATTCTCATATTGTAACTTTGTGTCGTTTGTTTAGATTAGTAATAGTTACCTTGATTTCCCTGGTATTTACATTTGTTGCTTATATCGTAGATTAAAACCTTGTGCTCAACTTATTATTTTAAACCTATGGATTACACTCAACCTTTGTGTTGACTTTTAAGCATGTGTTTCTAAGGTACTACTACTAATTAGTTTTGGAGCTTTATGACATGGGCTTGGTGGAGTGGCAAGGTCGATGGAGTCTTTCTGTCAAGGCATCTTTATTATCTTTTCTATCTTTACTTTCATATCATTCGTAAAACCTTAGTGTGCCATACTTATTTCCGCTGCAAAACTTTGTTAAATGTTTTCCGCTGCTAAACTTTGTTAAATGTTTCCCACTGCTAAACTTTGTAAACTTTCCGCTGCAAAATCTATTTTTACTTTTTCCGCTGCTACTATGATTTAAGAGTCCTTGTACTCTAAACGGTTTATAATTCGAATGATATGTTTTGCAACATTTATAAACGTCCCGTGTTGTGGTCATTAGCTATAAATGTGCTTGGTTTCTATTTGCGTAGTGCCCACAACATGTCAGCTGCCGTATTTTTAGTTGGGGGTGCTACAACATTCGACTACTAGACATAAAGTTTCCACATAGCAACAAGACAAATAATCATACTAAGCAAGAGCATGACATTATTTAAAACACTTCATTGTGAAATTGTTTTGTTGTTAAGCTTCGACACTTAAGCATATAACAATCTATGTGATTAATTTGTATGATAAACTGACTTCTAAATGTTTATCATACCAAAAGTACTTTGACAAATTATAAGTGCACATAAAGTGCACAACTAGTGTGACAAAGTCACGAAAGAAACAAGACGAAAAATTTATGCAACCCATGTTTAAATGATAGCATTTTTGAGCAAATATTATGTAGACCATCCTAAGCATGAATCTAATAAATAACAGTAAAAGACACAAGCTTTCAAATAAATATCATATAAAAGCATCATATACCAAAATGACATATCATGATTTAACAAGTAACATGTTAATCATGCAAAACATCATATAAATAAAGAATGAAAATATCATACAAATCATGTTGACATATAGTAACACGAAACATATAAGCATGCTGGCATCATAAAGATATAACCAAGGTTTACACATGAATCAATCAAATAGTTATCATGGTTATGTTAAGATGTCCAATCATATCAAACAAATAACATGTAATCGATACATGTATGTGTAATGCAAAAGATTTTAATCTTTGTGTTTGGAATCTATGGTTGAATGATCTAAAGGGAGACATTTTTTATGTGAGAGTGATTTGATACTCTAAGACCAAGAGATGTGTTTATGTGTGATGATGGATTATGTTAAGAACGTTCTCAAGAGAGATCTTTGGAACAAGTGTATAAAGTTACCAACTTTATTGGATCTTGTGTATGCTCTAGAGATGTGTGGGATATGCATAAGGTTTGAATTGGGTTATGAGCAAGATTTGGTTATGATGAACGCTTGAAAGGAAATAGACACATATGGTGTCTTTCAATAAGTAGGGTTATCACGTGGAATAAAGTCACCATGCTTATGAAAACAAGAATGACGAGATGATGAGGAGGCTCTAGATCCTAGAACTTGCAGATGTCGATTTGAGATTTAATGAGACATATGCAGAAGTTAAAAGTATTGCTAATACTTTAATAACTTGTGAAAGTGATACTACTTAAACCTAGTGTAATTGAATGTGTGCTTCATGCTCATTTGATGGTGAAGGTTCTAATTGTTAGCGTTAAAATATTTATATATAGAAGTGATGGTCATTCTCATATTGTAACTTTGTGTCGTTTGTTTAGATTAGTAATAGTTTAGTCATTGGGCTTTGGACTTAGCAAGCTAATATGTCATGTGCTATGTTTCATAAGCCTTGTTATCCAACCATGTAACCAAGTCCAAGCCCAAGTCCATTAGAAAGCCCATGAGGCCTTTCTCTCTAACTATAAAAGGCACCTTACCTCTCATTTGTAAGGTGTGCTTGTGTGTGTATTGTGTGTGTTTTTTAATAAAAGTTCTCTTCATCTCTTATCTCTATTTCATACAAGTTAACGCCACACATATTATACCAAGTCACCATCTTTCCTTCTTCTAGTGCTTATATTTGTGTTAAAGTTGATATATCTAAGGTCATACAAGTGGTATCAATCGCATAACAATGATTTAGGAGTGTTTTTATCAAGTTTTTTGTTAAAAAGTTACACTTTTCATTCATTTGTGTACTTTTTCTTCAAAAAAGGTTTGATTTTTACAAGTTTTGGTGTTAAAGTTGTTGTCTTTATTGAAGTTTTAGTGTTTCTAAGTGTTTTGGGAAAGATTTGATCAAAAGAAACAAGTGGAAAAAGTGTTTTTTGTTGAAAAAATCAGATTTTTCAAGCTTTCTGGTCACTTTACGCGTAACTTGGGTGAATAGTACGAATCTACAGCTGTGAACAGTACTTTCTGTCCTTTTTACGCATAAATTTTGGCCTAAAACCCTTTTCTTACGCGTAACTAAGGTCAAAACCCTTTTCTTACGCGTAACTCCGGTCAAAACCCTGTTTTTACGCGTTAGTTGGAAGTCTACGCCTAAATCCTACGCATAAGTGAAGATCCTACGCTTAAGTTCCTACGCATAAGTTCTATGCATAAGTTCCTACGCATAAGTTCTACGCATAAGTTCCTACGCATAAGTTCTACGCATAAGATCCTACGCATAAGTTTTTCTTCAACGATCAGAGATTACTCAGTACTTCCCTGACTTGGATAAGTTTGTGGAATACTTCGACACGGGATATCTTTCAAGCTTGGATAAGTTTGAGAGATCAATTTGGTTGAAAAACCTTACGCGTAACTTTTCTTACGCATAAACTCAAAGTTTACGCGTAAAAAATCAAAGCTTACGCATAAACATTTTGTTTACGCATAACCTTAATTTTTACGCATAACCTGAAAGTTTACGCATAACTTTTCTTACGCGTAAGATTTGAAGTTAACCATAAGATTTAAAGTTATTGAGGTTTTAAGGTTCCAGATCAAATTTTTCACCATAAAAACTTGCATCAACTTACACTAACACAACTCCTACTTCGTTGTAACGATCCAAGAATCAACTTTATCAATCTACACTTCATCAATGGCAACTCAGCAAGATATTCATGCAGCCGGTGCGGAAAACCGACCTCCGATGCTTGAAAAAGGTGGATATCTCCCATGGACAAGCCGCATGCTTCGTTACATCAAAACAAAGCCTGATGGTAAATTAATGATCAACTCCATTACAAATGGTCCATTCAAGCCACGACAAGTTCAAATTGAAGGTAATCCAAATGCAACACCTCCTACTCAACCATTCGTGCGTGAACAAACAGAAGCAGATTACACAGAAGAAGACAAGAAGCAGATCGCCGCTGATGATATGGCAATGCATTTAATCCAACTTGGATTACCACGGGAGATCTTTGCTGCGGTCGACAGTTGTGAAACTGCTTATGCTATGTGGGAACGTGTCAGAAGGATATGTCATGGAACAGAGATTGGACAACAGGACGTTGAGAACAAACTTCTTACTGAATGGGAGAACTTTACATCCACTAAAGGTGAACAGATTGAATCTTACTACACAAGGTTTTGCACTTTGATGAATGAGTTAATCAGAAACAAGTTGACACCTCGAACAATTGCAACAAACATCAAATTCATCAATAACCTTCCAGAAGAATGGGGTCGTTATGTTACAATTGTCAATCAAACAAAGGATTTACATAAGGTGAATTATGATCAACTCTATGACTTTTTGAAGCAAAACCAAGCTGAGGCTAATGAAGTAAGGAAAGAAAGATTGGCAAAGAATCATGATCCTCTCGCATTAATTGCTACTACACCAACACCGCTACCAGTGAACACACAACAACCATCATCATCTTCCACTCACAACTACATGCAACCATCATACATTCAACAACCAACACCGGTCTACCAACAACAGTTCTACCCACAGCAACAACAACATGTTATTCCACAACAGCAATACCAACAATTCCAAGAACCAGAATTCACTGAAAATGATGAAGCTACTGCAGCATTGACCCAAGCGTTTGCTTTTCTGTCAAAGGCATTCCAAGGACGCTATTCTACACCAACAAACAACAACCAAAGGATTTCATCGAACACTCGCAATAAGCAGATTGCTCAGCCGAGTTTCAATATGGGCAACGGAGGCCAAATGGTTGGAATTTATGGGAATCAGCAAGGATATGTTACTGGAATTAACATGGGGAATCAGAATATGCTGCATGCAGGGAATCAGAATGCAGGAAATCAGTATGGTCAATATGCAGGGAATCAGTTGGGTCAGTTTGTTGGAAATCAGAGGGGTCAGAATGTTGGTAATCAGGCAATGGGTAATCAGAATAGAAATGTTGCAGCTCCAGTAGTTGGGAATTTGGGAAATGTGAATCAGGGTAATCCTGTAAAGTGTTTCAACTGTCAGGGTGTAGGTCATATGGCAAGGAACTGTCCTACTAAGCCGAACAAGAAAGATCTAGCGTACTTGCAGAAAGCAGTGATGTTGGCACAAAAGGCAGAGGCAGGATTTCAGTTGAATGCCGAGGAGAATGATTTTATGTCTCTTATGGATGACATGGAAGATAGAGAGGATATCGATGCGAACTGCATATTCATGGCGAATCTTCAGGAAGCTAAGTATGACACGGATTCTGATACACTTCCTGTTTATGACACCAATGCACCATCTGAGGTATCAAACTTCAACACATGTCACAATAATGATATATTTGATATGTCTCCTCATGAGGAACAACATTCTGAGAAGCTAGCACCCACTTATGATACATACCTGGACACGCCAAGTAGTAGCAATACTCCTTCAGCAACTCCAGATGTGAATCATAATGGAGGCTTCGTTTCACAGCATGCTGAGAATGATGAGGAAACACGTGCTTTGTTTGAATCATTATTGAATAATTGTCGTATTGAAATTGAGAATGTGAAAAAGGTCAATCGCGATGTTAAGGCCGCGAATGTTAAATTGACCGCTGAGCTTGAGAGTTACAAAGAAAACGTTAAAG
Organism: Artemisia argyi; assembly: GCA_030686995.1. NCBI lineage: Eukaryota > Viridiplantae > Streptophyta > Magnoliopsida > Asterales > Asteraceae > Artemisia > Artemisia argyi. Next base: position 124,879,106 of record CM060684.1, read on the forward strand.
CTTTTGAATTTCATAACAAAAGATTGTCTGAATTAGAAACTGGTTATCAAAATTCCGTTTCAAGGGAAAAACAATTGCAACTCAAGTTTGATACACTTGATGTTAATTCTTTCAAAAAGATAAAATCTTTAAACGCGGAAATTTCTGATTTACAAAACCAACTTTCTAAACAAAAAACAGCTTATACCAATCTTGAAAAAGAAAGGGATGAGTTGAAAAAGGACTTTGCAAAGAAAGAAGACAAACTTTTGGCCGAAATCGTAGAGTCAGAACACATGATTACTCATTTAGAAGAATTAGTGGTTAAATCGGGTCAGTCAAGTCAAACAATGAAAATGATTTCAAATCAAACTAATCCGGTTTACCATACGAAACATAAAGTGGCTCTTGGTAACAACACCCCCAGTAATCTCAAGAAAGCTCAGCAAGAACAGAATGTTTTGTATAATGGTAATATGATTTACATCAAACATGATCCTCCCGTCGTTCGGGATTCTGTGCAAACGATAGAACATGTCGAAGAGAGCATTACTAAAATGAAACAAAAGGATTTGAAACCCATTGATTACAACAAATTGAACAAACTTTCGGGAATTACTTTTGTTCCACAAAAAGAACCATCTGTGTTTTCCATAAAACGACCATTCTCAAAAATGTTTTCTAAGAAAGTAATTGTTTCCAAATCTCTTTCAAAAATGGAACACATTTCTTCTAACAACACTTTTAATACAAGTGAGGCTAGAGAAATTCTGGATGACGTTAAAAAGAGAATTCAAGAACTTCAAAATATTGTTGCTTCTAAAACTACAATCGATATTAACAACTGGCATTCCAGTTTTCATATTGAACAGAAAAAAGTTTTTGAAAACGAAATTACTATCCCACTGAATAACATCAGTGCGAGGGTAATCCATTTTGAACGTGCTTTCTTAAAAGAAATGGCCGACTTTGTCAAGGACCACAAATCCCTGGTAAACGAAACTAACGAAACTCGTGAAAACATGAATGTTTTGGAAAACCTAAATGATTCTCTCTTCGAAGCTGTTATGACCACTGACATTATGTCCATCATTTTACAAACATATTCTGTTCAAGACGATGAAAGACTGAGAGCTGAGACCTCCGAAATTGTTTCAAAATATGAAAATGCTCTTATAAAGCTTGAAAAAGAAAATGTGTCATATTTTAAACAACTTGATCGAAAAAAGGAAGAATGCAAGTATGACAAATTGTCGTATGAGCGTACCTTAAAGAACATGAAAGAGCAAAATGATCTTTTGAGGGCTCAGCTTGAAAGTCAAAAAGGAAAGGGTGAGGAAACTAAGTTTGCAAAACCGTTGACTTCGGAGAAACCAAATGTTTCAAACACGGTTCAAAAACCAAAGATGTCAATTTCAAGGTTTGCTCCAAAAGTCGATGAGAAAAAGAATTTGACAAAACCAGTCACTCCAACACCCTTGCCCAAGAAAAGTGGAAATGATAAGATTGTTGATAAAGGAAAAGCGGTTGTCGAAACACCAAAAGTGATAGCACCTGGCCTTTTTAGGATTAGTCCCACTAATGCGTCTGCCTCAACATCTAAGACAAATGACAAGTGCATAAAGGCTAATTCTAAAGAATCTAGGGATGCTAAAACAGACAACAATATAAATCCTAATGCGTGTGCCTTACCTTCTACAAGATTAGAAAGCACCTCTAGGAGCAGCAGACTAAAGCCTAGGAGCAATACAAGGAACAATAGAGTCTCGTCTGCCTCTACGAGTAGTAGCAAGAATAAAGTTGAAGAAGTAGAAGAACACCCTAGGAATTTATCGCTTTGTAATAAGAAACATGATTCATCTGAATGTAATGTCGAAAGTACTGGTTCTAATGCATGTAATGACTCTGTTTGTTTAATATGCAAGAAATGTTTAATTAATGATGTTCACGATGAATGTGTTTCTAAGAATGTGAATGTTACGCCTAAACAGAAGTATGTTCCAAAGGGAACTAGTGCTAGATCTAGATCTATAGAAAGATTAGTTGCACGCTTTAGGTCTACCACTAGTAGTCGAATGCCTAGGAACTACCTTAAGTTTTGTATGTGGAAACCTACGGGTAGAGAATTCATTCTTCAGGATGGCAAATTGAAAGTTGTTCAAAATGGACAAGTAGATACCTTCTATGAATGTGATTCAGATTTTACCCCTAACCAAATGGAACCAAATTTCAAACGGTTTCCAAATACAAACTCTTCTGTTCTTGGCAGGTTATCGAAATATGTCTTTGGATCGTCGACTCGGGTTGCTCCAAGCACATGACCGGGAATTTAAAGCTGCTGATCAATTTCGTCTGGAAATTCATGGGAACTGTACGCTTTGGAAATGATCATGTAGCAGCTATTCAGGGTTATGAAGATCTTCGGTTTGAGAATTTTTTAATCACTCGAGTTTACTACGTCGAAGGGTTGGGACACAACTTGTTTTCAGTCGGACAGTTTTGTGATGCAGATTTAGAAGTTGCATTCAGGAGAAACACGGTTTTTATAAGAAATTTGGTTGGTGATGATCTTTTAACTGGTAATCGTGGTACAAATTTGTATGCTATCGACATCAACCAAATGGCTTCTACATCACCAATTTGTCTTATGACAAGGGCAACCGAAACTAAGTCCTGGCTGTGGCATAGACGTTTATCCCATCTCAACTTTGACACGATCAACAAGTTAGCCAAAGACAACATCGTCACCGGACTTCCTATGTTCAAATACACCAAGGATCATCTATGTCCATCATGTGAACAAGGAAAAAGCAAAAGAGCATCATATAAACCCAAAACCGTACCTAGTTCGGAAGCAAGGTTACACTTGTTGCACATGGACTTATGTGGCCCAATGAGAGTTGAAAGCATTAATGGGAAGAAGTATATTCTTGTTATTGTCGATGATTATTCAAGATATACATGGGTAAAGTTTCTGAGGTCAAAAGACGAAGCACCAGGTACCATCATCACCTTTCTGAAGCGTATCAAAGTTCTACTTCAAGCTCCAGTAAGGATTGTAAGAACAGATAATGGCACAGAATTCACTAATCAGGAGTTAAGAACCTACTTTGAAGATGTTGGAATAACACACCAAACATCAGCTGTTAGAACTCCACAACAGAATGGGGTAGTTGAAAGAAGAAACAGAACTCTTGTGGAAGCTGCTCGCACAATGCTGATCTTTTCTAGTGCACCACTATTCTTATGGGCTGATGCTGTTGCCACAGCTTGTTTCACTCAGAACCGATCCCTAGTACATCCAAGATTCAATAAAACCCCATATGAGCTAGTGAACAACCGTAAACCTGACATCTCTTTCCTTCACGTGTTTGGCGCTTTATGCTATCCGACGAACGACAGAGAAGATCTAGGAAAGTTGAAAGCTAAGGGTGATATTGGAATCTTCATTGGATATTCAGAAAACTCGAGGGCATTCAGGGTGTATAATAGACGTCTAAAAAGGATAATGGAGACGATGAATGTGAAGTTTGACGAAATTTCACAAATGGCTTCTGAGAGATACGCTCTAGAACCCGCGCTTAATCCAATGGCTTCTAATCAAAATAGATTAGGACCCGCACTAAACCAGCAGACTTCTAGACACATCAGTTCAGGACTCGTGCCTCAAGGAGCTCAATCAACAAACATGGATAAACCTTCAGAACAAGAACTGGAAAATTTCTTCGAGTTAATGTTTGATGAATACTATGGTGGAACTTCGACAAATGCATCTCAACAACATTCCGCTGCACCCGCTCAAAACCATCAACCACCACCACAGGATGCATCTACAACAATTGAAGCTGAAGCACCAACTACCTCAACATCATCTACATTACCAAGAGTTGATGAACAAAATCAAAACACAAATTTTCAAGAAGAACCAACAAATAATTCAAACAATGATGCGTTAGAAGAAGAAGAAATATTTGAAAACCCGTTTGCAACAGACTCTGCTGAATCTTCTTCAAGGTTACAAGAACCATCTAACACACATTTGTTACACCCAAGGTACCCTTCTACGTTTCAATGGACAAAAGACCATCCGTTAGTACATGTTATTGGTGATCCTTCAATGCCAGTTCAGACGAGGAGACAACTTGCCACCCATCTCGAATTGTGCATTTACATTTGCTCAATAAGCACCAAAGTACCTAAGAACATTCGGGAAGCAATGGCAGAAAACCCATGGATTGAAGCGATGCAGGAGAAATTTCTTCAATACCTGTTACATGACAGTTGGGAACTTGTTGAACGACCACTTGATAAACGTGTTCTTGATCTCAAGTGGTTGTGGAAGAACAAACTGGATGAGGAAATGACTGTAATTCGCAACAAAGCTCGTCTCGTGGCTAAAGGATATCCATAAGAAGAAGGGATAGATTTCGAAGAATCATTCGCGCCTGTAGCTAGACTTGAAGCAGTCTGGATTTTCTTAGCCTATGCAGCTCACAAAAACATCACAGTCTATCAGATGGATATTAAGACAGCTTTCTTGAATGGAACTCTGAAAGAAGAAGTGTATGTGAGTCAGCCAGAGGGATTCATCGACAGAGATCATCCAGACTACATCTACAAGCTTAAGAAAGCCATTTATGGTCTAAAACAAGCTCCAAGAGCGTGGTATGACGAACTATCATCTTTCTTGCTCAATAACAATTTCACCAAAGGAACAGTTGATGACACCTTGTTTATCAAAAAATTCAAAGATGACATTTTGATTGTTCAGATTTACGTGGACGACATTATCATTGGGTCCACTAATCCGAATCATTCAAAACATTTTGAAAATCTCATGAAAAGCAAATTTGAAATGTCCATGATGGGGGAACTAAAATTCTTTCTTGGTCTACAAATACATCAATCCCCTCGTGGTATTTTTATCAATCAAGCTAAATATACTATAGAGATTTTGAAAAAACATGGAATGGAAAACTGTGATTCTGTTGGTACACTAATGGTCACTTCACCAAAAATAGGTGCTGATTTATTTGGGAAACCCATCGATCCGAAAAAATATCGGAGCATGATCGGTTCTCTCATGTACCTAACTGCTAGCCGACCCGATATTCAATTTGCTGTTTGTTTGTTAGCACGGTTTCAGGCAAAGCCTACCGAACTTCACCTCAAAGAGGTTAAACGGATCTTTCGGTACCTACGAAGCACCATTAACATGGGACTTTGGTATCCGAAGGATTCGGAGTTTAATCTAACAGCATTTTCAGATGCAGACCATGCTGGTGATCAAGTTACAGCAAAGAGTACATCAGGTGGAGCACAATTTTTGGGTGAAAAGCTAGTAAGCTGGTCGTCAAAGAAACAGGATTGTACTGCGCTATCAACCGCCGAAGCCGAGTATGTGTCTCTATCTGCGTGTTGTGCCCAAGTTCTATGGATGCGGACACAGCTCACAGATTATGGCTTTACTTTTGACAGAATACCTATGTATTGTGACTCAAAAAGTGCCATAGCCATCTCGTGCAATCCCGTACATCACTCTAAGACGAAGCATATCAAAGTCCGCTACCATTTCATCAAAGAACACGTGGAAGAGAGTACTGTTGAATTATTTTCGTTAAGACTGATTACCAATTCGCCGATCTATTTACTAAAGCCCTTCCAAAAGAAAGGTTTGACTATTTAGTTTGACGAATTGGCATGCGAAGCCTAACTCCTGAGGAGCTAGAACGTCTTCTCGAATCTTCTTGAAAAATGGTTTCAAAATCGCTTCGCTGTAAATATCTTTGAGGAAAAAAAAAATATACAAAATTTGAAAAACCAACAAAAACAAAATACAAAAATATAAAATTTTCAAAAAATACAAAAACAATATAAAATCAAAAAATACAAAAATATTCTTCTCACGACATGTCTCTCGTATAAATCAATATTCTGTACGTTTCTAGAAATGTCATTCAACAATGATACGGACATGTACAGATGCTTGAGCGGGAGTTCTTTTAAATGTTTTTCTAAAACATGTCGTTTCTCAAAAGTTTCTTCACAATGGCTTTCGTATACATCAGTACGAAACCCGTACTTAAACGATGACTTCTGATTATTTTCAAATCAAGGATTCGTACGTTCAATGACGAACTCTTTTTCAAAAAGTTCGAGTCTAAACAAACGAAAAAGACTTCAAACAAAAACTCGTTTTTCAAAATACAATTCTTGAACACTTTTTCAAGATTTTTCAAAATATTTCTCAAAATCTCTCAAAATGAGTGCTCAAGAAAACTCCCTCTAAACCCTTAAACTCATTTTAAATGAGCTATCATTAAGGGGGAGTATAAAAACTAAAATGTTCCGATTTCATGCGAAATCAAATCTGTCTATCTCTCCAAAAAGCCTTTTATTAATCAGTTGATATCAAAAATATCACGATATGCTATTTTTGAGGGGGAGAAGACATGATTAAAATGTGATCAAAGATGTTTTAAGATTGTGGCAGAATCTCAAAAGAGCTCGACTCAGATAGTACCAATGAATTGACGAAGCTTAAAATGTCAGTAATCGAAAAGACTTGTCCTGGACGGGTAATAATTTCAAGCTAGTCTAACTAGTGATGTAAGCGTGTCTCGAATAGGACTTGTCTGAGTAGAGTGCACCGTATCGAGAGACTTTCTTTGGACTTGACCAGGACGGGTAATAATTTCAAGCTAGTCTAACTAGTGATGTAAGCGTGTCTCGAATCGGTCATGTTCGCTGAAAGTGGATCAATTCAAAAGTGCAAACTCGTCCCACATGTGCAAATTTCTTAAAAATTACATGAGCACATGTGAAGGGGGAGTCCTTCAAATGAAATGCAAAACTCTCAAAGTGGTAACAACAATGTGTTTTATTATCATATACACTTTGAGAGATTTTCAATAAATGGTTTTATGGCAATTATAGGATAGTCATGGAGTTATAAGGTGACTAAGGTTAGGAAAAACCGTCCTATGATCCGCCAGAGCCGGAGGGATCTACCCAAGGACAATTCCAATAGATTAGAATTAGAAGTCCTTAGGTATGATTGAAAAAAGGAGAAAATGAGAAAGGAGAAAGAAGGGGTTGAAGAATTAAAAAGAAAAGTTATGAAAAAGGGTGAAAAGAAATAGCCCTCCAAATGTTCAACCTTAGGGCAGACACCGGGTACAATTCATATGCTACTGGTTGTTACTAAGGTGACGCCGGTATTGAAGACAAAGACGTCATGGACCCAGTGACGCACTGCACTAAACCTTCTTAACCACTCAAGTTCTCTTAAAAGAGCTTGTTTCATTCTCACGGGGAACCGGTGTAATCTATCGACCTGTCTCGTAGAGATAGTTGATATTGAAACAGGAAGACCTCTCCCTAATCTCCGCATAGGAAACCAAATGTGCACTTATCGAGTCTAGAGCCCCGAGATTCATCAAAAGATCTCATAGGAACACATGATATTTCTACACTGGTTGTTCAACATTAAGGACGCCAGATGTAAACTTAAGAGTCCTACGCAGATCTTAGCAATCTGCCAGAACATTTATGAGAGGATTCACTTTCGTGATTCTCAATGATTGAATGGAAATTCCTGCCAGGGTCAACATCAAGCAGCCCTGACAGCAGGTCACTTCGGTAATTCTTTATAGGTTACGCTTAGTGTTCGCGGTGGTTTCAAACGGTCTACAGTCGTGGAGTGATCCCCAGCGACTCACCCAGTCATTGAGCTACTCAGTAGGTCTCGTAAGCTCTCTCGGAAGTATCTGACATGGGAACGGCCTTGGTAAGGGTTAGAAGGAGTCTTCACACTATGCTGTTGACGATCTCTAATTCTTATCTGTAAGTACCAGATGTTTTATTGCTAACTGTTTATATGCAGGGACACTTCATCTCCATGGCGACAGATTCCACGTGCTCATACATACATCTGGAAGTTAAAGAAAGCTCCCTCAAAGATCTATCCAACACAAAGTTCAAAGAAAGATTCTACGCCAAAAAGAAGAATCTACAAAGTGTAAAGTGACAAAGATCTATGTGAAAGAACGGGAACTACAAATGCATGTATCACAAAGACTGAAGATGTATGAGCATGTTGGAATGACAAACAACCACCACAGACGCAGAAGTGACGAAAGGCAGATAACTCCACATCATAAAGGAACAAAGAACGATGAAAAATCAGTTATCAAAGATCACAAAGCATGAAGGAACAAAGACTAAAGACTATTCTACAACGGCACACAAAGTTAAAGACAAAGAACACGGAAGACCCACTCACGTGGAGCATCATTCGAATGACCACCCCTTAGGGGGAGATTGTTAGCATTAAAATACTTATATATAGAAGTGATGGTCATTCTCATATTGTAACTTTGTGTCGTTTGTTTAGATTAGTAATAGTTACCTTGATTTCCCTGGTATTTACATTTGTTGCTTATATCGTAGATTAAAACCTTGTGCTCAACTTATTATTTTAAACCTATGGATTACACTCAACCTTTGTGTTGACTTTTAAGCATGTGTTTCTAAGGTACTACTACTAATTAGTTTTGGAGCTTTATGACATGGGCTTGGTGGAGTGGCAAGGTCGATGGAGTCTTTCTGTCAAGGCATCTTTATTATCTTTTCTATCTTTACTTTCATATCATTCGTAAAACCTTAGTGTGCCATACTTATTTCCGCTGCAAAACTTTGTTAAATGTTTTCCGCTGCTAAACTTTGTTAAATGTTTCCCACTGCTAAACTTTGTAAACTTTCCGCTGCAAAATCTATTTTTACTTTTTCCGCTGCTACTATGATTTAAGAGTCCTTGTACTCTAAACGGTTTATAATTCGAATGATATGTTTTGCAACATTTATAAACGTCCCGTGTTGTGGTCATTAGCTATAAATGTGCTTGGTTTCTATTTGCGTAGTGCCCACAACATGTCAGCTGCCGTATTTTTAGTTGGGGGTGCTACAACATTCGACTACTAGACATAAAGTTTCCACATAGCAACAAGACAAATAATCATACTAAGCAAGAGCATGACATTATTTAAAACACTTCATTGTGAAATTGTTTTGTTGTTAAGCTTCGACACTTAAGCATATAACAATCTATGTGATTAATTTGTATGATAAACTGACTTCTAAATGTTTATCATACCAAAAGTACTTTGACAAATTATAAGTGCACATAAAGTGCACAACTAGTGTGACAAAGTCACGAAAGAAACAAGACGAAAAATTTATGCAACCCATGTTTAAATGATAGCATTTTTGAGCAAATATTATGTAGACCATCCTAAGCATGAATCTAATAAATAACAGTAAAAGACACAAGCTTTCAAATAAATATCATATAAAAGCATCATATACCAAAATGACATATCATGATTTAACAAGTAACATGTTAATCATGCAAAACATCATATAAATAAAGAATGAAAATATCATACAAATCATGTTGACATATAGTAACACGAAACATATAAGCATGCTGGCATCATAAAGATATAACCAAGGTTTACACATGAATCAATCAAATAGTTATCATGGTTATGTTAAGATGTCCAATCATATCAAACAAATAACATGTAATCGATACATGTATGTGTAATGCAAAAGATTTTAATCTTTGTGTTTGGAATCTATGGTTGAATGATCTAAAGGGAGACATTTTTTATGTGAGAGTGATTTGATACTCTAAGACCAAGAGATGTGTTTATGTGTGATGATGGATTATGTTAAGAACGTTCTCAAGAGAGATCTTTGGAACAAGTGTATAAAGTTACCAACTTTATTGGATCTTGTGTATGCTCTAGAGATGTGTGGGATATGCATAAGGTTTGAATTGGGTTATGAGCAAGATTTGGTTATGATGAACGCTTGAAAGGAAATAGACACATATGGTGTCTTTCAATAAGTAGGGTTATCACGTGGAATAAAGTCACCATGCTTATGAAAACAAGAATGACGAGATGATGAGGAGGCTCTAGATCCTAGAACTTGCAGATGTCGATTTGAGATTTAATGAGACATATGCAGAAGTTAAAAGTATTGCTAATACTTTAATAACTTGTGAAAGTGATACTACTTAAACCTAGTGTAATTGAATGTGTGCTTCATGCTCATTTGATGGTGAAGGTTCTAATTGTTAGCGTTAAAATATTTATATATAGAAGTGATGGTCATTCTCATATTGTAACTTTGTGTCGTTTGTTTAGATTAGTAATAGTTTAGTCATTGGGCTTTGGACTTAGCAAGCTAATATGTCATGTGATATGTTTCATAAGCTTTGTTATCCAACCATGTAACCAAGTCCAAGCCCAAGTCCATTAGAAAGCCCATGAGGCCTTTCTCTCTAACTATAAAAGGCACCTTACCTCTCATTTGTAAGGTGTGCTTGTGTGTGTATTGTGTGTGTTTTTTAATAAAAGTTCTCTTCATCTCTTATCTCTATTTCATACAAGTTAACGCCACACATATTATACCAAGTCACCATCTTTCCTTCTTCTAGTGCTTATATTTGTGTTAAAGTTGATATATCTAAGGTCATACACTAATCCTATAGGTGGTAAAGTATGGTTGACTACCGAGAGTGGATATGTGAATTGAGGTGGTGATTGCTTGACAACACTTGAAGCTTGGATATCTTCTTTGTGTTCTACACTTGCTAGAAAGTGAAAAAGACGCATTTCATAATGAAATTCACTTGACTTTTGACGACATAGACAAATATGTTAATGAGTGTATGGATATGACAATTGCCCTTTGTTTCAAAGAGCGACACAAGGGTGAAAATAGGTTTATGTATCATGACAGGTGGTTTAATCTTAATGGGTTAGGTTGTAGTGGGGATGACACACTTGTTTGGTTACATTGTGGAATCTTCTTGTGAAGATGACTAGGTGGAGTTATTGGTGAAGATGATATTGACTCTTGGTTTCTTTGAGGGCATGGAAATGGTGGATGGCTCGATATTGATAGGATAAAGGATAACTCGGTTTCTCATTTCACATTGGTTGTTTGAGGTTTGAGTGATGAAAGGTTATGAGGAAGATGCTTGAAGTTTTGCTCATGTTTGTGAAGGTTATGGGCTGAGATATATCACAAGGTGAATGTGATGAGATGATGGTGAAAGAACAAGTGAACTTAAGTGCTAAATGTTTAAGGATGAAAACCTATTGACATTTGTTTTTGTTCCTATTGATTGGGAGAGTACTATAATAAGTGTTCTAGTTGTGATGAGTGTTTTAACAAACATTGTTAAACTACTTGGGTGTTGAATTTCGGATATGACTTTTAATGACTATGGTAGTAAGTCAAGTTTACTTGAATATTTCAAACGAAATACTTAAGTTGTCAATCCTACTTAGTTGAGATTGGATAGCATAAAAGGATAGCAAGACTCGATAACACATCTATAACTTAAGAGTAAGTTATGACTCGATGTAAATCCTTATCATCTTGAAGGATGACACATTATTTTCATGTTAACCAAGTGAGGTAACATATGTAGATACAAGACAATATCTATAATCATAAGTTGGACTTGTGATTTCGATATTGTATGTAATCTTTGCAGATAACGAGTCCGGATTGGTTAGGAAGTTGTCAATTTACAAATCAAGCTAATGAATGAGTAAAGGACAAAAGAATGCAGTGAGTGTGTGCAGTGATCACAAATACTCAATGGTTCGAGTATTGCAAGGAACAAGTTTCCGGATTCCTTCCTCTAAGGAGAAAGGTATCTTGGATTATTCTTGTGAAGTTTGAAAGTATTATTATAGATGATTATCTTATAGGTGCAGGTGAGATGTCCTAATCCTAATATGAGTGAACATTAGTGAGAAGAATCCTAGTGATGAAAGTGAGTGATCTTGAGTGAGGGATTTAAATGAAATTTTAAAAAGGAGTTTGCAGGACTGGCGGAACCCAGTTTTTGGTTCCGCCTGGTCCGTTGGGCCAAATTCTGGAGTACCCAGAAATTACACTGGCGGAACCCTATATTTGGTTCCACCAGGGGCAAAAAGTAGACAATCCAGATTTTCGGGGGTCGAGACGATTTTCAATTTTTCCGAAAACTCCTAAAACATAAAATTTATACCATATCTGATTAGGAAATGCAAAGATTGGATATAGAAACACTCTAACCGTTAGACTTTGACCGGGGGCTAGCGAATTTCACTATACTTAGTGAAATATCCATAAACTTGAAAATTTGACAACATCCCAAATGTTGTCTTCCTGCATATCCGTTAGTACAAGACAATGTACAAAGATAACAAAAGATCCTAGAAGTACATATATCCATGAAACACATTGTTTAATTACCAAATTGTTCAAATTTCAAGTAGTGCCAAACACTCCTTAACAATGGGCATTTATTGACTCCCGAAACCCGTTCAAGTATCCTAATAATACTTGGAACATATGCACCTAATTAGATGTGATAGATTAAAACCAAAAACACATATTCTAACACATGTTAGCATATAGATCAAGCCGAGGATTATGAGCTTACCATAAATGGAAATTAAGCTAAGCATTGAAAATTGATAACAACAAAGTGTTATCGTCCAAACATGATATGGTTAGTTTGCATGATCAATCTAAGATGAGTTTCTATCTTATAGCACAACACATTCATTAAACATCATTGTAGAAGCATGTATACCAAACACCATTTTACAAGAATACTACATGTTTAAAAATGTAGTGACTCATTTAGACGCGTGACCATATTCTAAGATATTTAATTAGTATTACTTAATTCTCATTCCTAAGTGAATTATGCAAAATAATCACATAACATATGCAAGGAAGAATATCTAAATCAATAAGCAATACAAACACAAATTTTCAACTTAGAACACACAATCTAGCAAATATCCTATTGTGTATAAACATGAATTTGACAAACAAGAAAATGAATATCATGACAAGATAGACACTCATGAATCACAAATAAACAAATGCAATCACAACTTTCAATAAGCAAATACCATATATGCATACAACTAAAACAAGTAGTCATTTAACATAACATAAAAAGAAATATACTTTTCCTCACTTTGCGTTTAAATATGACGATGTATGCCAAGCTTGATTAGTTTCCTTTGCATATATGAATATCACAAAATTCTTTAGTTTCAAAGAAAATAATGTCAATGTTCAAAGGATACTAACTTATATTGCCTAACTCAAAAGTTTGAATTTTTACGTCAAAATGAAACTTGATATTTTGAATACATTAAAGTATTTTGTTTAATATTTTGACTTCAGATTATATTTAGGCCATAACATCATTTTTAAAAGAAAGTGGACACAATTCCCTTCAAATTGATAGGTGGCGCGACTCCTACGGACTTACGGTTAATTAGTTATGAATTTTTGAAGTTTACAAAAAAAAAATTGACTGTGCAGCCAAGGAACCCTCGTCCAAAGTGCAAGGAACCCTTCTGAGGGTTCCGCGGGATCCGCGAGGTCTGCTGTAACAAATTTTCACAAAATGCTAAAAACATGTATTTCGCATAGCGAAAATGTGTAGAACTTACTAGATTTGTTAGTAAACATTTAATACAACTATTTTAACATCATTTCTTCTTATGTGACTCATCTAATCATTTACGGAGGTGATTATTCAACTAAATTTTTAGTTATCCCAAACACTCCTTTTAAAACGGTGTTTAACGTACATTAGCTCTAACCACATAATTTGACTCTTACAAATTATGAGAAATGTTTTCTTTTATTTTTCAAGGACACCTTCAAGCTTGTATACAAAGTAACATTTAACTACAAAATTTCTATGTATACTTTGCGAAACATTCTTTATATTATATTCCGCTTCAATGGTAATTTGATACATGGATCGTACTCCATTTTAAAAACCATTTGTTTTGAAAATAAGAGCTACGAGGCTCTAATACCAATTGTGGAAAACTAGAAGGGGGGTTGAATAGTTTACCATTTAAAAACTTTAAACTTGTTGTATCAAATGTCCATTTTTAGCTTGTTCTAATATGAAAGATGTTACTTGTAGTTTATGACTAACATAACTTAAAACATGTTATCACATAAGTACAATCAACAAGTCACAACACAAACAATCACATAATGCAAACATTAAAGTAAAGCAATAAGTAAAAGGAAAGTGCAAACCGAACACGAGGATTTATAGTGGTTCGGTCACGGATCTCCTCTCCGCCCTACTCCACTCCTCGAGTACCCAACTCGAGAGTTACTTCACCAGATCAACAACCTCCATTATTGGCGGACAAAACCTTACAATCGTCGCTTCACTTTATCTGGTACAAAGCTAGATACCGAGTTCTTTTACAAGGTACAACCACTCCTATCGTCGCTTATACAATATTTCCGACACTAAGCTAGATGTCGAGTTCTTTACCAAGGGTACAACCACTCCCGCTATGTTTTGTGGCCCAACATAAAAACCTTGTGTTTTATGGCACAAACACATAAACCATCTAATCTATATTGTTATGATACAATGATGATCCATGACATAAAAGTCTAATGGATATGCATGCCTAATCTACATGAACTTCTTGAATAAGAAGTCTTCAACCATTGAGGATGTCAAGTGCCCTTGAATCTTTATATGTTTGAATGCTTTAATGAATGATGACTTAAAGATCTTGTTACCTTCTTGGTGGATCATGAAGTATGATATGCTTACAACAATGATGAATGTTAGAAGCATTATGATCATTATGAAAAGGGTGACTCATGTGTGTTTCTACATGGTTTCCTATATATCTATGTGTGTGTAGTTTTTCATCAAGTTTGCAAGTAAACTATGAACTCCTATTTATAGGTAAACTTACAAAGGGGTTTTCCAAAACCATGTTCCAAAACTAACAAAGATAAAATCATGTTCCAAAACCATGTTCAAAATATATTTATCTTTAGTTAAATCAAAATCTTACAAGTCAACACACAATATGTCAAATCAAGATCTTCTAAGTCAACACACAATATGTCAAATCAAGATCTTCTAAGTCAACACACAATATGTCAAATCAAGTTTCTATGACATCTCTTACAAGATGTATGACACAATGTCTTTCTATATTTATGTCTAGTCTAATCAAGATCTTTCCAAATTTAGTTTTCCATTTTATGAAAAATACACTTAGACAAATGTATATTGTGGACGTATGGTCCGGACTGGACCCTACATGGGCCAGGCCCGGCAGACAGCGGCCCACTCTATGCCTAAAACCCTAATCCATGCCTTATAAATATAGGGCTGGGTTTCCATTCACAACAGAATAGAACATAACAGGTTACCCTAAACCTAATTCTCATATGCTACCACGCATCAATACTAACTTGACCGTCAGAGGTGGATCCCGGGGCTACAGCCTCGGGTCCACTCCTAACGGGTTCTCTTTGTTGACAGGTCTATTTAGGGCTTGAGAAGACGACTAACGGCCCAAGGAGAGTCGTTGAACAGCCCGCGCCAGATTATGCATCAACATATATACTAACTTAAAAAAGTAAGTTACTTGTATAAAAAATATATTAGCTAGCTATATAATATTTAGTAAGTTACTAAAAATGTTTTATGTACTTATGTTGTTATAAGACACATTTTTATATATTGTAAACTTACTAATATTATCTAGACACCTAATGTGGCACTTATTCTATTTAACACATAAAGTGTACTTTGACACCTAAAATACTTAAAGACTCCTAAAGTATTTTAGTCATTCTAAATGGTTGGTCAAGGGGTTTGATCATAATGCTACATAACAAACATGTACGAACCTGTGTTGTAGCATACGACGACTCGAGACGTTGAGAGGTGTTGAATGTATGTTGAGACAAACTATGATTACAAGTAACTTGTACATTTTACGTTATGTATTAAGTTATACGTTTGTCATCAATCAAAACAAACGAGACTGTATAGATTAAATATCGTAATATTTGCACTAACAGAGTGTGTAGAAATGTTGGAAGATGATAGTGTATGTGGTTTGTGTATCATGTGAGGAAGGATCGGGAACAAGTATAATAAAATATTATTATTTTACTATAATTGGGGGGCAAATATTATTACTTTACTGTAGTTGTGGGGCAAAGCCCAATTAATAGTATATAGGTATAATAATAACAACATATATGTTTTTCATTTAATATAAAATCTTGAGAATTATTTATCAGATTTATAAAATTATTAAAAAAACATAAAAGGAGTGCTTTACTTGATTTGAGCCTATGTGGTGATGGGTTCAAACTCCGTAGATTAGTCGGCCAAAAAGTCAAAAATCATTGTTAAAAAAATAATTAAAAAAATAAAAATAAAATAAAGTAATAGTTTTTCGCTCATTTTTTATTTTTATTTTTTTCTTAATAACTCAAACTTCACAAACAAAGCAAAAACCCAACTGTCGGCTACACTACACCCCAAAACGACACCGTCCATCCACACCCACAAAAAAAAAAACAAGAAAAATAAAAAACACATGACACAATCCAGAACAATCAAATCCAACTTGAACCCATTATCAATTCATCATCATTAAACAAAACCCATGTTCTAGATCTCTTAATTTCACTCAAAATCATACTTTTTGACCACCAATCAATGTAATGTAATGAAAAAACAGGGTTTTAAGCAATACCCATTTGACCCATTTAGTTAATTTGACTATTTGTTAAGTAAAGTTGGTTACTTTGAGTTTTTTTTTATTTTTATAAAAGGGTTTTGAAGATGGTGAGTTATAAAAGAGGGAATTCAGTGAGAAGGAATGGTGGTGGTGGTGGTGGTAGAAGTGGATCTTGGGTGTCAGTTTTGATGGTTTTGGTACTTTTGCCAGTTGGGTTCTTTTTTGGGGTTGGAATGTATTCTAATAAATATGGTAAGTTGGTTTTTTAAGTAATGTACTAGTTTCGAGTTTTGAAAAATTGTGATTTGTTTGTAATGTGTTGTTTAGGTTTAAGGTTTTAGTGGATTTAGCCTTGCTTAGTTTTTAGGGTATTTAAGGGGTGTTTGTTTAAGCTTATATGTGGCTTATGAGCTTACTTGTGTTTCGACTTATATTTCATAAGCCCCAATTTTCTGTCTTATTTTGAGACTTGTGGACTTATATGAGTTTATTATGATATGATAAACTCATGTAAGCCTGTATGTCTCAAAATAAGCCGGAAAATTAAGGCTTATGAAATATAAGCTGAAATCAAATAAGCCCATAAGCCCACATATAAGCTTACACAAACACCCCTTTAAGATTGCTTCGGGTGTATTCTTTTAATGCAGTTGGTTGTGATGCACTAGTTTTTGTGTTTCGAGTTTCAAAATTGTGATTTGTTTGTGATGTGTTGTTTAGGTTTAAGGTTTTGGTTAAGTTAGTCTTGTTTAGTTTAGGGGTATTTGGGATTGCTTTAGAGTGTGTTTAGTTGCCAAAAAAATGAGGCTCTTTTAAGGAGAAGTTTCTGTAAGAAAACTGAAAACATGGAAATTATGTTCATTTTGAGTGTTTTCTAGAAGTCTGGAAACAGCCTTAATTCACTGAAGAATGAGTGATAGCACTTTTCTTTGTCAAAACACTGAAAATGGCTCATTTGTCTTAAAACTCGTAACTAGGTAATTCCAAGCAACCCTTTTTACTTGGCTGGATTAATTTAGGGAGTACTTTAATTGTGTGATTATTAACCCTTGCACTGGTTTGTTAAAGTACTTTTTTATGTGCCTTACTTGTGTTGTTTAATTTTGCTATTAAGTGTGATGTATGAGTTTAGGGGTATAATGAATTTAGGGCAGTTTTTACTTAATAGTACTCTGGTTTACACTAGTTTGTTTAGTTTATAGTTGATTAGAATGGACAGGCTTGATGAATCACTATTGGATACTCGCGTATTTAGTTGGAATGTTAGTCGTAAAATAGCAATGTACTTGGGTTGGTGGTTTGTTTGCTAAATGGTAATTTTGCCTATATGAAATGGGCTAGTTTGGTGACTTTAGTCGTTGGAAATGGACAAATTCGTTTATTTAGTGATAATCTACCGCATCATAGAAAATGTCTTTAGTTGATCAAATTACCGAAGTAACACATATTAAGAAGAGGTATAGTTGCCAAGGTTGGACATTGTTGAGTATGATTGCTAAAGTCGACTACTTGACCGAAGTGTGTTTCAATTGTATGACATTAACCCTTTAGTTGATAACAGCAATGTCTGTAGGAAACTTTACATTTATCTTTTGATGGTGAGTATGGTCACAACAACTTCTTGCATGCATTTTCAAATATGTTTACTTCAATTCTGCATAATGACAAAATCAGAATCTTGATTACTATTATGCAATAGTAAGTTTAGAGTTTAAACGCAAATTCCGAGCACTTGCTTAGGCTTAGCATGTAGTGATGGTCTCTTTAACTTGTTCAGTAATCTTGCTTGAGACTAAGCTGAATTAAAACCTATCTTGCATATCTCCAATCTTACAAGAATCTATTTATTTAGCCGTCACTGTTGGTAGAGGTGACTGTTATTCTGTTCTATCTTATTCTATATCGTCAAATACTGCGTCTTTAATAAGTCTTAGAAACCAAGATTGTGTGTGATTATCTTTCCAGAACTTATGGGAACTCAAATTTTTTCTCGATGAATGATAATCGCAACCATGGATAGGGCTAAACACAAATTCGATTATGATTATATAGTGAGAGTGTATCTTGGTTTGAAGTTCAATATTATGGCCTAATAGAGAATGTTGCCAATATAGAGATGGAGATAGAGAGTCGTTATCTGCATCTGATGAAATCATGTGACTTCTGTCACGTGATAATTCTAACATTACTCTTTTGTTGTTAACTTTACTTATATGCCTGTTATCAACATTATAGTCAATTCAATTCATGGATGCAAATAATATGATATATCCCGTGTCTATGGATTAAGAATTCATATATAGGTGTGCAAAGAAATCTGAAATATTTGATTTCTCTAACATTATAGTTAATTTAATACATGTATGCAAATAATATGATATATCCCCTGTCTATGGATTAAGATTTCATATATACATACGCAAATAAATCTTAAATATTTGATATATCTCCTTTTGCAGATGAAAATGATATGTCAACTAGTATAAGCAAACAGGTATGCCTTTTTCACCTGTTTTTCATTTACAGTATCTATGTCTCGAATGTTGGATACTTACTTAAAAAGCAAATGGTACAGGATGTGGATTGGAGAGCAAAAATGGCTTTACAACACGTTCGGTCTCTTTTCTCAAAAAAGGCATGCTGCTAATTTTTTTGTTGAATCTTCATATGGCAGTTGTGTTTGATGTCATCTTATCTAACCTTGTGTTGCAATTTTCAATTTAGGTTATTGATATTATTAAGGCCAACACAGAAGATTTAGGACCTTTGAGCCTCGATTCTTTTCGAAAAAGCAATTTATCAGCTTCTTGGAAATTTTCTGGGCAAGAAAATGTGATCGATAATATATCCCATCCTGCTGAGGTTAGTATAACATTAATAATTTAATTGTTGTAATTTTTACATGAAAATAACCAGCAGTTAATGATGCATTTCTGATCCTAATGCTCCAACTAGATTGCGGAAACTAACAAAAAAGGGGCCACACCAGGCAAACAGGAGAAAATTTTAGACGGTAACGATTGCTATTTCTATTGATGGAAGTGTTAAGAGGTTTACGAATACGGGGATCTAATTTTTTTTTTTTTTTTTTTTTTTTGCTTGTTGATGACACAGCTGGTCATTCCCAGTCGGTTGATACCCCTGAAAAACTAGCAAGAAGGGTAAGATTGTAGTTTGAACTTCCTAGTGAATATACACTTTTTTCTGATGATTGAACTTCTTATATTTCATTCTTTCCTGTAGCAACTGAGAGATAAACGACGTGAAATCCGAGCGGCTGAGTTAGTGAAAAAAGACGATGATGTGATCATAAAGCTTGAAAATGCAGCTATTCAACGGTCAAAATCAGTTGACTCTGCTGTTCTTGGGAAGTACAGCATTTGGAGAAAAGAGAATGATAACGAGAACGCTGACACAACCATCAGATTGGTACGTGACCAAATGATTATGGCTAGGGTATATCATAGCATTGCAACAATGAAAAACAATACAAGGTTAGCACGTGAATTACAAAATCAAATTAAAGAAAGTCGACGTGCTTTAGGTGATGCTACTGCAGATGCTGATCTTAATCGCAGGTCAGTTTGTCCTCATCATGTGAAACCGTGTGGACTTTGTTTTTATTCTATTGATAACGAGTCATGTAAATGGTTGTGGGTAAAATACTGCCCAGTTTGGATATTAGAAGGTAAAATAGTTGGCTATATTAGGCTTCAATTATTGCGACCTCCCAGAGTGCTCAGTTTACAATAATGAGATCTTTATTCTAACAAGGGGCAGTTTGGGTTTGCGTTTTGGAAATGATTTGATTATTTCATCTCGGTTTCTAGTGTTTTTGGGTAAATTTCTATCTGAAAACTTACAACTGTTAATGTAAGTATTGTAAAATTACCTTTTTACCTTTTTTTAACGTAATGTGAGAGACTTCTACTTCCATATAACAAAACGTCTCGTCTTCACATTACTAAAACATATGAATGTATGATTTTCTTAAATAATCATAATAATTTCCAAATATTCAAACATCTGATGGTCTGATTATTACAACTTCAATCAACATGATTACATGTAACTCGTTATATCATGGCTTTTTATGATTATAGTATGCAATATATGATACTTTCAAATCACACATCCAAACACCCCTGTAC
This sequence comes from Artemisia argyi, assembly GCA_030686995.1. NCBI lineage: Eukaryota > Viridiplantae > Streptophyta > Magnoliopsida > Asterales > Asteraceae > Artemisia > Artemisia argyi. The sequence continues at coordinate 124,899,870 of CM060684.1, forward strand.
GCTAGTTTCTGTGATCATATTCATATTGACTTTTTAAGAAATTAAATAAAGAATTTAGAAAACAGATTGGTCAAACACTCATTTATATTTGACATGCTAGTTCTATGTTGAGGCTTTCGGTTTTCAAATTATTGAATGAATGTATTTATACTTTTATAGTGTCGCGGAGAGAATAAAAGCTATGGGTCAACTACTGTCAAAAGCCAAAGAGCAGCTTTATGATTGCAAGTTGGTCACTGGAAAGCTGAGAGCTATGCTTCAATCAGCCGACGAGCAAGTACGTAGCTTAAAAAAGCAGAGCACGTTTCTGAGCCAGTTAGCAGCCAAAACAATTCCTAACGGAATTCATTGCTTATCAATGCGCCTAACTATAGATTATTACCTTCTTCCGCCGGAGAAGAGGAAATTCCCAAATAGTGAAAATCTTGAGAATCCAAGTTTATATCACTATGCTCTCTTCTCTGATAATGTCTTGGCTGCATCAGTTGTTGTGAACTCCACAATCATGAATGCTAAGGTATGTATCTATACTCGTTACTAATTTCAGTGCTTTTGTGTTGATATTGACTACGAAAGTTTAAGATCTGTTACACTATAATAAAACGCTTTAAGTGGGTTATTGACTTTTCAAACAATCGTGTTTTCCGTTGCGTACCAAACTTACCATTGTTTTTGGTTTGGGGGCCAAAAACGGTATATGAAATGAAACGTATTAAGAGGCTGTAAATCTTGGAAGCTCTAACATGTTTAGCTATTTTTATATTTGACATATCTGACCTTTGGCATTAAACATTAACCTAATTTCACCCATTTGTGAGTACATGGGTCAAAATATCAACCTCTATTGTAAACAAACCATTGTATTTGTAAAAAGGAATAAGGCTACACTTTGCAAAAGTTGATATTGTGGACGAAAATTTCTATGTAATAGGCTTTCTTCTTCTGCAATTACAAGTTCGCGATGTGTCTGTATCACTTACTTTTTGCCAAATGCCAGCTTAAATGAAAGAATCATATTTCCTGGAATGAAATTCGTGTAAATATATTTGTTTTATTCAACTAACAGTGTATTCTTTTTGTTGAGCATAGGAGCCGGAGAAACATGTTTTCCACTTAGTCTCTGATAAATTAAACTTTGGAGCGATGAATATGTGGTTTTTACTGAACCCTCCTGGTAAAGCTACGATCCACGTGGAAAATGTTGATGAATTTAAGTGGCTAAACTCATCATACTGCCCAGTTCTTAAACAACTAGAATCAGCTGCAATGAAAGAATACTATTTCAAATCAGATCATCAAACAACTCTGTCTGCTGGTGCTGCCAATTTGAAGTACAGAAACCCTAAATATCTTTCAATGTTGAATCACTTGCGGTTTTATCTCCCACAAGTTTATCCCAAGCTGAACAAAATCCTTTTTCTTGATGACGATATTGTTGTTCAAAAAGACTTAACGGGGCTGTGGAGAGTTGATCTTAATGGAAAAGTGAATGGTGCTGTTGAAACGTGTGGAGAAAGCTTTCACCGTTTTGATAAGTACTTAAATTTCTCGAATCCTCATATTGCAAGAAACTTTGACCCGAATGCGTGTGGTTGGGCTTATGGGATGAACATGTTTGACCTTGTGGAGTGGAAAAAGAAAGATATAACCGGCATATACCACAAGTGGCAAACTATGGTAAGATTCTTATTTAAGCTAACAATGATCGGTTAATTGTTAACTTTTAATAAATTTTCCATAGAACTTATAATAATAACTTAGAACTCAACATTTTATACACAGTTTAATTTAGTTTTATACAAAATTTATCATTTCTGGAACCAAGTTTTAAAGGCTGTTTGGTTACAGAATAACTCAAATGGGACATAACCATAATAACTTAGACATCTCAACAAGAGTGCATTAGTATTTTACATAAAGAACCCTCTGGAATCTTTTTTAATGATATTCTTGAATCTTGTGCGCTATCAGAATGAAGACAGGGTTCTATGGAAGCTTGGGACTTTGCCACCTGGATTGATGACATTTTATGGGCTGACACATCCACTCGAGAAGTCATGGCATGTGCTGGGTCTTGGTTATAATCCAAGCATCGATAAGAATGACATAGAGAAAGCAGCTGTCGTCCACTATAATGGAAACATGAAACCGTGGCTTGAGTTGGCAATGACAAAGTACCGCCCGTATTGGATCAAGTACATAAAGTTTGACCATCCTTATATCCGGGGTTGCAAACTAGGTGCATGAAAAAAGGTACTTACGCTATGATAATTTCTGCTCGTTTGTTCATGCAAAATCATTCCATTCTATTCATTGTTATCGGTAGCACGTGACAACGCCTGTGTATCTGTGTATGCAACTTCTTTCTTACTGAATAGGTGTAGTGAAGAATATAGTTTTAAAGTATCTCGTGTTCATTTCATGGAACGAGGGTTTAATTGTAAATTACTTGGAAGTTAATATCTACCACAGCTCATCTGCTCATCTGTGTGAGATTCTATTGATCTTATAAAACTATAAGGTTTTGCTTATATATTGCGGTGTAAAGCATATCAGTGTACTATCATGTTATGACACAATCCCATAACTTAATCTTTGAACCTACACATACTAACATTTTGAAATTTGTACTTGATATTTATATATTCTAAGCAGAAAGTAATGAAAGAAATGTTATAGCGAAGGCGCAACTCTGAGTTGCAAGTTGTAACATGAGTTAAGCATGATGTTTTCTTCAGACTTTAGTCATTTGATATCCCATTGACAATGTATCGGCCAATCGAACAAGTCGTAGGCAAGGTTACAAGATCATGCTACAGCAAAGACTTGCTAATACTTCTATGTTACAAGTTACTATCGAAGATGAAGTGAAACTGGTAAAACATGCTAGGAGATAGCCTGTTAGTCTCACTAAGATTGCAAATGAATTCTGTAAACATTATAAATGCATATAAATACAAAAGTGTTGCAAGTCTTATATCAGACGACAAATCGACATAGAACCCTGATTTGGAATACAACTGATTTGGAATACAACTCTCCTTTCTATTTTAAAAGTTCCATATGGAGGGCCAGCAATAAGACTTTTACATGTTGAGGGGTGTAAACGTAAATATCCAACTGATGCAAATAATAGAAATCATGATGTACCAGAAGTTTTCAAACCTCCCAACACCAAAAAATCTTCTCCTTGGACACCCTAAATTTGAATTCTTGATCAATCCTCTACATAGAACATGGCCCTATATCGGGCGCGTCACCACAGGCTCTCTTGTTTAGGACCCACCGGCTCAAGTATGCCACCAACGGGTCCATACATGAATAAGTGAATAACAATCATCATCATAATTTCAGAGACTACATTGTGAAGATTTTGCCATCAAAAAATCCATTTTTCGTCTAGGGGCATAGGGCTTCCTTAAATTGGCTTCCAAACATGATCCGTTCCATGAAGAAATTGTGTTCAATCAATATTAACATAAATGACAATGATAATGAGAATGAAAATGAATTGGAGATGGTTCTTGAAGTATCGATGCCAGAAGAAGTATTTACCAAAACAGACACCAATGCAACAAAAAGATGGCAACATTTGTTCAATCTTGTGCGGCCACAACATGATAGGACCGAAAGGTGGCTCACAACATTGTCAACCATTAGCGATGGGTCAAAAGACAAACAGTTTATGTATTTCTTGAAGATCGCTGGCACGTCTTGTATACCTTTCCAGGTTCAACTTGATCATGCACTCTCATTGCCCGTAAGAGATGGTCCGATGGTGAGCATTCCCTTTCTTTCTCCTTTTTAAATAAAACTGTTATTTCCTAATTAGCTATATATAAACTCCGAATGCTTAAATCTACACGCAGAATCATATAACATCACATTCGCCTAAAACAAATAAATTGGAGCAAAGTTTTACGGAAAAACAATAAGGTTTCATTGTAGTTGAGGTAAAATGGATAAGATTGTTGTAAAAAAATGAATAGCATATTTAACTTACAAGAAAATTACAAGAACCACGTCAACCTTCAGCACAAATGAAGAGCATACCATCAATACTCATTCCTAACGACCCGTCTATAACTTTGACTAAATAGTCAATAATTCGTGAAGTCGCTTTTCTATAACAATTAATACATGCTTATCATAAATGTAATGCTGAAGCAGCATAATCATCTCTACAGCTATAAGTAAAGCCATGACTGTACAGCTAATAATGCACAAACTACAAAATGTATAAAGCATGAACATACAACCACACAATAGATGTGGACAGTCCGCATTTACAGATTTCATTCAATTTCTACAGGAAGCATCCAGAGCAAAATATATCGTACAACAATACATAGCAGCAACAGGAGGAATAGCTGCCCTAAACTCTGTGAGCAGCATGTATGTCGTAGGTGAGGTGAACATGGTCCAAGGTCAAGTCAATGAAGATTGCAAGGACAATGCACCCTCTACTAAAGATGGGTCTGAGTCGGGTGCATACATGCTATGGCAAAAGAGCCCAAACTTATGGTACCTTGAGCTAGTTGTCTCTGGTTGCAGAGTCAGTGCCGGCAGTGATGGTGCAGTGTCTTGGAGCCAGTCTTCTTTGAACCCTTCTCAATCTTCCAAAGGACCTCCAAGACCACTTCGCCGTTTCTTCCAGGTAAATTTTTACTTAAATCCAGAGACTAATAGCATTATCGGGTTGTACAGTACAAGTCATCATTAGATCCAATGCTAGTTAAGAAATGGGTTAAGGTTGGGTCTAAATGGGGTTCAAAATGGGCCAACAAGCCTAACCCATACCAGTTCTCTAAATTTAAGAACTCAAATTTATAAGAATCAAGTGGTTTCAACAACGCCCACCAACCCGTTTATAAGTTTCACAGGTCTCTAATTACTTGGGCAGGTCGTTTTCAGCTTAGGTAGTACCGACCCGCAAACCCAAACCTACCCGAATTGCGACAATTCATGCTAGATACTTTGAGAGCAGAAGCTCATATGCACCAAAAATATTATGGTAATATGTTCACAAAACTTTGGGCTTTGATGATGGCAGGGCTTAGATCCGAGGACAACAGCAAACCTATTCCTAAATGCAGTTTGCATTGGGGAAAAGATAATTATGAATGAAGATTGTTTCATACTCAAGCTTGACACAAGCCAAGATATCCTCAACGCGCAACCTAAATCAAACATGGAGACAGTGCACCACATCATACAAGGGTATTTCAGTCAAAAAACAGGCCTGCTAATACAATTTGAAGACACTAAATTGGTCAAAATCAAGTCAACAAGAAAGGGATGCGATCAATTTGTGTATTACGAAACAAGTATGGAATCATCCATAGAAGATTACAGATATAAGGATGGAGTTGGCATCGCGCATAATGGAAAAAACGTCACATCGATTCACAGATATGGGCAAGGTCAAAAAGGGAGATGGAAGATTGAGGAAACATGTACAATTAAAGAAGTGGAATTTAACATCTGTGGTTTAGCAACAGATTCTTTCTTGCCTCCCCCTGATGCCAAAACTGAAGAATAAGGGGTCATGTGCTAGCTAGCTAAGTTTCTCTGTATATATATATGTAAAAAAGCACAAACTTCTAGCATAAACTAATTAAATACCCAAATCTGTATAAAATAGAAATTTACAGAGATCAGGAGACCGAATCCATATTATAAAAGCCTAAGAAACCAGTAACAACACCATCAGGCAAGAAATTTACAACTTGTAGATTTACTTACTAGCAACTAACACCATCATACATGGCTATGGACGGCAAAACAGGTGAAAAAAAGCTCGGCTGGTCAATTGGGAACATAGGGCTCGAAGAGCTTCACACAGGGATTAGGATCATACTGCATGATTTCTGCAGCACGCTCAAACTCCTCTCTCAAAACACGAATGCTACGTTTGTCCACCACTCGACCCAAATCATGTGTAACTTCAAACGGGTCTTCTATGCATATCAAGTGTCGGTCATTTCCAATCCTCCTAGTCCAATCTTTTGCCCGTTTGCTGTTTCACCAAATGAATGTGATTTAGCTTCCAGTTGATTTTACAGAATCATGCAATAGTGACACATATGAACTAATAAGCAAGAAGAAGAATCGCAAACCGACCTTACTAATCTTCCAGCACGAATAGAAATGACATCATTTGCATAATCATGACAATGAGCCCAGTAGTTAAAGAAACCCCAAACCAGCCGAGCAATACTTTCACTGTTTTGGGATCCAAAACCTTGAAGTTTCTCCACTTGATCAAAGTAAGAACATTCAACATTGTCCACGTTTACTGTATAAGTTCTTGCCATTCCCTAATAAGAACGCGACAAACTAACATTTAATAAAGGGACGTAAAAGACCAAGTTTCAGATCTTATAACGGGTACTTTAAAAAAGGATAAATAACCTGTAAGCATGGAAGGATGGGAGGGTTACACTGCTGCAGGAAATGAATGCACATCAACACATACCTGCAATTAAGACTCTATTTCAGATCATAAAAAAGAAGGGAAAACGACTTAAAATATGGGTGAGCAGAGTCTTTAACTTACGCATAGCTAGATAGGGTCCCTTGATATGTTTCGTTAACCCCTCGGGATTTCGCCCAGTGTTTAATAATAAATGCCAGTTGTCGCAACCTCACATCTATTTTTGAGTAATCCCGCAGAAGCTTTGTATTTATAACCGCAAGCAAATTGTTTACACAAATATCACAAGAAATACCAGTGACCGGATCCATAAGCTTCACTATGGGAACTCTTGCACGAATGAGTGCCTGCAGATATAGCATAAATCAAAACCATCCACAATGAAACACACCATATATATGCTCAGTTACCAAAATTCAAATTTAGACACTAAACAAGCATCATTAAGACTGATTACTCGAATTTTAGTTATATGATTGTATTGTATCTTTAGCAAAAATCCATTTAAGCACAAAAGAGAAATACACTTTAACCATCGAATTTGTAGCCCGAGCTTTTTGGACCAAATACACTGTAGTCTTTCCACCACGAAATTATAAATCCAGACAGGATTTGCAGGTTTTGGTTAGATGACTTGCTAAGATATTAAAGCTGGCTTTAGTAACTTCACACACATTATCATCATTCCATGATTCCATCTGTGCATATATTAAGATAATTCATCTCCCAATTCTAAATTTTATATTTTAACTATTAAGGTTTTATCTATTAAAAGGAGACGAAAAAGAAAATCCGTTAGATTAAAAAACTACCATTGTCATCATCAGATGTTCAACAATGGCTTTACCTGGTTTGAGTCTGTGCATAAATAATTGATGTATCGCCTACTTGGGGGGTTTAAGCATAAACTTTATATAATTATTCACATTCACAAACCCATAAAGGGATCAATGTAAAACTTTAAAGGAATTAGAAGAACAGAAGTATTGCACCTGAACGTTTTCAAGGTTATCTGATTTCAATATGTCAGCCAGCTTCAACAAGATCTCTGATTTATCAATGTCTGCATCCCCCAACGCAAGACAAACATCAATGTCACTTTTACGAAATCCGAACGAGTTAGCACATGATCCATAAAGAAACAATCGAGCTCCAGGCCATTCTCTCGTAACATGTTTATTCAATAGCTCCATGAGTTGCTTCTGCTTCTCTTTCTCTTCCTCCGATGGTATCAAAGATTCGTAGATTGCAAGAAAAGGTGCACTTAGCCTATTTATATCACCCCTACATTCCGTTTGACTTTTACAGTTCCTCATTCGCTGATTGAGTATCCATTGCCCCCTCTTATCTTGTCTATAATCCTGATAACAAATGGCAAGAGTTGTTAGTAAAGCTAGAGTGAACTTGAGATGGAAAATTATAAAGCAAACAAAATCTCATACTACTGCTTGCAAATGGTACATAAAAGAATATGTGAGAATCCCACATTCAACGCCGGATCAGTAAGGTGAATGAAAAGTTGATTGTCTATTTATGTTTTTGTTGTTGTCCACATCTGTATATTTGAGTAAAAAGCTTTTGGAAATTTGACTGCAAAGTAGCTTGCTTCTTAACTAATTAGGTATGTTTGAAATGGCAACCTTATAAATTAAGATTAGGACTTCAAATCTGTAGATATTTATTAAATACACCAAATATCCAAAAATAAACTAGTAAATCATCTTTAAGCTAATAATCCTACCATCAGCAAATGCTGCACCACTGGCACAGTTTTGCACCAGCTTATTTACAATGAATATTGCTAGCTTTAAGCTTTTACTCTTGAATTATGTCACAAGGATACAAGTCCTGTAATTAGATGTGAGTTCAGTATTTGGTTTTAGCTTTTAGCCATACCTCAAAAATTAGTGATTGCAAGTTTCCTCACCCCATTTTATGACACGAAAATACAGCTGATACAGAATTCAAGAACCCAGCTTAAGCAAACAACTTATATGGTCCTGACTTGTTATACCTAATAAATTACTAGTGTTTTTTTGGGTAACCATGGTTTCTGACCTATTGACCGACTAATCCAGCCCAAAGCCCAACGCCCACCGCAAGACAGACTCAAACCAAGTAAAACCATCCCCTTTTTGGGAAGGATGGCGTGGCCACTTCAAAGTTAATTAATTGCTAGCTTCAGCCTTCAGGTCATTCCTAGATTAAAGCCTCCACACCAAAAAAATCCAATCTAAATAACTTTCTTTAACAATCTACAGCTTATTACATTTACCTTATCTCGAGATTTAGGACCTTTTTTTTCATCACTCTTCTCCTCCGCTCCATCCTCAAGCAGCAAATTATCAACCTGTTCCTCCAACTCATCCAAATCCGACGCCTCAACCCCATTACTCCTCGATTTTCCTTCATCCATACCACGCAACCTCATCATCGCCTCCTCCACATCATTACCACCAACCAGCTTAAAATTCCTTAAATCAGTCCCTCTAGACGGACCCGGATCATCAAACTGACTAACCACCCTTCTCCCTCCCACAATCCCAACATCTCTCTGATTACCCTTTCCCCTATCCACATTCCTATTAACTAAATTCTCGGGCTTTGAAAACCCGGGTGGGATCATTCGCCTAGATTGCGAAGCCTCATTCGCCACGTAACTACCAAAAGTCATATTTTGCATTACTTCACCACCATTAAAGTTACCACTTTTCGCCACATTGTTACTTAAATTACCCGAACCGATCGACCCGAAAACGACGCTTTTATCGCGATCTAACTGCTGCTGCTGCTGATGATGCTGATACTGTCTTTGATTCTGATTAGTATGTAAAAGTCCCAACTTAGCCAAATCCTCAAACATACTCATACTCTGCTGCTGATGCTGATGCTGATGCTGATGCTGATTATGAGTCTGAACATAATTCAAGTTACTATTCCAATTAGGGTTTTGCTGAAACCCTAACCCTAACCCTTGGTTAAAGTAGTTATGAGGAAGATGGTGATGTGGGTTGTTGTTGTTAAGATAGTTTAAGGTGGGACCCACAGCAGCAACAGCAGGATCTTGTATCTGCGACGGTTGTTGCGACGGTTGTTGGTGGTGGTGAGGGTGTGAACGAGGTGGGTTTTTTAAGAGGTGGAGAAGGAACTCGCCGCCGGAGATTGGTGGTGGTTGGTGGTCGTTGTCACCGCCGACCATGATTGTGTTTTGGGGTTTGGGTTTGAAGTTAAAAGTGTTGGGAACACAGAGGATGTGTGTGATTTTATTATGTGTTGAAAAGTAGATGGGAGTTGGACTAGGAGTGGGAGAGTAAAGGTTTGTTAACTTGTTTGAGTTGTTTTACTTTTAAGATTGTGAATGAGATTTATGTTTTATGGAAAGTTTTATGATGTTGCGGATTTTTTTTTTTTTTTTTTTTTTTTTTTTTTTTTTTTTGATTAGACGAATTACGGCGTAAAATGACGGTGTATACTGTAAATGATTATATTTGTAAAATTGTGATTTTGGCTAGACTTTTGTTGCAAAGTTTGTGTTTTCTGAAACACAAAACGTGTATTTTTTTTAAAAAATTAATATAGTGCGTGTTTTTGAAATTATTTCATTTTGAACAACCATACCTCACAATATACTACAAACACACACAAACAAAATAAATAAGTGCAAACCTTTAGGTGGCGGAGACCACCAAACCAGTGTCAAAATCGAGGAACTTTGTGCGATGGTGGACGTGGGGTAATGGTGGTCCGCACGAGGTGATGCATCACCCACCATTATACTCGGTCTTAAAGGATATTTTTTTAAAAAGATGATTTTAATTATCTAAAATTTGTTGATCAAATTTGGACCATCTAATTTATTTGAGAAAAAGTTTATACAGAAATTGATTTTTTAACTAATAATTAACTACTCATATATTATAATAGTTATTGAACATATTGTCTTTTCAATTAATCTCAACACTTTTAATACAATCACATGTGAAGAAGAAAAAAAATGTACGAGTATAACCACAAGGAGTGAAGGGATGTTTACTTTCATGAAAAGAAAAGTAGGCCCAAAAATTTCTCTTAATTGAAAATATTATTAAAGTTTGTCTAATAGGCTAATATACACCTTTATATATAATCACTTTTACTATTTTTGACTTATCAAACTTTAAAATTTTGTTCCGCACTTTTTTTCCAGTGACAAGACAGTTTTATTGATTTTTCGCTCCTTATTTTTTGTATTTACTACTTTTGACTTATTAAACTTATATTTTATGTCATTTTTCTTTTATTTCGTAATTTTATAATCAAAACAAAATTAAAAAATAAAAATAATTGAAAAATATTTTTTTAAAGAGGGTATTGCTTGCATTTTAGAGCTCACGGTACCATAACGCGTCGGCCAGGGTTATGCCAACGTGGTAGCGTTATGGCCGGCGTTATGATACCATGTCGGCCGCGTTATGATCGGCATTTTCCTCCAAGTTGATACAACAACGTAAATGGAAACGTGCTAAAAGACCAAAAATTACAAAAGTCACCCCTCCCAACTAGTGGCGCGTTTATTCAAAAAAAATATACAAAAACACCCCTGGAAACAAACGGCTAGTAGTTTAAAAAAAAATCAAAACCTTATAAATACCCACTTTGACATATTTTTTTACACACTTCCACAACTCAAACTCAAATTTATATACTTCCATTCTGACAAAAAAATATCGAGATTTCCTAACGAGAGCTTTTTGAACCTCCTTGGTATGGTGGACCATTGTTATTTGATTATGAGTATTAAGTGTTTATGTTATTTGATTATAAGTATTAAGTGTTTATGTTATAATGATTTTAACCTAGGATGTAAAGAGGAGGTTGATGATGAAGATTATGATGGGTAATCTTAGCTTGGATTGATAAGGTAAGTAACTATGATTATTATGTGATTTTTATGAATATTCTCATGTTATGTGATTATGAATGAGTTTTAAGATAGAGTTTTGGATTAGTAAGTTTAGTGTCATTGAATGCTTGACCAGTGAGACTATTCAAGTGATAAATCATGATATGGAAGGATTAAGGTATGTTTGTAATTGTTATGTGTTATAGATTATGGTAATGCTATGGTGATGGTTATGAGATTATAATGGCTTATTGTGTTCATGATACAGACTTGTGAATTGAAGTATATTTAGGATATTGTGGAAGTTGCTTACTAAGTGAAAGCTAGCGTTATAGTGTTCCAATGTTTTTTAGGATATTGTGAAAGTGCTATGGCATGGATTAAGCTTAAATTTCGTAAGTATGGATGCTAGAAGGTTATTGGTTATGTTTTAGAGCTTAGTCGTAGTTACCGAGCTCAAACTCAAGGTTGAACCCCCGTTGGTCTTTCAATCGTTGTTTATGTGTTGTCGAGTGTCATAGTCTATGTCTTGGTCATTCAAGTGTTTTGGTGGATTATAGTCTGTTTGTACCCATTTTGGGGTCAACGGGTTATAGCCCGTGTAGTATGTTATAATATGGTTTGTTGAGTGTTGTGGTTATCAAAGTAAGATTGTGTCAAGTCAGTTATTTTAGTAATGGGTTATAGTATTTGAAAGTGGGTCAAAACGAGTGTTTGGCAAACCTCGTAAGGTATGAGTTTACGAGTCGTTTAGACTACAAATATTTATTGAAATGATGTATTATTTTATGTTAACGATTTCTGAAAAGTTTCGTTAATTATCGAGTTATAGAATTTGTTTTCTGGAAAATGGGTCAAAAGTGCATAAAAAGGGGTGTTTGGGACAGCAATTAGTGCAAAAAATGAGTCGTGTTAGAAAAATTATATCTTTTAAACCGTAAGTCTCAGAAGTCGTGCCACCTGTCATTTCGAATGTAATTGAGTCTTGTTTCATCTAAAAATACTTGCAAAGGTTGATTTGTTATAAATACTTGCAGGAATTTCTAACGGTTGCGGGTGATTGCTGAAAAGATGCAGATCCATCAACACATGCTCACACTTCAACTTCATAACTCAAAAGATATCATGATCATACCGTGCTTCCTTAACTCTGATGAAGAAGATCATGATCCTGAAAAGTGTGAGCATGCCAACACAAAGAGGTTCATATCACATGGAGACATTACTACTCTAAGATGACTTTCAAACATTCTTTTGGATGATGCAGCTGATGTTATTTCCAAAGATCATCCATCACATTGAAGGTGTCATCTAGAGTCTTCCACTTAAAGCACAAAGATCTCAACAATGAAGAATCAAAAGGCTACGAGCTACAAAGATGTCATCAAAGAATTGAATGCTATGATTCAATATTTATTTTTTGGGGTGACCTCCCTTAGGGGGAGATTGTTAGGAATACGTTTATTCATATGAAGAATCGGTCACCCCGTGTATAGTTTAGCATATTGTAGCTCGTAGTAACTATCATATTAGTTAGTATGTAGAGTAGTAATAGTTAGTATTTGTGGAGTCGGGTCGGGTCTCTTACCCACTGTCAGCCCGCTCTACAGCCCGTTTCAAGGGGTGTTTCCGTTGTAACTATATATATCCTTTCCCACCCATGGGAAAGGGTTGGGGACTTTTCATTCTAATCTAACATTCTACATTTTCTCTCATCTCTTTCTCTCTCTAGGAATTCTTCCAACTCTCTTCCTCTCTCTATTCTTCTTCTATTAATTCGAACCATCTTCACAATAACCATACGTGTTATAGATTATGAGTATCCTACAATTGGTATCAAGAGCCATGGTTTCATCCTAGGATTGTTGGTGCTCGAATTTTTTTAGTGTGGTTTTTGTGTTATTCTTGGCTCGAATTGCTTTCCTAGAAAATATCTCCTAGCTTGATATCGTTCGTTTAGTGGTTTGTAGTGTGAAATTGATGTACGGTCATGATTAGGGGTATCATATTAGACTTGTTTAGTGATTAGATAACCTGTTTCATTAGTCTAGTGGTTTTTTTTTTGTCAATTCGAATGTTTATTTCATATGCTTCTTCATAGCGAGTTGACTACCGGTTTAAATTTCTTGATGGCGAGTTGTGTATGTTTGGCCTGTCAATTATAGCGAGTTGTGTGTTTTTTAGTGCAGCGATTTGGATGGTAACCAAAAGAGGAAAAGAAGACAATTTGCAGGAAAGTGACACATTTGTTCTGTTGTTCAGTGAGTTGTCCAAAAAAAATTGACCATCGAGTTGTCAAAACAAAAAATTGACCAGCGAGTTGTCCTCTTACTCATGCTTGACTAAGATTTCCTTGCTCCATATTAACCATTCGCTGCTCTAATTACAGTTCTTGGTAGCGTGTTGTTTGTGAACAAAGACTAAACCAATACCATCTAAACATACACAACTTCAACAAACAAGAGTTGTTCAAACACCAATCAATTCCTCATCGTCAACAAACAACAAGATTCCAAAAGTAAAAGAAGAATATCTCATGTAAACAAAACTAATCCAAACTGATACATAAACAGAAACCTATCTCAGTTTCAAATACAAATTACAAACAAGATCCCTGATTTCTTTTGGTACCATCTAAGATGCATTCTAGGAACAGTGTCCTATACGCTTCATACCCTCATTCATTTGTTTACTAAGCTTAAACGATCAAGTGGATATATACAAGTTCTCAGTCTAGTCACTCTCTTACCAATCTTTATATGATCCTATTGGAGTGAACTTTATACCATCATAGATCCGTAACTTGTTTATATCCGAATTAGTTAAGCAAAGAACAAAATGTGACAAACGGTAATTTTTCACCCATTATTAAATAGTAAATATTAATTTATTAGTTCCCAACTATTTGAAATAAGCATTCATAAGCTTACATAACTATTCGGGAAGCAAACCCGCATATTGCGACTTTCGACAACTCATCACAACGACCATAATTATCAGAAAATGTGAAAATATTATTTTCTGACCTATACTGATATTTATTTACCGAACCGAGATTTTATCTCGAGCACAGCACGACACGCGTACCGACAGTACTTTAATTACGGCAACACTACAATAATTAATAAATGGTACTATAAATACGTTCTTATATTACTATTATTAAGACGTTTTCCGCAGATATATTTTTCACATTCGCGTCGGACCAAAAATATTGCGTTACAGCAAAACTCAGCGAAACCCGGGGTATACAAGACCCACTCACCTTAAATTAAGCATAAATGTTAACTAATATTTTGGCACTACACTTTATATATACGTTTGTAAAAAAAAAAAAAAATGAAACGATTAAAAGAAAAAAAAAAGAAAAATCCCACACGTCTCACACTTCTCCAAAATAAAATGTGATATACACGCTCTCTTTTCTCTCTCCCCCATAAAACGCGTTTTCATCTTCTTTCTTCAAGAATATCAGAACTGCTCTCTCTCTTCCCAAGGGATTGATATCAAAAAGAAGAAGAAAAAAAAATCAAGAAAACATGTGATAAAAATCCATTCTAGCCTCGAGTTCCTCTCCATGAGTAACCCTTGCACGCCAAGGGGAATACTTTCCTCTTTCAACCTCTTTTCCAGCCAAGATGAGTCACGGGTGACTAGAGGGAGACTCAAAGATTTGTTTTTAGTCCATTTATAGTTAAAAACGAGTTTCAAAATCAAAGGCAAGTATTAGGGTTTCCATTTTTTTTCCTTTTTATCCCATCCGATTCATAGTGGCACCACATCCCATCTTGGTGTGGATTGCTGCTTGGATTCGGATTTGGGTTCACTTTGTTGTCATCTCTTTCAAAAGGTATTGTAAGAAATCTCACACCTTGTTTATAAATTCGATTATATATGTTTGGTTATCTTTATATATAAGTGTTATTGAATTAATTTGAATCTGAAGAAAACCCTAATTTTTATGATTGAATAATTGATGCTAAAATGTTAGGGCTTTTGTAATTAGGGGTAAATTAGATACTATGGTATGTTGTGATTAAACGAAAACATTTGTACGAATCAGTTTTGAGTTTATATGGATCGAAATATTTTTTTGGGTTGATGAAATTGATATATGAAATCTTAGGGCTTTTGAAAATTAATAGATGATAAGTAGTCTTGATAAAAATTTGGATTGCCTTGTGGTTAACAAAAGAAAACCACCTGCTATCTTGCCACAATAAGTTTCGACTTATAATTTTTCTTTGTTATTCGAATAAGATTAGTTATTTTATAAAAGATTCGACCTGTATTATTCTTGTTGCGATTGTTGTGGCTGTCGAAAGTTATTATTTTGATTTCTGTTTTCGTGAGTAAACCATGTCGTCCTTAGTAATTTTTTTTTAACCTGCAACTTGATGTTGTTTCAAGGAAGTGTCAAGTGTTTTGGTCAAATTGGGTTTAGTCCAAAAACTGAGAATATACATTTTTTTTATATGTTGTTGTTGTTGTGTTGTTGTGGTTTGTGTGAATTAAAACATATTAACCGACATCAAGCCGATTGGAAAACCGAAACTGCTTGTGAATCCTTCCCTTGTTTACACTAGTCGTAACATCTTTGAGTCGAGTCCAGGTTCGAATATAAAAACTTGCCCACGAATCGGCTAATATGCGCATAATAGGAAGTAAGGAAATTGTGTAGTGTAAATTGTTGGTTGAAAGTTAGCATCTGGTTGTGATGTCTGGTTGTGTCGAGAGAAGTTGAGCAAAGCCCAACTCACGGCTCAAAATGGAACAGCCCAACTCGTGGCCCAATGACTTCTAAAAGTCCATACCGTATAACAATAAGGTCATTTAAAAATCTGATTCGGTAGTAAAAATCAGTAGAAAAATATAAAGTTACAAAATTTATACTCGGACTAAAAATGCAAAACTTACAAAACTCACTTACGGTTTATCATTTACTCGTCCACCAGTGATCACATATTTTCCCGTAATATTCAATTCGACACAACATATTCTATAAACATATACGATCTATTATCTCGACTCAACCTCGATAGCAATACTTGTCATTTAAAACTATAAAGACGGTAACCACGAAATGATACATGAAAGTATAATTTTTAGACTATTTGAAAACATATTTTTAAATTGAGTTTTCGCTTATAAAATATAATCGGACTTTTGCTTAGTTACTTATAACTAAAACTCTATTTTCAACGAGGCATATAATTAGTTATCGTTGCATATTAAGACTACTACGAAGAATTTTATATGAAGACTATTATGAAGAATTATATATATATATAACTAACGTTTTTAGAAATGAACTTTTTGTCAACTTACATTATATAAATAAAAGTTTATTATTTATGTACTACTCTTTTCAATTACTATTATACATGACACATATATGAATGTACTTAATAATCTCATTAACGATAATATTACATATTCCGTCAACACTTAAACTGTTATTGAAGCTACTTTCTCGCACCTCGTCGCCAGCTATTATCGAACCAAGAGTTATATACTCCTATGTGTCAATAATTATACACTTGGAAATTTGTTTACAAACATAAACCCAGCCACACAAGCAACAACGACACAAACATTTTCTTTAAGCTTTTAAAACTTATTTAAACATCGTTGTGTCTTAATTGGTATTGTAAACTAAATTTTGCCGTACTATTCTAGGTCGCGTGTCGGTGCCGCTCACTATCACTATTTGACTTTTCGCTATCGAGACTATTAACCACTAAGGTGAGTTTATAGCCCCACTTTACTTATACTCGTTTACAAAACTATGGGGTGAGAAACATGCAAAACATTTTCTGGACCATACTATTATTTCTCAACACTATTGCGTAGTTAGCCTAAGCCGTGAACCCACTGTTATGCCCACTTTCATGAACCGTTAATTCCTGTTAGGAAGCGCGATTGATATAGATAGATCTATTGGGGGTAACTCCCCCGTTCGGTTGGCCAGACGGGTCAATGCGAACGTATACCAAGTCGGATTACGAGTGTATTGGGTTAAACACTCGCTATGGGCCCTCACTATTATTATATGTGCTACATTGTGGCATACTATATTGTTTAGCTTCGGTTGCATGAACTTAGTGCTAGCGCGATAGGCTATTTTTGTATGACATTATATGCATTGTAATGTTTGTACACAAAACTAATGGTCCACATTACTTTACTGATAAACCTATAGACTCACCAGCTTTTTGCTGACTTTTAGCATGTTTTACTCAGGTGTCTGAGCTACTTATTTTCGACAAGGCATGGCAAGGCGATGGTCATAATCTATTTACCTAAGTGTTTTTACACAACATTATGACTTGTTTTTATGGGACCATTTGACGTTGGGCTTATCTATTTACTTTAAAACTTGATGTAAACTTGAATGAATTTTAATGAAATGTATTTTTAACGGAGTATGTATTCTGTTCTTTATTATCTTGTGTTGTGAGCTCCAATTTAGTAGCACCCCATGACCCGAATGCTTCCGCTGTACCGATTTTGGGGGTGTTACACAAAACAAGTTTGTTTCATCCTTTTTCACAATCGGTTATGACTGAAACGTGCAACTTAATGAAAAAGAAAGCAAATCGATCTCAGTTTTTAGTTCAACTAGTGTAACAATCTTCAAAAGATTTTAGTTTGAACGATTTGTGATAAGTGGTTGTTCTCGGATTTGATTCACAATATCGATTTGGTTCACAAGGACAATCGGTGTTGAGATCACTAGGATAGATCGGTGTTGATGTTTTAAAAGTTGGGTGATAGAAGTGTTTCTCTGGTTCCTGGCTGCGTTAAGTTAGGACTAAGTGTGATTAGGGTTACAGTTTTTTTTATTATTTTGGATGGGATTGTTTTATGACGTGGGCTTGATAAAACTTTGGTGGGCTGCGTTCCTTCTGTTGTATTAGTTGCTTGTGATTGAGCTTTATTTTAACTACAATAGATTGGGCCGAAATTTTCTGATGGGCTGATACGTTTGTGATTGGGCGGGGTGATTATGATTGATCGATTGGGCATGTGAATTCACCAGGAACGAATTTTACATCCATATTGTTGTTTGATTTATTTTTTCCCAATTTTGTAGTAGTAAATTTTAGTTGGACTAAAATATTGCAAAAACTCTTGTGTTAGAAAAGTTGAACAGCGGTTTTTGATTGTGCCTCAAGGAATTGGGAGTAATTATTATTTTGAGTTGAGGTTATTCGGGCTTGTGTGGAGTCAAATTTGTGTGCTAGTTATTGTGAAAGCATAAACGAATTTACAAAGACTCATTTGAAAACTCAATCTCGCTAATTCCTCATCCACAAGACATCATCCTTCTTCACGTCATCAACAATTTTTTGGTGCATTTCACGGTTTCTTCTTGATTTTGTAAAATCCCGCGAAAGAATCTATTTCTCGGTTTAAATCATAGAATTGTAACATTCCGTGCACGTTCATATCATTGAATTGTTGCACCATGTCTACTACTTCAGACTCCGTCAGATCTGAGAGAGAACTTCATCTGCCACTTAAGTTGCTTGACAATGCAAATGAAAGCTGCATAGAATGTTTTTGACAACTTCATTCACATCTCTCGGTACTTTTAGAGGGAACTGGATTCAAGATGGGATTCGAACGTGCATTTACAACACTCTTTGGTCAAGATGTTCAGACTTTCACATGCATAATGATTCTTAACTTAGATCAACTACAACAACAACTTGACCAAGGAGAATTTTCCAAAATGGGATCCATGGCTGCCCTTTATGTAATCAACAAACAACTCCAAGTGTTCTTTGATTTGAAATTCACTCTGGAGTATGACCATTATAGTGAGATGACGAAAAAGTGCTTTACTGATCACACGGGAATTGAGGTTGACACGTTCAGAGACACACTTGTCCAATTTATGGATAAAGTGAAAAGATTCATTGAAGAAAAAGCACAACATATACCTGCATATGATGACAAGGTGAAGGCATGTAGGGTGCAATCATGTGATGGTATTGGCGATTCGGGTAAAGCATCGGATGTTGGGTCAGTTGTCATGATATGCAAAGGGTCAGAGACTGATAAGCCTGACACTACCAGCAGTTCAGTGACTCTTATTACACATGACATGGATGCAGATTTCAGACCAATAAAAGAACAAGTATCATGTGCTGAGGTACCCTTGACTGAACATCATAATGTGCTTTTTGATGAACGACTGCATACTGATCAAGTTATGCCCAGTTATGACACATATTTGTTAAAAAAGACTGATAGCAATACCATTTCTGATTTAACAAATATGAATCATAAAGGGGGAGAAAATGATCAGGATGCTGAACGTGATGATGTGTCAAGTTCTTTGGCTGATAAAGAAGTTTTTAATGAACTTTCAAACAAATTTGCACAACTTGAAAAACATTGTGTTAATCCTTTGTTTATTGCTGAGTCTTTTAAATCAAATGATGTGGTTGATAAAGAAGTTTTTAATGAACTTTCAAACAAATTTGCACAACTTGAAAAACATTGTATTTCACTTGAAATTGCAATGCAACAAAAGGAAGAAAGTTTTCAAACTAATCAACCGTGTAAAAATCCGGAACTTCCTGATTTCCAAGAATTCTTTATGATAAATGATTTGAAAGCTCAGCTGGAAGCCAAAAACTTGACAATCAACAACCTGAAAAAATGTATTTCTGAGATGTGTGATGTGTGTAATGAAGTTGAGGATAATCATGTCAGTAAGACTTTTGCAAGAAGAAATTTTGAATTGGAACATTATGTGGCTGAGTTACTTAAGGAAAATGAGACTTTGAAAATTCATTGTAAAGACTTGTGTGATTCAATCAAAGAAACGAAAACTAAGACTATAGAACAGATAACCGCTTTGATTGCCAAAAATGATGAATTCAAAGCTCAAATTCTGGAAAAGGGGTTCACAATTACAGCATTAAAGAACGAGTTAAGAAAAGCAACAGGGAATAGTGTGAACACTAAGTTTGCAAAACCATCAATCTTGGGGAAACCAATTGTACAATCCAATAGAAACCAATCAGTTGTTAGACAACCGAGTGCTTTTAGATCTGAACGACCAAAATTTTCAAAAACTCGGTTTGCCTCCCAAGTTGATGCGGAAAATGTTTTGTCAAAACCAGTCACTCCACATTATTTTCCCAAGGTAATTGCTTCTAGTTTTGTTCAACCTCAACAAGTAGTTGCTCCCACTTCTAGTATCTCTAGGATTAGTTTAAGAACAGAGTCGAAACCAAGCATTAAGATTCAAAAATCTTATGATATCAAGGACTTGTACAAGAACTATGATCTAGAAAAGGCTAGGAAAAGGACGTTACTTCAAAAGGATGGAATCTTAGGCTCACAACCTTGTATGATGCCTCCTAGGTTATTAAGGAACACTGCTAAGGTTAAACCTGTTAAGTCTAGGATCTACAGTAAGTCATCCACAATGCATAAGAAGCAAAACAAATCTAATATTTCTCCTAGGTGGATACAAACGGCTAAATCTTTGGAGACTAGGTATATTGATAAGCCTTCTACTATGCATAAGAAGATTAGCAATCCTAGACCTTGCCATAAGTGGATTCCAACTGGTAGAATTTTTAAGTACGTTGGACTTAAGTGGATACCTACCGGAAAGGTGCTTACTGATGGCAATGCCATGGTTGACCATGAAACCCCTAAGGGTTTGGATACTGTTTTTCTAACCCATATATATGCAATCAAGTTTGTAATGTTAGTGCAGGTTATCCTTACTTAGTTGCAGGTACATCAATCATTCACAACATGAGAAGACTCAAAGTCTGGAGGCCTAAAGCAAGCATATCTCCTACTACAGGAGGTCTGGCAAGTCAATGTTGATGTGCATTATGACGCCTGTTCACATCAGTTCAGGCCGCGTTCTTCATCGACTATGACGTTTGAACACTTCAGTTCAAGCCTCGATCCTCAAATGTCAACATTATGATGTCTGCTCAAGTCAGTTCAGGCCTCATTCTTCAATGACTATGATGTTTGAACAAATCAGTTCAAGCCTCGGTCCTCAATGTCGACATAATGGTGTCTGCTGACAACACTTCAGGCCCCGTTCATCAAAGAAAAGAAAGGTGTACGATTCAGTGCGCCTTATCTTCGGAAGAAGAGAAATCTTCTTGTTTTGACCATTCTCAACAACATGCTTCGTGCTTTCTCCATGTTCGTTCAGTCATCAAGTGGATCCACTCATCTTTTCTCGAATTCGTATTCACTTGCTCATTCAAAAATGGCAAACTTCGTTTCCAATTTTTGAGGGGGAGAAGGGTGAATAAACTACATGATTGAGTGTATTCTTATTCACATGCTCAATCAAAAATGGAAACATTGTATGCAATTTTTGAGGGGGGGAAGTGTGAATAAAATACATGATTGATTGTATTCATATTCACTTGCTCAATCAAAAAGTGCAAACCTCGCTTGCAATTTTTGAGGGGGAGAAGAGTGAATATACCACATGGTGATTGATGCTTGAAGAATGGTCATACGACTCTCCTCCAACACCTAATGTTCTACTTAATAAGGATGACTGGGATTTATGTTTGATGATTACTTACAAGCTTCAACGAATGATGATTGATCAAGATGCACCTTCTAGAAGTATTATGAATGATGATTGATCAATTGCTCAAGTAATCCAATCTCTAGTTATTCCTCAAAGGTGTTGATGATGACGATCATGATTATGAAGTTGCACACATGAATAATGATCCGTCTTTTCGTTCTAAAATCAAGGATTGTTGTTCCTACCAATGTGCACTTTGTAATTCAACCCGAAGAACTTTATGGAAAATGTCAGTTAAAATGTCTAAACGGCTAACAATTTGGACATGAAATGTCAAGTGATCACGGAGTTTATTTGGCATCCCGTAATTGAGATTGAAGAGTATTTTACGAAGGCGTCTACTTATTTCATCATCGAAACTTCATGTATCGACTGATGACTTGCGTGAACTCTTAAAGTTTATGATTGGGACTTAGATTATCTAGTTATAACCGATGGAAGGAGTTACATTGTAGTACTCACGGGCTATAGCTATCACTTCAAGGAGTTACATTGTAGTGCTCAGTGTAACACGCATATGCGGATGTGGATAGTCTCATGAGGTGTTGTACTTATTCTTCTACATCGTTCTTTAATCAACAACAGTGCAAGCTTAAGTTACGGATATGGGGAATTCTTCTTCAGTTTCAACTTAGGGATATCGGGTGTACTTCATCAGTGGTCACTTCAAATAGCCTACACAAGGGTTCGTAATGATTGTCATAGAGAGCTTCTACAGCAGTTGATTCTCACAGGATATATCTGTGCAAATGATGTTCTTCTTATATATGTTGCTGATTCTGAGGTATCAAAACCAGCAAGGGGGAAGGAGACATACATCTGAATGCATTAAGAGTACACGTGATGAACTTAATACTCCTTCTTAATTGAAGTTATCCCGGGAAGACAAATGTCATAACCGCAGAGAATATCAGTGTATTAACTTGTGGCGTTTGGTGTATCATTCCAACTACGTGGGGGAAGTGGTCTTCTGATACTTGTGGTATGTATCACTTCAGCTTTCAGTAGGATGAAATATTGAGAAGAATATTTGGAGTGTGAGATGATTGCTTATCGACATCTTCATAGGAGTTGATATGGTTTATGGTAGAGTGCTTCTGGTCAATGCTTCATGTACACAATGGTATGATGATTCCGATGAGATCGCAACCATCAGGGGAGAGATTTGTGTACATCAAGGACGCGCAACAGGTTCACATGATCGGTCTTAATCATATATTCCAGAGGTGATATCCGCAGAGATGATCAGTGCTTCAACCTGTTACTTTGGTGTCATCATTTCTTCTTCTGTTGGATAAATGCGTACAATATGGATTGAGTTGGTATGTGTAAGATAACTGGAAAGCATTTAGTGAAATGAAGATGTTGATATCTTATTCTCCCAAATAGAAAATTGCTCCAAACTGCAAAGTAATGTGTACATTGCGGACGTACAACAGGGTCATGTGATCGGGCTTCATCATACATTCCGGGATTGATAACCGCAGAGATGATCCGTGGTTCACCCTGTTACTTCGGTGTTATCATTTTCTTCGGGTTTCTCAGCTTCATCCAATGAGACTTTTTGCGTCACTTTAACGTCCTGGGGGAAGTGGTCTCTGTTGGGAATAGACTTTATTATTTCAAGTGTCGGTCATTGAGTTTTGGT
Source organism: Artemisia argyi (assembly GCA_030686995.1). Taxonomy (NCBI): domain Eukaryota; kingdom Viridiplantae; phylum Streptophyta; class Magnoliopsida; order Asterales; family Asteraceae; genus Artemisia; species Artemisia argyi. The sequence goes on from CM060684.1 coordinate 124,923,433, forward strand.
ATAGGTTGCATTACTTAGTTATTACATTAGTTATTTTATGTATTTTGTAAGTTTTATGCTTGGTTTATAGGTTTGGATAAAGTCTAAGGGCTAAGTATGTCATATTGTCTAAGTTTAGAGAAGCCCTAATCCTTACCTATAAATAGCTATGTATAATCTCATTTTGAGGTTGGTTGGTTCACTAGTAAGGTTATTAGTCTCTTATTTTTTATTAGGTGTTCCTTCCTCTCTCTCTCTCTACTTACTTTCTCTCTCTAGAATTCTTAAGTGATTATGTTGTAGAAATGGTGACCTAACAAGTGGTATCATTCGCCAAGGGATAATATAGGTTGATTTAGGTTTGATTTGGTAGAAAAACTAGGTTTTAAAGTGATTTTCTTAAAAAACTGGTACTGTTCATCGAGTTATTTTCGAGTTAGGGGTTCACTTAAAACTATCGAGTTAGGTGTTTCAACAATCGAGTTAGGTGCTAAAATACTGTCGAGTTAGGTGTCATAGTTTATCGAGTTAGGGGTTTATTTCAAGTTTTATCGAGTTAGGTGCTAAAAGATCTATCGAGTTAAGTGTTTTCTATCAAGTTTGGATTTTGGATTTTGGCGAGTTAGCCTTGTTTACCTAATCGTTTATCGAGTTAGGACAATTGTGACTCTAACTAAGGGGATACTCTGCCCAAATCAAGACCATCTATCGAGTTAGGATACATATCAAGTTAGAAACCTTAAGAACATATCGAGTTAGTAACCTAACAACTTATCGAGTTTGAACCTTCAGTGGACTTATCGAGTTAGCAACATACCTAACTTATCGAGTTTGAAACCCAAAGAACTTATCAAGTTAGAAACCTTAAGAACATATCGAGTTAGAACCCTACCTAACTTATCAAGTTAGAAACCCTAAGTGCACTTATCAAGTTTGAAGACAAATTGACATACCGAGTTTGAAAAACAACATCTTTACATACCGAGTTTGATATCAAGTTTCTCAAATCTAATTACAACCTTTATTTATCTTTAACGATCTTAGTTTACCATAATCACGAAAGATGTCTCAACCACCCAATTATTACTTTCCTCATTCTTCGCAACATCATCTGCAGTATCAACAATCGTATCAACAACCGTTTCAACAATCGCAACAATCATATCAACAACCTTCACAATCACACGTTCAACAACAACCGTTTAATCCACTACATCATTACCTCATGATGCAACAACATCAAATCATTCCTCAACAACAACCATATCAAATGCCACAACAAAACACTCAGTCCAAACAACCTCACTGGTTTGACAGAATGTGTGAAGTTATTACAACTCAATAATCCCGACATGAGGCAGGATCACTTGAAACACCTCCAATGCTAACACCGGGAAATTATGTTCAATGGTCAAGTCGATTCTTACGATTTCTTGAACTTAAGAAACCTCATGGGAAATTCTTGAAACAAGTGATACTTGAAGGACCATTTGAGTGGCCAACAAGATTTGAAATTGGTGATCCAACTGCTGATCCTCCACGTCCTCCTGGTGATCGACCTCTTCCAGAATCTCAACTCACAGAAGAACAAAAACTACATCGTGAAGCTGATCAGTATGCAATGGCTTATATACTTCAAGGTATACCTAATCCAATCTATCGAAGTGTCGATGCTCAGAAAACAACCAAAGCTATGTGGGAACACGTTCATCTCCTTATGGAAGGCACTCAATTGAACAAAGATGATATGGAATCCAAACTCTACATGGAATACACTGACATCACAATTGAACCAGGAGAGTCACTTGAATCCTACTATCATCGTTTCACAAATGTGGTCAATGATCTGGAACGTCACAAAATCACAGTACCAAGGATCGATGTGAACTCCAAATTTGTTGGTAGTCTTGGCCCTGATTGGCATAAATATGTGACATTTGTTCGTCAAACAAAGAATCTTCATGATGCTCCATATGGTTTGTTGTATAATTTTCTGAAACACCATGAACCTGAAGTGGAAAAAGATAGAGCTCTACGAGGAGGATACACACCAACACCAACACCAAATTCTTTGGCACTCGTAGCTCAATCTCCCTATGCTCCACCACCAATGTCAAATCATGCATATGTTCAAGAGCAGAACTACTTCAGTTATCCACAATCTTCTACCTCGAACCAAATGGTCCCTTATGATTCATCTCCACAGAATGCTTCCACTCAACTTGTTCCATTAAACAACAATGATGCAATGTATTACTCGAACTCCAATGACGATGACGATGATGACTTTAACACATTGAATCAGGGACTTGCTCTTATTGCTCGTGCTTTTAGCAAATTCTCTAACAAAACAAACAACCGTCAACGTTCATCTTCTAACACAAGGAATCAAGCTGTTGTCAATGATGGAAGGGTGGAAATTCAGAATCGTAACTTTGGTCGATCTGGTTCAGGAAGTTCTTCAGGAAATTTTGGGAATGGTCAGAGGTTTAATAACAATGGAGAGTTCAGAAACAACTCAGGCTCTTCTCAGCAAAGGTCTGAACCAGTTGCTACTAGGAACTCCAACTCAGGGAATGCAGTGTGGTGTTATAACTGTAATGAACAAGGTCATATAGCGACTGCATGTCCTAAACCGAGAACTCGGGGTAGTAAGTTTCACAAGCAGGCATTACTCATGGCTCTTCAAGATGAAAAGGATGGACATTTCCCTGAACAGGATAACAACTTCATGGCAAATGTGCACAATGACGATGACATGGAAGATCTAGAAGCCAATGCAGATGTGATGCTTATGGCCAACATGCAGGAACTTAAGCTTAATGATTCAGGTCCAGTGTATGACACTGACGGCTTGTCTCAGGTACATGACCTCAATGCATGCTTTATAAATGATATAGTCTCACCTTCTGCTTATGAATCAGATATGGCGCAAGTTGTTCCATCTGAATCATCTTCATCTTCTCAAACAGATGACCAAATAAGCACAGTTGTCATATTTGATGATGACACAGTTGTTTCATTTGATAATCATACTGAGAATGATAAACATGATCATTTCGAACAACATGAACCATCATTTGATCCAGACCCTGACCTCATATTGTTATCTAAACAACTGGATGCCCAACAATTGCAAATCATAAAATGCAACGAGAAAAACAAAGTTTTAAAAGAGAAAAATGCGTCACTTGCAACAGATATTGAATGTTATAAAATTCAACTTTCAAATCAGGAAGACAAGATTAAAAATGCAAAAAGTTTTGAAAAAGCCTTTCAAGATTCTTATAATAAAGAACAAGATCTTCAACGCAAAATGCAAGATTTAATTGAGTCAAACGGAAAGTTGATTTCGAAACTCGAAAGTGAAAAGTGTGAATTGAAAATGCAAGTTGAACGTCTTCAAATAGTTCTTTCAAAAACAGAAACAGAATTGTCAAATTGCAAAAAGGAGTTTTGTGAACATAAAAAACGAAAAAAGAAGTATATAGATGACTTACTCGGTGATATTGTTGATCTTGAAAAACAACTCAAAGAATTTCGTCACATTGTTTACAAACATGGAAACTCTGTCACAACAATTCAGAAATTTGCTTTAAAACCGAGACCAGATAAAGGATTTGCACTTTGCGATTTCAAATCAATGTTTCTTCACACAGCATTCAAAGAAAATCCTAAGATTTACAGTATGGATCACATGTTTGATAATACAATTGTGCGTGCTGTTGTTTTTGATACTGAGGAAGAAGAAGAACTTGAAGACGAGAGTCGATCAAAAATGAGTTATGTTCAATATTGGACACCATATGACTATTCAAAAGCTCCACCTCTGTCTAAATCTTTTGTTACTCAAAAAGAATTACCTGAGAAATCATGGTTTGTCGAAGAGTCATATGTTTCATCCTCTAATGCGACCCCTGTCCAAACTGTAGCACAAATAAATGGTCCTTTACCATCATCCGGTGAACTTACACCATTACTAAAAACTTGTCGTGTCTTAAATTATTTCAAAACTTTCATGGAAGACATCGAAATTTTGGAGGAAACAATTGCACGTAATTCTGAAATAAAAATTGAAACTTTTCAATCCGCTTACGAGCGAGAAAAGAGAGATATTTTTCAAAACCAAATGTTGCCAATTGTCAAACACCTCCGTCTCTGTGCTGCACGTTGGGATCAGGAACTTCAAAACGAGGTCAAAAATATGATAAACGTTTTCAACTCAACTGAAAATGAAATTTTGACTCAAAAACAAAGTAATCGAGTTTTACAAAAAGATGCTGATCGACTCTTGGAACAAGTTCTCAGTGCTGATATTTTGTCTGTTATCATGAATGATCTTTATAAATCTGGTACTTCTATGCTTGTGGATGATCTTTGCGTGGATAATAACTTGATGAAAGTGGAATTAGAGACACTTAAACATGAGAATGACAAGCTGAAAATAAAGAATGATGATGTGACAAAACAGTTTTCAAAAGAAATTTGTCAACTCAAACAAAGGCTTGAATGGTGTCAAGCTCAAAGTCTTAAAAAGGAATTGAAACTTCAAAATCAAAATAGTTCAAACTCTTGTCAGCTTTGCAAAAACAATGAGTCTTTCAAAAGTTTGTGTCTCAAATACGAGAAAGAAATTGCGGATTTAAAAATTGAAAACGCCGATTGGCAACAAAACCGCGATGACATCAGATATTGCAATGGTTTACTTGAGTCTGAAATTCAGGACAAAAATCACATCATCATCGATTTGAAAGAGAAAATTAAGATACTTGAAAAAGGAAAGATGGTTGACACCACGGTGATAGCACCAGGAATGTATAAATTCGACAAAACTGATAAAGGAAAGGTTGTTCAAAATACTAATGTTGATAACTCCACTTCTACAGGACTAGTCTCCCCTAATAGCGTTAGCAGACCCAAGCGACAAAGTAAAAAGAAGAATAGGCTCTGGCAACGTAAGAAAGGATCACTAGAAGCTCAAGGAGTAGAAGATCACCTTAGGAATTTGAATAAAACTCATGTTGCATCGGATTTAGATTCTAATCTGGCAAATTCTAATCAAAATCTAAATGTAACGAATGATGAACCTTTGAATGTTTTGAATATTAATGCATCTTGTGTGTTTTGTCGTAAAAGCGTATCATCTGGTGAACATACTAAGTGTATTGCTAATTCTCTTCTTAATCGTCATAAGAAACGTAGGACACGCATTCCTTCTAGGCCCACTACTGCCTCTAAGTCTATTTTAGGAAAGCCGCCCTCTACGGTTTCTAATGAAGTAAAAGTTACCCCCATAAGTGCCGAGAACAAATCTAGGACTCAGCCAACCACTAGTGAATTCACCATTAAGAAAGCACGAACTAGTTGGAATTGGCAACGTTGGTTACAACAAAAACCAGACTTTAAATGGATTCCTAAATTGTTGAATACATCTGCTTCTAACCAACAGGAACCCACACTTTCAATGGGTTCCACCCTTACTTCTGTTCCATCCGTGTCTTCTTCTTGTGATGCAGGTGGTACAGATTGTTCTCTTGATTGTTGATAGCGGATGCACCCGACATATGACAGGCAATCTCAAACTGTTACAAAACTTTGTCTCAAAGTTCATTGGTACTGTCAGATTCGGGAATGATCATTACGCTTTAATCATGGGATATGGTGACTATGTCAGTGGGAACATTGAAATCAGTCGTGTTTATTATGTGGAAGGCCTTGAACACAACCTTTTCTCTGTTGGTCAATTTTGTGATGGGGATCTAGAAGTTGCATTCCGAGAGAAAACTTGTTTCGTTCGTGACTTACAAGGAAACGATCTGATGTCTGGCTCACGTGGTTCTAATCTTTATACCATATCAATGTCAGATATGACTGCTACATCTCCGATATGCCTTCTCTCCAAAGCAGAATCGACTAAATCTTGGTTATGGCACAAACGTCTTTCGCACTTGAATTTCAAAACGATGACTGACCTTGCTCGTTATAAACTTGTTGATGGATTTCCAAGATTCCGATTTACCAAAGATATCTTATGTTCAGCCTGTGAACAAGGTAAAAGTACTCGAGCTCATTTTCCTTCTAAACCAGAGCACAGTACGAATCATGTTCTACAACTGCTTCACATGGATTTGTGTGGACCGATGCGTGTTCAAAGTATCAACGGTAAACGCTACATTCTTGTAATTGTGGATGATTACTCCAGATGGACTTGGGTTTATTTTCTACGAAGTAAAGATCAGGCTCCTTCAATGATCATCACCTTTCTCACTAAAATTCAAGTTCAGTTACGCAACACGGTCCGAATAGTCAGAACTGACAATGGAACTGAATTTAAGAATCAGACACTTCGGTCATATTTTGAGAAAGTGGGAATTGAAAATCAAACATCTGTTCCTAGAAGCCCCGAACAGAATGGAGTTGTTGAAAGACGCAACAGGACGTTAGTGGAAGCTGCTAGAACTATGTTGATTAATGCTCAATTACTAGATTACTTGTGGGCGGAAGCTGTTTCAACTGCATGTTATACCCAAAACCGTTGCATGATCACAAAACGCCATCGCAAAACACCTTATCAAATTGTTCACAAAAGGAAACCGAACATCGATTACTTTCATGTATCTGGAGCACTTTGTTATCCGAAAAATGATCGTGATGATTTAGGGAAACTTAAAGCAAAGGCTGACATCGGCGTGTTCGTTGGATACTGTGAAAATTCCAAAGGTTTTCGGATCTGGAATCGTCGTACAAGAGAAATTCAAGAAACCATTCACGCTAATTTTGATGAACTCACACAAATGGCTTCTGAGCAACACAGCTAAGGACCCGAATTCAACCGTCTTCACTCTCCGGAATCTTCGGCTGAACCATTGCCACTCAACCGCAAAGAATTGGAAACCTTGTTTGCTCCACTATTTGATGATACAATTGAATACCGTTCTACTGAGGTCTCACCTAATTCCGCTGCTCAACCTGAAAACATTCAAGTACCAGACTCACCTCAACAAACTACTACAACTGTTGAGAGAAACGGTCCTCCAATTGCATCACCATCTACAACAGAACAAACTGTTTCTAACTCCCACCATTCAGCTGAAGATCCAACACCACAATCAGTTCCACAACCTGCAGAGCATGATCCTGATGCGTTCTTCAACCCGTTTGCACCGGCTCCTCCATTTCCTGATATAGCTGAGTCATCTACACATAATTTGGATCCTGCTAACATGCGAGATACTTATCAACTACACCCTTCAACACACAAATGGACTCGAGACCATCCACTAGTTCATATTATTGGTCATCCAGATGCACCTGTAATGACAAGACAACGACTTCATACTGATGGAGAAACTTGTATCTATGCACTCACAGTTTGTCAAGAGGAACCAAAGAACATTAAAGAAGCAATGACCTATGACAACTGGATTGAATCTATGCAAGAGGAATTTCAGCAGTTCATCCGATTGGAAGTCTGGGAATTAGTTGAAAGACCTGACGGAGTCTTTGTCATTGGGCTAAAATGGATTTGGAAAAATAAGCTAGATGCAGAAGGAACTGTCATACGTAACAAATCACGCCTAGTAGCGAAAGGATACTCCCAATTAGAAGGACTTGACTTTGCTGAATCCTTTGCTCCAGTGGCTAGACATGAAGCTGTTCGGATTTTTTTGGCCTATGCTGCACACAGGAACATGGTTGTTTTCCAAATGGATGTTAAAACAGCATTTCTCAATGGAGACCTCCGTGAAGAAGTGTATGTCAGCCAACCAGAAGGCTTCGTTGATCCTGAGCGTCCTAATCACGTTTACCGACTCAAAAAGGCACTCTATGGACTCAAACAAGCCCCACGGGCGTGGTATGACAAACTTTCTACTTTCTTGCTGACCAATAAATTTTCTAAAGGATCGGTGGACCCAACATTTTTTACAAAAACATACGGGGAGGACTTACTCGTTGTTCAAATATATGTCGATGACATTATTTTTGCTTCAACGAAAAGAAGTTACTCTAATGATTTTGCAAAACTAATGAAAGATAATTTTGAAATGTCCATGATGGGTGAACTTTCGTTCTTTCTAGGACTACAAGTTCATCAATCACCCCGTGGAATTTTTATAAATCAGTCCAAATATGCTCTTGAAATTTTAAAGAAACATGGGATGATAAGTTGTGATACTTATAATACACTGATGGGCTATACCACAAAACTAGACGCTGACTTACATGGGACACCTGTTGACCCTACCAAATACCGAAGTATGATTGGGTCCCTCATGTATCTCACGACTAGTAGACCTGATATAGTATTTGCTGTCTATATGTGCTCTCGCTATCAGTCCAAACCTACTGAAAAACACCTCAGTGAGGTCAAAAGAATCCTTCGATACATAAAGGGAACCATTAACTTGGGAATCTGGTATCCGAAGGATTCTGGTTTTGAACTAATTGCTTTTTCAGATGCTGACCATGCAGGATGCTTAGACACATGCAAAAGTACATCTGGTGGATTACAATTTCTCGGAGATAAACTTGTGTCATGGCAATCAAAGAAGCAGGACTGCACATCACTGTCGTCAACAGAATCTGAATATGTAGCCATGTCTGCTTGTTGTGCTCAAGTCATCTGGATGAGATCACAACTTAAGGATTATGGCTACCTATTCCACAAGATTCCAATATACTTTGATTCCAAGAGTGCCATTGCTATCTCCTGCAACACTGTCCATCATTGCAAATTGAAACACATCGATCTCCGATATCACTTCATCAAAGAACACGTTGAAAAGGGTACCGTTGAACTTTATTTTGTTGGGACTGAGTACCAATTGGCGGACTTACTTACCAAATCTTTGGCACCATCAAGGTTTGCGAGTCTAGTTCACCAAATTGGTATGCGATGTTTGACTCCAGATGATCTGGAAAAGTTTTTAAAACACAATTGATCGTCAAACATCAAACTATCTTTGTAAATATTTTATATATATATATATATATATATATATATATATATATATATATATATATATATATATATATATATATATATATATATAGTTTTCCTTGTTCAAGATATGCAAGTTCACAACGTTTTTCTTGAAAAATCATTATAAAATGCATATCTTGAGGGGGAGACAGAATTTTTTAACTTCTTTATTTTTCTTTATTTTCAATTTTCCTCATCACTATTTTATCTTATTCTCGGCACCTCTTGAACCATAGCTTGCTAAAATTTTCCAAATTACCTCTTATGGTTGGTTCAAGAGGGTGCCACATCCATAATTCTCGTAACATTCCTTTCGGTTTCCTAAGTCATAAAGTTATTTTTAAAACTCAAGGGACTAAATGTGTGTTATTTATAACACTTTCTTTGATAAAACAAGTAGGGGGTCATAAGTGTCAATTCATCAAAGTCACATATATTAAACTTGATTCTAAACCTGGGTTGTTCATTTTTTTCGATTTCAAAACACCAAACGCGCCCCTATTAAAATTTTTATCATCATTATCAAGATTTTCAAGACCTCCTTCTCTCAGTAATCGTGAGTCTTAATGCATATCAGTTTTTTTTCCTCATCACATTGGCTTGAATGGTTGGCATTGTTATAATCGATTTTTTTTTGGGTTTGTGTGAAATCCGATTTGGGTGTTTGTTGTATGAAGTGATGTAGGCTAATTAAGTGATATGACCAATTACGGCATGACCCTTAGGGACTATTTCCACCTTTACCTTGATTGTAGTTGCCACGATTGTGCGATTATTAGGTGAATTAGATTTCATAAGCTCGAATTTAATAATGTCACTGGGTCTTGTGATTATATGAATGATTGGTTTGATTAGGTAGTGAATTTTGGATGTTGCTCAAGTTATTATTGAGTTTTTTAAGTGTTCAAGATTGCCAAAACTTAGTGATATTGTGATGAAAGGGTGCTGTTTGTCGAGTTAAGTTTAATGGTTATCGAGTTAGATACATTACATGTGACTTATTGAGTTTGAAATGATATATGCCTATCGAGTTTGAGAGTGTTTGTGTTAAGCTATCGAGTTTGGAACCAAACTTGTTTTCGAGTTTGAAACAAATATTTTTCGAGTTTGAATCAACCTATCGAGTTTGGAACCAAACTGGTTTTTTGAGTTTAAAACAATGTTTTTCGAGTTTGAATCAACCTATCGAGTTTGGAACCAAACTAGTTTTTCGAGTTTGAAACAATGTTTTTCGAGTTTGAATCAACCTATCGAGTTTGGAACCAAACTGAGTTTTCGAGTTTGAAACAATGTTTTTCGAGTTTGAAGAAACCTATCGAGTTTGGAACCATAACTGAGTTTTCGAGTTAGAAACTACTTTTTGTGTTTGAAAAAGACTTTTCGAGTTTGGAACCAAATGGTTTTTCGAGTTAGATACAACCTTTTGAGTTTGAAAAGACTTATCGAGTTTGGAACCAAATGGTTTTCGAGTTTAAAACATCTTATCGAGTTTGATACATACTTATCAAGTTTGGAACATAAAATGGTTTCCAAGTTTATCGAGTTAAGTCCATATTTCTTTTGTTAAGTCAAAACTGTTTTATCGAGTTGAGTTACTAATTTCTTACTTATTTCACTCCGAGACAGGAGTTTTGAAATGGAACCATCACGTATGGGTTCTAGCTTTTTCCTTTTTATGAAAAGAAATGCTGCCAAAATTTTCCAAAAAAAAAAAAAAAAAAAAAAAAAAAAAAAAAAAAATTCATGTCATGGATTTTCTTTAATGAAAAAATGATCGCGTTTTATGTTTATCTAAGAGTTGGATTGATTCTTATGAGGATTGTGTGTGTCTCTTGGGTTGATTTATCATGAGTTGTATATGTGATGTTGACTTTATCTTAGGCGATTGTTTTCGGATATTATTCTTTTGTCTAACACTAACGAGCTAATCACCACGTGGCTTTTGTTGGTTTATGAATCATTTCAGGTCTCGATATGGCAAAGAAATCAACACCTAGACATGAATTGATTCAAGGAGATGAAAGAGTAATCGCTAAGACAAACCATAGGATAGATCTTGACTCAATCACATGTCATGATACTTGTGCAATCATTCTGGAAATACTTAAAAGACACTTCATTTACAACCTCCTCACCATCACCACTGAAGTACCTGAAGTCTACTTAACACAGTTTTGGGAGACTGTTGAAATCAGCAAAGATGAAAAGTCACTGGGGGTTCACCTTGATCACAAACTTGTTGTGTTTAATGTACAAACTCTCCGTACTGTTCTTGGTTTGCCGAATCTCAAGAAATTCTCTCATATGCCGTCATTATCAGATGTTATCAGACTTCTTCGAGAACTGCAGTATGATGAATCAAGAATCCAACTCAAAAACATATCCCACGTTGACAGGAAATACATTCCACAACCCTGGCTCACACTTTACTCAATTCTCGCCAACAGTTTAACGGGCAGAGAAACTGGACATGAACATCCTACTCTAGAAACGATGCAGATCTTCTGGGGGGTTGTCAAACAAGCTCAAATAGACTATGCTCAACTAATTTGGGTGGACATGGTTAATCACGCAAGACAGTTTCTCAAATCGTCTGCCTCACGAATTCCATTCTACAGATTCACAAAGTGTCTCATTGCTCATTTCATGGAGAAATACCCAGACATTGATCGTAGATCGGAAGACAAGAAACACACCCCTTCTGTGGATCATAAATATTCTAAAACCAGGATTCAGAAGACAAACACTCAAGTACAAGGAACGAGAATTCCCGATAGTCTTATACCTGATGATGTTCGTGACACTGAGGCATACACTTTGTATGATGAAGCTCAGAAAATTGGTAAAGTGGGTTTGACTCAGACGAAGAGAAGGAGAACTTCTAAAAAGACAACTTCAACAGCCTCTACAATCAAAACCATTCCCAAATCAAGAACCAAAAAGGTCACAAGAGAGCTTAAGAAGACAGTGACTACTCTTCGAGATGAACCTACAGATGATGAAGGAGATGCTCAACAGGAAACAGAAACTGAAAAACTCGCAAAAACTTCAAGCAAGAAGGCAGATAAGGGAAAAGCTTTAATAACTCAAGAAGAATCAGTAACCTCACCGATGTCTGAATCCGAAGAAGATGAACAAATGCAACTAACCTTAAGGAAAAGCAAAGAATCAGAAGCAGAAAGAATTGCAAAAGTTACTAAGAAAGGTGAAGGTTCTGGAACTCAAGAGCCAGTAAGCCCATCTCCAGAATCAGAAAGAGCTGATCAAACATCAGAAGAAACACATTCACAAACCGAATCATCTTCTGAACAAGGTGATGATAACTCTGAAGATGAAGCTGAGTCATCAAGTTCTGATCAAAACGAATCACTCGATAAACCGGCTGAAACTGAAGTTGAAGTTAAAGCCTCAAAAGACAAAGACGATGAGGAATCTGAGAATGAAGAGAGTAGCGATGAGGAAGATAAATCAGAAAGTGAAGAAGTTAATGATGAGGAAGAAATTAATGATGAAGAAGAAGTTAATGATGAAGAAGAAGTTAATAATGAAGAAGATGTGAATGATGAAGATGATGAGGAGTCGGATGGTGAGAAAAAGGATGAGCTACTTGAAACTAGTCAAGATACCCCTATTGACATTGTAGGAGTTGATGAAGGACAACCAACAGTTCAACCACAACAACAACCTTTATCACAACCTCAAAGTCATCCTCTGCAAATCCCTAATACAACTGTTGTTCACTCAAGCCTGTTGAAATCATTACAGGATCAATACAACGAGCTCCAGTTACAAGTTAATGAACAAAAGCTTGAGATTGAAGCGTTCAAAACTTATAAAGTTGATGAAGCAGTTGAGGAGCAGGTGAAACAGAGGTTACCTGGGGAAGTTCAGAAGTATGTTCAGAAGGAACTTCCTTCTGCTGTGAGACATTATGTCAACAGGAATCTTGCAGAGCTCGTTTCTAACAGGTTTCAAACTACACCAATCACTATTCAGATTGTACCTCTAAAACCTTCCATAAGTGATCTCAAAGGTAAATTACTGGAAGCTATTGTGAATGATCCGGAAGAAAATGATCTACGCAAGGCACTTATCAAGTCTATCAAGAAAGCTGAAAAGAAAAGCGAATCCTGCAAAAAGACTATTGCCACTAAGCGTCGACATGATGATTCCGACCCTGACGATCAGCCACAACCTGATAAGAGGAAGAAAGTGTCCAGTTCCACTTCCAGAGCTCCTACCAAAACCACAACCGCTAATGTTTCTGCTGATCCAAACCCTCCATAATCTACTGCGGATCCTCACCCCTCACAAACAACTGAAGATGCTGATGTCAATATGGATGAAATCCCTCCACTGATCACCGAAACCATCACGAAACCACCCAAGGATGCTCAGTTAATTCCTGCTCCTGAATGGATTAACCCTGATGCTCCTTCCTTTAACTGGTTTGATGAAATGGTTGATGCTTACCCTGATGACACTGAAGCTGAAGAAATGACTGAAGGATCAATTATAGGCTTCACAAAAAGAATTAAAAAGGTGATGCAGACTCAAAGACTTCAGTTGTCTGACTTAGTTAAGATTCGCAAAGCAGGGTTCACCGAGTTCAAAACATGCACCACCACTGAACTTGAGTTTGAATACAACGTAGAGGAGGTTGCAAGAGCTCTGTCTGAAAACATTACTTGGGAAAAGAGACCTTCTTGGGATAAACTCTATCATGGCACGGAACCCCTCGTTGATGAATTCCATTATCAAGATTTCTCTCAACCATTACCCCTTGTTGGTCCTCCAAGTGATCCTAAGCTCCCTAAGCAATACTTCTTCAACAAAGACCTCCTCTATCTTATTCATGGGAACACGAATCCGAATCACCGTTATGCAACATCTCTCACCAAATTCAGGGCCGCCTCATATCCTCTGGAAACACTCGAAGATCAAATGAGAGGCTTGCATTCCACCTCTATCTCCAAATATAATCATGAAGCTGCCTTATGTACTCTTCCGTGGCCAGAGATGCGTAAATGGTTCTACAAATACAAGCTGACTTTCCGATCTAATCACAGAGTCTTCTCGAATCATCGCATTCTTGCCATCACAGCAGTCCCGAATACCGAAAAGAGATATGGATATAACTTTCTTGATAAAATTGAGGTCCGCCGAAGTGATGATCAACTTTACACATTCAGTGAAGCTGACTATCATCGCTTGAACCTCAATGACATTGCAGACATATACTTGCTCAAGGTTCAAGGCAAACTTCAAAACTTGTCCGGTAGCCTTCAGTATGACGTCATCAACTCCATTTTGCTCTTCATGCGCCAAACCATTATCAAAGCAAGAGTTGAAGATGCACAACTCGGGGTCAAAAGTTACCAAAAGTCACTCAACTTTACTGCTCCACAGTTATATCCTCCTAACACCCCGCATTTAAGACCTTTCATCTTCAACAACAAACCTTTTGGAGTAGTTTACCCGAACAACGATAGTTACCGTTTCATGAAATACGAAGAGGTTCATAAGTTCGGGGATCAGACTCTCAGATTTGTCAGAATTCAGCTGAATGAAAAGCTCAAAGAATATGATAGTGGGATTAAAGTGGGATGGAATAAAAGAGATAAGAAAGAAGCACTTAAGTTCTTGGCTAGGATTGATCAAAAGCTGAGGTTCAGGGAGCAGATACGCACTTTGGAGAGCTTAATTGGAGCAAGGGAACCTATTCCGAATATACTCACTTACCGCCGTCCAGACACTCCTCGAATATGATCAGTTTGGTATAACATTAACTTTGTTTCATCATAATTTTTTTTTCTTCATCTATAACTATGGTTTGTGCACAAATAACAGTGTACAACCCGTGCTTGTATTTAAAGGACCCTGAGGTACGCTTCAGTGCCTCAATCCTTATATAAGGAGCGAAGGCTTCTTACTTTTGAGTAGAATTAATCAAACATTTTCTGATTTTTCATAATTCTGCTCAAAAGACAAGTATTTCACCTCAATGAGTATTCACTTGTTGAGGGGGAGCACTTGAAAACTCATTGTTTTGAAAAAAAAAAAAAACAAAAGTTCTTGTTGATATCTCCCCATAAGACTCAAAAAGCATATTTTAATCAAATGTTTGTCAAAAACAACATCTTATATGCTATTTTTGAGGGGGAGAAAAGGAAAGTGATTAAAATATGAAAGTTAAAAGTTGCTGAAAAGTCAAATCTCATGCGAGCTAGACTCAGATTCACCCAGGAATTGACGAAACATAAAAGTTAGTAAATTCAAAAAGACTTTTCCTCGACGGGTAATAACATCAAGTTAGTTACTAGAGCTAGTTGTCACCTAAAAGCTGACAATGGAACTCTTTAACTAGCCACGTAAGCGTGTCTCGAAAAGGATTAGTCTTAGTAGAAATGTACCGTTTCGAGAAACTTTCTGTGGACTTGACCAGGCCGGGTAATAACTTCAAGCTAGTCTAACTAGTGATGTAAGCGTGTCTCGAATCGGTCTTGTTCACTGAAAGTGGATCAATTCAAAAAGTGCTCGCTCCTCCCGCATGTGCAAATTTATTAAATACTGTCACACCCCCAATTTACCTGACTTGCAGCGGAATGGAATACCTGGGGGTGTCTGTCATAGCACCACAGTTACAGTTACATTGAACGACCTAAAGTGTCATTTGGAAAATACTGCATTTGATCATTGAAATAATTCAGAGTTTACAACATGAGGTCCCCAAAATGTGTTGCAAGTTTATGAAAACAAGTCATACTAGATCAAACGTTTACATAAGTGCATGAAATAATGATGAGACGCGTCGACTCCGCGACTCCATGAAGGTCCAAATGCATGTCACATGAGCTACCTTAATAACCTGAAATACATTGCTAAAACGTCAACACGAATGTTGGTGAATTCCATAGGTTTGTAAAATGTACTGATGTACGGCCACCACAAGTAAAAATGCAAGATAAAAATCTCGTGAAAATTGTACAATAGCCTTAAGCTCATGACACCGAAGCTATGACTGATGAAATTCTATGCCCCTCCCGAATGTTCTGCCGAAACATTCAAATGTAAAAGACATGACATGCATCCGCTTACTGTTGGTATCCACTACCACGGATGGAGGCGTCACCCTCGATAGATCTATCCACTCACTCTCGCTTAGTACTTGAAATTAACGGTTCATGATGTTACAGGGGACTTTTCACATGGCAAGGTAACTTAAGCTATGTACATGTTTGAATACTTGGGCTCGTACTGAAATAATTGATGCAATGTATTCCCCCCGTGGGATTTGAAAACAATCAAAAATGTTGAATTGAAAACGGGGCTATGAAAACTCACCTTAACTGATGAAACCGTGATGAAATGAAATGAACACCAATGAACATTTTGCTGTCGTAACCCAATATGATGGTACCATGAACATGTACTGAGCTGAAAAACAAGGCGCGCACACTGGCCGCAACCTAGTATGAAGGATGTACGATCTACTTTAGATCATGAAATGATGTTATGAATGTCCATGCACATGTTTACTATACCACTCTACTCTTTTGGAAAAACACTTGTGTTATCAAAATATATAATCCAAGACTTTGAAAAATATTGCTATTAGAAAATATAAATGGCTAGTTATAATATATATACTTATATATATATAACGTAAGTTTTCATGTTAGTGTTGAAAAACTCGGGTTGTAATCCTTGAAATGATGAAAACATACTCATAATAACTAATACTACGTTAGTTATAAAGCTCGGTACTTGATATTATGTTTAGCTTAAAAATGCACTTCGTAGTTTTTGCGCCAAATATATTAAAAGCTGTCAATTAATAAAGGGTTTTAGCCGATATTCAAACGAGTATATCTTTGTCGTTACTTGTCCGTTTTACTTGTTCTTTATATCCACGGTTTCGTCTTAGTATGTAGTAATATATTTTGGAAAGCTCGGTTCCTCCGGGTTACGTTTAAAGTCTCTTTTTGACCGACGAAAAATGTCCAACAGCAACTAAATTTCCAGAAAATACTTTTCGTCTACAATCTTGCAAAAATCATAACTCCTTCGTTATAGACTCTTTTTAATCCGTTCTTTCGCCTACGGATTCGTTTTTGAAAGTATTTTCTAAAAATTTTGCCAAAGTTCCCTTGGTGTTTACTGATTTTCCAGATTTTTACAAAATGGGACAGCATGTCTAAAATGAGTTCCAAATCAAGTTTCCAAGGTTAAAAACCAATTTCTACCATCACCAATCCTCTTGTAATCACCACATGACTAATCTAATCTTACCATACACCTTCTTAGGGTGCCATGGACTCCTAACCAAGTTATTAGAGCTAGGGGATTCATAACAAATAAGTTAGGGTTTGTATGTTTGTTTTTAGCCAAAATAAAGTGTAGTATAGCTACTTGTACATGGTTTTTAGCATGATACTTATGTAATACATGTAAAAATAGGATGATTCATGAAAAAATAAAGATGAAAACTTACTTGACAAAATGAGGTGATTATTGGATGATTATGCTTGTTGTTCTTGTGTTTTTGTTGCTTGTATCTTGATTAGACTTGTAAAATGAACAACTTTTGTGTTTTACTTTTTGGAAAACAATGGTTTGATCTTTGTTCATGGGAAAGTCGTGGGTTTTGGTGTAGAACAAGAGAAAAAATGAGCTTTTGATTCCTAAAAATTCTTATGTTTATGTTTTAAGTGTTTTAGAAAGATATTTATGCAAAGGTTCATATATGCATGAGGTCAAAGGGGGGTTCATGGCTGATTTTTCAAAGGGTTCAAAGGAGAAAACTTAGTTTTTGATTTAATTAGGAAAGTTAGTAGATGATTAGTGGTATAAGTATAGGTTTTAGGTGTTTGTTTGTTAAAATCGGGTACCGGGTTTAATAGCAATAAACGTTCACGAAGTATACCGGGATGAAATAAAGTTATAATAATGTTAAAAACATATTAAAAATATGTTGGGTACATTTACTGAGTGATCGGGTGATTATTGTTTAGTTTTAACGAAAACCGTCGTTATATTCATACGCGTACGTTATAAATAAAATAAATTTCCAAAATACTGGGTAACTGAATGTTATAACTTTTATGATGTTAAAATGGATATAAAAATATGTCGGGACCATTGTGGGAATATTTAGATATATTCGTCGTGTATAAACCGGGTGTTAACGTTTACTATAAATACCTATACGTAAAAACGTTAAATGTACTGAATATAGTAATTTGAAAATCCTGAGAGTGGTATAACATGAAAATGTTGTTATGATGATATGCAGACTATCTCCAGTCCGTATGCAGTGTTCTCAACACTAATGAAATGAATTCGCACCTAACCCAATCCGGTTACGCGAATTTGAATATCCGTAAACTAAATTTACGATGAAATGTGTAATGCACGTGAATGATGAAATCTTTTCCCGCAATGAATAGTGTTCCGTGAATAGTAAAATTTCTGAATGCTTCTCGGAATGTCAAACTGACACCAAAAATGATGAATAGTAAACTGATGAATAGTGTTTGATGAATAGTGTTTGATGAATAGTGTTTTTCCAAAGTTCGGGAAATGACCTGAAATGGTGAGTTGTGACAGTCTTCCCCCCTAAAAGGAACTTCGTCCCGAAGTTCAGTTTATGTTGGTCTCTGAGAATGTATTGGTGAAAAGGTGATGATATTCGAGAATTCCAGCGAACTCTAACGATAGGAATTCGACTCTGTTTCAACTGTTTGACCACACGGTCCATGATTTCTGTTGGTTCTCTTACAAGGTCTGAGATTGTCATTTGTGTTGGATCCCTTCCAATGGAATCATGAGTGACTCATCTGAAAGTCATTTCTGGGGATCTGAAACTGTGAAATATGTTCATGAAATCCTGTTGTTCTCTGACAATGTTCAAGTCTGACGGCCACTAGGCCTTCTCTGTCAAAATATAAATGGTCCAGTGTACATTGGTGTAACTTTCCAAGTTTTCTGAACGATAACATGCCTTTCCTAGGCAGAACTTTCTGCGTAACTCTGCAGAACTTGAAGTCTTAATGGTTTACGACTTATTGAACTTGTAACTGATTCTTGACTTGTTGAAAATTTCTAGTTATCTCATGAATGCCTACTGAACTAGTGAGTTGAGCTTTTTCTGAGTTTGGCCCATCAGTCGATGGTCTGCGCTTCTTAATGTTTTAAATGTGGTACTGGTAATATATACCGCTGAATTATGCCAGGATTCAAGTTTGTATGCTAGTTGGTCGATTCTAAAATGAATCTTAAATAGTCCAATATGCTAAAGGTTCAACCTTTTTTGTTATCCAATTTGTATCGTGCCAATCCAAGGCAATGCTTTTAACTTAGTTTGTTCTCCTACCTGAATCTGGTTGGTTTGTTGTTCAGGATATCCAATCCAAATGATGTGTGTTATGTACCAATCTAACTTCTGCCAGTTTCCCGTTGTTGGTGTGATAACTATTGTTGTAGATGAATTTGATTAATGTTGAGTGATTAGTCCAACCATTTACAGGGTCAATCACTCATGCTTTGAGCATACTTTCCTATGTTTGAATTGTTCTCTCGCTTTGACCATCGTCCTGAGGGTGATAGGTGATGTTCACATCTAAATGGGTTTCTGAAGGAAATCCTGAAATGATTACCTGAAGTACAAGTTGAAACGGTTTCCTTAACAGGAAAAACTGAAATGGGTACAATAAACCTTTGTGACTAATTCCATAACGTTCGGTCCTTCGAACTTGGCGTTATCTGAAGGGATAGAATATAGGTAACAATTTGATTCCTTGTGTTTTGTTCCAACGGATGATAAGACATATGTTTTTCCTTGTCTATTGGGTTTGGTCTCGACTACTGAAGTTCGTGATCAATTTGTGATGTCCTTCCTAATTCCTTCATCACATATTCCAAATATTCTTTACTGTCAAGTCACAAAATCCTAAATGCATAAGCGATGTTGTAGGGAAGTTGGTTCTGGATATTTGTCTCGCAATTGTGAGTTTTAGTTGAAATCCTTTTCTGAATAAACGAATTTAGAAAAATGGAGCAAATGATTTACTGAGTAATATTTTCCTTGATGATTCAAAATCCAGTAGTTATGAAATAGGAACTGTTTTCAAACATGTTGTGATTAAGACTGCTTACCAAAGTTTGATGTTTATGTATATTTCTCATTGTACAATAGTGTTGCTAAAGTTTGACCAAAAAGGATCGCACTTGTTCAAAATAGGAATTTCAGAAATCATTTTTCCACAGGGTATGTGATTTATGTAAACGCATCAACTTTATTTAAAAGTGAAAACACTGAAAAGGATAAAATGGTAGAATAGGAAATATTCGCTTAAATGCATAGATGTCTAACACTTAGTTCCTGAAGTTGGATAATGTCTATTGATGGTTATCTGGCATAACTACGAGCATAGGTATTTAGACTAACTTAAGTCCTGAAATTGTTTATCGTTGTAATAGACAAGACGAAGGTATCACTTGATGTTGTGTCGATGAATATCTATTCTGTTTTCCCATGTAGATGAGGAGATATGTTCTGGCTTGATCCCTTGCTTGGTATGAAGGTGAGGTTATCTGAAATTTCTAGTGACATAAGGCCTTAGAGGAAATTACATCGATATACTTGATTCAAACAATTGTCCTTTGTGAAAACTTACTGCAGGAAAGTTTATGTATGGATGAGGCCATGTTTAAATGAAATGCTCTACAGTCTCAATTAGAAGCTTGGTTTATTTCTATTGTGTTGTCCTGCGGACATTTATTGAGTTCAATCCTGTAGCTCAGTATAGCTAGTACCCTTGAATGATGACATTGGACAACTAAGTCAGAGATGGTGATTCGGATAGTCTCGCAGTATCTTAGAATTGTTGTTGAGTTATGAATTCTCTCACTATATACTTCTAGTCCTGGTTACTAGTTCTGTACTCCTTTCATTGCTTCTATTGTATAAAGGAATCCTGTATGTAATTGATATGGAAAGTCTCTTCTAGGAAAATCAATGGGAAAATCCAACTTAATGGCTAAGTGAGTGACTTGTGGGGTAAGTATCCAGGGATAGTTCGGCAAAAGGGATGTTTATGAAAGAGTTCCTTTGTTTACAAAACTTTTGGATGAAGATTGTTATTGACAATCCTTTGAAAAGGTAATTATTTCCTTCATGGCATAATCCTTCCTGAATTTTACATAGGTGATCAGGCTATGTATAATTGAGGACTAATGATGCGATGTTGGATTTTGTCAAAATATCATAACTTTCCTCAAAAGTTTTAGATGGTGTTCAACGCATTGTTATTAAAATGGTATCCTGATGTTTCCTTTCAAGTAACATGAAAATTGCTTCGCGTAATAATAGTAAATACTTGGTGTAATGACAGAAAAATCAATGTATAGGATGGTAATAAAATAGCTTACTTCAGAAAATTTTTCTGTAAAACAGTTTCCCCATATGATAGTAAAATAGCTTGAATGGTGCATTGGATACGTGGGTGAATCTTGTCGAATAGTAATAGTCTACAAATTCGTCAAAAACGAAATCAACCTAATTCCTGAAGAATCTGCGGATGTTTCTGTTGAGTCCATGTTATTGGTATTATCTACTAGATGTCATCTAGTTCATGGCAAGTGGGAATGAAAAAGGAAATGACAATGATGGTACTAGTGAATGGAATACTACCCTCTTTCGTGCTACCTTGCGACATCCAAAAGGTAAAACTAAAGTACACACTGTGGGAAGACCAATAGTGTAATAAGTAACTGATGGTGGTAATAGTACCTGAGTAGTATGTGCCCTACTAGTGATGGAAAGAAAACACACTATCTTCCTTGCAATAAGCATCCTAATAAGTCCATTAAGATTAATTCTGAATACACTACCAAAAGGCATTCTATGTACGGGCTGAATGATAGGAAGACTCTGTTCCTATGGCAAATCAATAGTACTAATGGTGGTGTAAGTGCAACTGATGGTATAATGGTAGTGTAAAATGACAAGGCATCTTCAATGTCAGAATCCGATAAAAGGATGTCAGGGTGAGTATCTGAAGGCATGTCACTTGTGAACCAGGTCAATAAAATGATATACATATACGGATATGAGTATAAATAACTCGCACAGGGTATGTATGAAACAACATGTATCATGATTATGCACTTATGATGAAATGATGAGATGCTATGATGATGTGGTTATAGTCTAGGGTCCAAGATACATCCTAGTTCGCTATAACCTTAGCTCTGATGCCAATCTGTCACACCCCCAATTTACCTGACTTGCAGCGGAATGGAATACCTGGGGGTGTCTGTCATAGCACCACAGTTACAGTTACATTGAACGACCTAAAGTGTCGTTTGGAAAATACTGCATTTGATCATTGAAATAATTCAGAGTTTACAACATGAGGTCCCCAAAATGTGTTGCAAGTTTATGAAAACAAGTCATACTAGATCAAACGTTTACATAAGTGCATGAAATAATGATGAGACGCGTCGACTCCGCGACTCCATGAAGGTCCAAATGCATGTCACATGAGCTACCTTAATAACCTGAAATACATTGCTAAAACGTCAACACGAATGTTGGTGAATTCCATAGGTTTGTAAAATGTACTGATGTACGGCCACCACAAGTAAAAATGCAAGATAAAAATCTCGTGAAAATTGTACAATAGCCTTAAGCTCATGACACCGAAGCTATGACTGATGAAATTCTATGCCCCTCCCGAATGTTCTGCCGAAACATTCAAATGTAAAAGACATGACATGCATCCGCTTACTGTTGGTATCCACTACCACGGATGGAGGCGTCACCCTCGATAGATCTATCCACTCACTCTCGCTTAGTACTTGAAATTAACGGTTCATGATGTTACAGGGGACTTTTCACATGGCAAGGTAACTTAAGCTATGTACATGTTTGAATACTTGGGCTCGTACTGAAATAATTGATGCAATGTATTCCCCCCGTGGGATTTGAAAACAATCAAAAATGTTGAATTGAAAACGGGGCTATGAAAACTCACCTTAACTGATGAAACCGTGATGAAATGAAATGAACACCAATGAACATTTTGCTGTCGTAACCCAATATGATGGTACCATGAACATGTACTGAGCTGAAAAACAAGGCGCGCACACTGGCCGCAACCTAGTATGAAGGATGTACGATCTACTTTAGATCATGAAATGATGTTATGAATGTCCATGCACATGTTTACTATACCACTCTACTCTTTTGGAAAAACACTTGTGTTATCAAAATATATAATCCAAGACTTTGAAAAATATTGCTATTAGAAAATATAAATGGCTAGTTATAATATATATACTTATATATATATAACGTAAGTTTTCATGTTAGTGTTGAAAAACTCGGGTTGTAATCCTTGAAATGATGAAAACATACTCATAATAACTAATACTACGTTAGTTATAAAGCTCGGTACTTGATATTATGTTTAGCTTAAAAATGCACTTCGTAGTTTTTGCGCCAAATATATTAAAAGCTGTCAATTAATAAAGGGTTTTAGCCGATATTCAAACGAGTATATCTTTGTCGTTACTTGTCCGTTTTACTTGTTCTTTATATCCACGGTTTCGTCTTAGTATGTAGTAATATATTTTGGAAAGCTCGGTTCCTCCGGGTTACGTTTAAAGTCTCTTTTTGACCGACGAAAAATGTCCAACAGCAACTAAATTTCCAGAAAATACTTTTCGTCTACAATCTTGCAAAAATCATAACTCCTTCGTTATAGACTCTTTTTAATCCGTTCTTTCGCCTACGGATTCGTTTTTGAAAGTATTTTCTAAAAATTTTGCCAAAGTTCCCTTGGTGTTTACTGATTTTCCAGATTTTTACAAAATGGGACAGCATGTCTAAAATGAGTTCCAAATCAAGTTTCCAAGGTTAAAAACCAATTTCTACCATCACCAATCCTCTTGTAATCACCACATGACTAATCTAATCTTACCATACACCTTCTTAGGGTGCCATGGACTCCTAACCAAGTTATTAGAGCTAGGGGATTCATAACAAATAAGTTAGGGTTTGTATGTTTGTTTTTAGCCAAAATAAAGTGTAGTATAGCTACTTGTACATGGTTTTTAGCATGATACTTATGTAATACATGTAAAA
This sequence comes from Artemisia argyi, assembly GCA_030686995.1. Classification (NCBI taxonomy): domain Eukaryota; kingdom Viridiplantae; phylum Streptophyta; class Magnoliopsida; order Asterales; family Asteraceae; genus Artemisia; species Artemisia argyi. The sequence goes on from CM060684.1 coordinate 124,947,546, forward strand.
ATAGGATGATTCATGAAAAAATAAAGATGAAAACTTACTTGACAAAATGAGGTGATTATTGGATGATTATGCTTGTTGTTCTTGTGTTTTTGTTGCTTGTATCTTGATTAGACTTGTAAAATGAACAACTTTTGTGTTTTACTTTTTGGAAAACAATGGTTTGATCTTTGTTCATGGGAAAGTCGTGGGTTTTGGTGTAGAACAAGAGAAAAAAATGAGCTTTTGATTCCTAAAAATTCTTATGTTTATGTTTTAAGTGTTTTAGAAAGATATTTATGCAAAGGTTCATATATGCATGAGGTCAAAGGGGGGTTCATGGCTGATTTTTCAAAGGGTTCAAAGGAGAAAACTTAGTTTTTGATTTAATTAGGAAAGTTAGTAGATGATTAGTGGTATAAGTATAGGTTTTAGGTGTTTGTTTGTTAAAATCGGGTACCGGGTTTAATAGCAATAAACGTTCACGAAGTATACCGGGATGAAATAAAGTTATAATAATGTTAAAAACATATTAAAAATATGTTGGGTACATTTACTGAGTGATCGGGTGATTATTGTTTAGTTTTAACGAAAACCGTCGTTATATTCATACGCGTACGTTATAAATAAAATAAATTTCCAAAATACTGGGTAACTGAATGTTATAACTTTTATGATGTTAAAATGGATATAAAAATATGTCGGGACCATTGTGGGAATATTTAGATATATTCGTCGTGTATAAACCGGGTGTTAACGTTTACTATAAATACCTATACGTAAAAACGTTAAATGTACTGAATATAGTAATTTGAAAATCCTGAGAGTGGTATAACATGAAAATGTTGTTATGATGATATGCAGACTATCTCCAGTCCGTATGCAGTGTTCTCAACACTAATGAAATGAATTCGCACCTAACCCAATCCGGTTACGCGAATTTGAATATCCGTAAACTAAATTTACGATGAAATGTGTAATGCACGTGAATGATGAAATCTTTTCCCGCAATGAATAGTGTTCCGTGAATAGTAAAATTTCTGAATGCTTCTCGGAATGTCAAACTGACACCAAAAATGATGAATAGTAAACTGATGAATAGTGTTTGATGAATAGTGTTTGATGAATAGTGTTTTTCCAAAGTTCGGGAAATGACCTGAAATGGTGAGTTGTGACAAATACATATGAGCACATGTGAAGGGGGAGCCCTTCATAAGAAAAACATAAAAAACTCTCAAAGTGTTAAACAAAATGTTTGATAAACACAAACACTTTGAGAGATTTTCAAAGGTTTCAATGGCAATTATAGGATAGTCATGGAGTTATAAGGTGACTAAGGTTAGGAAATAACCGTCCTATGATCCGCCTAAGCCGGAGGGATCTACCCAAGGACACCACCAATAGTTAGTACTAGAAGTCCTTAGGTACGATACGAAAAAAAAGGAGTAAAGAATGAAAGGAGAAAGAAGGGGTTGAAGAATTAAAAAGAAAAGTAATGAAAAGGGTGAAAAGAAATAGCCCTCCATGTGATTCAACCTTAGGGCAGACACCGGGTTCAACTCATATGCTACTGGTTGTTGCTAAGGCAACACCGGTATTGAAGACAAAGTCGTCATGGACCCAGTGACGCAATGCACTAAACCTTCTTAACCACTCAAGTTCTCTTAAAAGAGCTTGTTTCATTCTCACGGGGAACCAGTGTAATCTATCGACTTATCTCTTAGAGATAGTTGATATTGAAGCAGGAGACCCCTCCCTAGTCTCCGTATAGGAAACCTAAGTGAGCACTTATCGAGTCTAGAGCCATGAGATACATCAAAGATCTCTTAGGAACACGTAGTATTTCTACAACTGGTGTTCTACATCAATGGGCACCAGCTGTAAATTATCGAGTCCTTCGCAGATCTTAGCAATCTGCCGAGAACATTTATGAGAGAATTACATACGTATTTCTCAATGATTGAACGGAAATTCCTGCCAGGGTCAACATCAAACAGCCCTGACAGCATGTCACTTCGGTAACCCCACAAGGGTTACGCTTAGTGTTCGTGGTGGTTCTTCAGCGATCTACAGTCATGGATTGATCCCCAGCGACTCACCCAGTCATTGAGCTACCTAGTAGGTCTCGTAAGCTCCTTCGGGAGTATCTGATATGGGAACGGCCTGGGTAAGGATTAGAAGGAGTCTTCACAATATGCTGTTGACAAGCTCTAATTCCTTATCTGTAAGTACCGGTTGATTATTGCTAACTGTTTACTTGCAGGTACATCTCCTCCATGATGGTAGATTCCAGCATGCTTATACATACATCTTGAAGCAAATGAACGCTCCCCCAAAGATCTTAGCACCACAAAGTTCAAAGAAAGATTCTACGCCAAAAAAAGAAGAATCTGCAAAGTATAAAGACTAAAGATCTAAGTGTATGCAAAGGAACTTCGTGCTTTCCTTAGTCAAAGTCCAAAGATGTATGAGCATGTTGGAATGGCAGACAACCACCACAGACACCGAAGGGACGATCGGCAAACAACTTCATAACATGATCACCATCACATCAACAAAGAACGAAGTACAAAGAACGATGAAAGATTATTCTTACTATTTTTGAGGACGTCGACTACAAAGTCAAAGTATAGAAGATGACGACGTCAAGCAACCTTTGATGACCGACCCTTAGGGGGAGATTGTTGGGAATAGACTTTATTATTTCAAGTGTCGGTCATTGAGTTTTGGTATAGGTTGCATTACTTAGTTATTACATTAGTTATTTTATGTATTTTGTAAGTTTTATGCTTGGTTTATAGGTTTGGATAAAGTCTAAGGGCTAAGTATGTCATATTGTCTAAGTTTAGAGAAGCCTTAATCCTTACCTATAAATAGCTATGTATAATCTCATTTTGAGGTTGGTTGGTTCACTAGTAAGGTTATTAGTCTCTTATTTTTTATTAGGTGTTCCTTCCACTCTCTTTCTCTACTTACTTTCTCTCTCTAGAATTCTTAAGTGATTATGTTGTAGAAATGGTGACCTAACAGTCTCGTGTAGATGATTGTTGGTTTGGGGGGAAGCTACCAAAGCTTCACATTGAGGAGGCAATAAAAACTTTCAGAAATTTGGTGGGTGTCTGGCGATTAACTCAGTTGTGAGATTCTAGTGATTTGTTAACTACTTGTGTTTGGTGAATTGTTGTGACTTAAGTCGTTTCAATTAGTCTGATTGTAATTTGACGTTGTGAGTTAATCTTTACGACTTGACTTATTACGATCGGATCTATCGTAACTTGACTTGTCGCGACTTGACACTTAATGCTAATTGTCACTTATCCAAGATCTCTCTCTAAGTCTAACTCGCATATTACATCTTTCGGCTTCTTTTGTTGACTTCAGTAAAATCCCGAGAGAGAATCGATCTCTCGGTTTAAGTTACAAGAGTTGTAAAATCCCGTTTAAGATTATATCATGGCATCTACGAATTCAGACGATTATTCAGGAGCCTCGAAAGCTTTGGTGGTGAAAGTTTAAGAGATGTTGACTACATACTTCTACAACGAGCTGAACGATAATCTCATTTTGGTGCTCATGTCAACATCTCCTTAAACTGTTTGGTATCCTTTGTACATATCTTATACAAATACATAAATAGAGAAATATAAAACCTATAAAAACCATAAAAATCTGAAAAAATCATAAAAAATACAAAAATATTCTTCTCACGACATGTCTCTTGTGTAATCAATATTATGTACGTTTCTAGAAATGTCATTCAATAATGACACGGAATCATACATATGCTTGAACAAGAGTTTTTCGGTTTCAAATAAAGTTTTTTTCTAAAACATGTCGTTTCCCAAAACATTCTTAACATTATGGCTTGTAGTCATTTCAGGCTACAACCCGGAATTCAAAATTATGGTTTGCTATCACTTCATATAGCAACCCGGTCTTAGTATTGGCGAAAGTTTGTCGCCAAAAAGACGACTGTTTCTAACAAAGGCATGAATTACTTTATATTCGTGCCTTTCCAATCTGATGTACGCTTAAGTGCATCATTTCTGGTAAAAGAAGAGAAGTCTTCTTTACATCCCAAATATTTTTCCTTCAATGAATCTTCGGGAAAATATTTGTTCCAAACTTGGTGGTACCATGGTTTTTGAAGATCAAACAAACTCAAATTATGGTTTAAAATTTACCACTCAATCGATGCTATAAGAATTAATCCTTTATGCAAAATGTTTAATTTTGAATGTGTCATCGATTGAGGGGGGAGAACGATTTCAAAAACTATATATCATCAAAACAAGATCTTTGTGCATAACTACAGTGGATTAAGTACAATTGTTATGTGTTAGTATATGAATTTTTCATGAGTTTCTCGCTAAACTCCACATTATTTATAAACTCATCATCACTAACACATAACATACTCCCTCAAGGTTTGAGGGGGAGCAAAATGTCGTCTCAAAATCAGTCACTCTTAACTATGACACATCTTTCTCCCAAAACCTTTAAACTTATTTAAATCACTTGGGATCACAATTCTCAATTGGTTTGAAACGTTTGATCGGGGGAGAAGATGTGATTTAAATATAATAAGCTGATTAAAACGTGATGTTTTGAACCCAAGAACACAAATATGCTCTTCCCTATGTGCCAAACTCTTTTGTATATCAATGCACATATTGAGGGGGAGCAAATGATTTATGAAAAAGGATCCTTGCATCTTAAGAGTTCGAGACTCAGACTTGACTCATGAATTGACGAAACAGAATTGTCTTGAATCGAAAGGACTAGTCCTGGACGGGTAATAACTTCAAGCCGGTTCAACCAGTGATGTAAGCGTGTCTCGAAGAGGACTAGTTTAAGTAGAATGTACCATTTCGAGAAACCTTGGGTGAACCTGATCGAGCCGGGTAAGAACTTCAAGCTAGTTTATCTAGTGATGTAAGCGTGTCTCGAATGCCCGGTCATGATCACTTAAGGTAGATCAATTCAAAAGGTGCAACTCTTCCCGACATGTGCAAATTTTCAAATCAATACATATGAGCACATGTTAAGGGGGAGCATTTGAAAATGACAAAACTCTCAATGTGTTAACAAAATATGTTTCTCAATCATAAACACGTTGAGAGAATTTTCAATGATTTGGTAAATGGCAACTTAGGATAGTCATGGAGTTATAAGGTGGCTAAGGCTAGGAAAACCGTCCTATGATCTGCCAGAGCCGGAGGGATCTACCCATGGACAATACCAAATAGATAGTATTAAGAAGTTCGTAGGTATGATTATGAAAAAAATGAGAAATGTGAGAATGGGGAAAGAAGGGGTTGAAGAATTAAAAAGAAATGAAATGAGAAAGGGTAAAAAGAAGTAGCCCTCCAATTATTCAACCTTAGGGCAGAAACCGGGTTCAATTCATAATCTACTGATTGTTGCTAAGGCGACATTGGTATTGAAGACAAGACGTCATGGACCCAGTGACGCACTGCACTAAACCTTGTAGCCACTCAAGTTCTCTTAAAAGAACTTGTTTCATTCTCACGGGGAACCGGTGTAATATATCGACTTATCTCTTAGAGATGGTTGATATTGAAGCAGGAGACCTCTCCCTAATCTCCGCATAGGAAAACCAAATGCACTTATTGAGTCTAGAGCCTCAAGATACATAAAAAGATCTCATAGGAACATGTGCTACTTCTACCCTGGTTGTTCAACTTGAAGGACACCAGTGGTAAACTTATGAGTCCTACGCAGATCTTAGCAATCTGCCAGAACATTTATGAGGGATGTTGCTATTGTAACTCCCAGTGATTGAATGGAAATTCCTGCCAGGGTCAACATCACGCAGCCCTGAAAGCAGGTCACTTAGGTAATTCCTTGTGGATTACACTTAGTGGTCGCAACGGTTACTAACGGTCAACAGTCGTGGAGTGATCTCCAGCGACTCACCCAATCGTTGATCTACTTAGGTAGTTCGTGTAAATCCTTTCAGGGTTTGCCGATTGGGAACGGTCTTGGTAAGGGTTAGAAGGAGTCTTCACACTATGCTGTTGACAATCTCTAATTCCAAACCTATACGCACCGGATGATTTGTTGCTAATTGTCTACTTGCAGGAATTTCTAACGGTTGCGGGTGATTGCTGAAAAGATGCAGATCCATCAACACATGCTCACACTTCAACTTCATAACTCAAAAGATATCATGATCATTGAATGGGCTTCAACCGTGCTTCCTCAACTCTGATGAAGAAGATCATGATCCTGAAAAGTGTGAGCATGCCAACACAAAGAGGTTCATATCACATGGAGACATTACTACTCTAAGATGACTTTCAAACATTCTTTTGAATGATGCAGCTGATGTTATTTCCAAAGATCATCCATCACATTGAAGGTGTCATCTAGAGTCTTCCACTTAAAGCACAAATATCTCAACAATGAAGAATCAAAAGGCTGCGAGCTACAAAGATGTCATCAAAGAATTGAATGCTATGATTCAATATTTATTTTCCGGGGTGACCTCCCTTAGGGGGAGATTGTTAGGAATACGTTTATTCATATGAAGAATCGGTCACCCCGTGTATAGTTTAGCATATTGTAGCTCGTAGTAACTATCATATTAGTTAGTATGTAGAGTAATATTAGTTAGTATTTGTGGAGTCGGGTCGGGTCTCTTACCCACTGTCAGCCCGCTCTACAGCCCGTTTCAAGGGGTGTTTCCGTTGTAACTATATATACCCTTTCCCACCCATGGGAAAGGGTTGGGGACTTTTCATTCTAATCTAACATTCTACATTTTCTCTCATCTCTTTCTCTCTCTAGGAATTCTCCCAACTCTCTTCCTCTCTCTATTCTTCTTCTATTAATTCAAACCATCTTCACAATAACCATACGTGTTATAGATTATGAGTATCCTACAATATGTCTATGTGTTGTTTGAATATATTGTTGATATAAATAAATGACTAAAAACGTTATTCATATCTTTCGATATCTCTATGTTTTGATAATCACAAAACGTAAACTCATCAAACCAAAGGTTATGACGTAAACAAGTATTTAGTAGTAAATACTCACTTTCACCATTTAATCACTTAAGGTATGAATAAACAAAGTGATTAGTGCATTATAAGATCAAAGGAAATCTTGTCTTAAGACATAACATTTTATAAAATGACTTTAACATTTTATATATATTTGTAAATCATTTTTGGTAAAGCTTTATTAAACCACAAAAATATGATTTCAAATTTCCAACCAAAAAGGGCAAATTTTATCCAGAGAATCTTTTCAAACGTTCAGGAGGGCGGCCCTCTTAATTTTACTAGGCGGCCCCCTTAATCATTAAGGGGACCGGCCTACAATTAAGGGGACCGGCACGCTCCCGAACAGTATTTTCTGGCCCTATAAATATTGGATCATTCCACATATTTTTCTCACCTTTTTGCACCAGAAACTTTCAGATCTTAACATCCATTTCCTTTCTCAAATAATCCTTTGATCTTATATACTTTGATCTTTGTTTCAAAGTGAATCAAGCCTCAACATTCAAAGTGCAAAGAGAAGAATACTTCTATTAGAAGTATTACAACTTAGTATCATCTTGCTATCTAAGTTGCTTGTCTATATTTTCTTGTAAATCTTTCATTCATTGGTGAATAAGGTGTATGTATTAGTTAGCTAGATTTAGTTGAAGAATCTAGAATTGGTGTAAGTGTAAAGTGGAACTTGAAGTGGAGAAGAAGGGTTAGATAGTATTGGTGATAGGAGATTGTAGCAATAGGAACTTGGTGTGAAGATATTGAGGGTTCCAAGTGAAGAAGACTTGAAGACATTAGTAGATTGAAGTTGTGAAGACTTTAGTAGCTTGAAGGTGTGAAGACATTAGTGGCTTGAAGGTGTCAAGACATTAGTGGCTTAAAGGGGTGAAGACATTAGTGACTTGAAGGTGTCAAGACATTAGTGGCTTAAAGGTGTGAAGACATTGGTGGCTTGAAGGTGTCAAGACATTAGTGCCTTGAAGGTGTGAAGATATTTGTGGTGTGAAGTAGTATTGAAGTAGTGCAAAGGTGTGAAGAAGAAGTGGTGTGTTATTTGGTGTGAGATTGGTTCTAGCTACGATTAGAACTCGACATCTTGCTTTGTGTCGTTAATTGGTGTAAGCTTTTGGTGTGTACGGTTTTCTCCGCCATAAGGGAGGTTATTGACTTAGTGAAGAAAACTCTCGAGTTCGGTGCTCGGGGAGTGGAGTAGGGCAAGGAAGGTGTCCTTGTAGCCGAACCACTATAAATCCTTTGTCTCTCGGTTTGATCTTTCCAACTCTCACTCTTTACTTGCTTACTTACTAGCTTTTCATATATTGCTAATATTGTGTGTTGTGCATATATTGATTTCACATAAAGATCAAACTAGGTTCCATTTAAAACATTAATTATACTTTGGTAAAATATAAGTATAAACAATTACTAAGACACACACACATATATATATATATATATATATATATATATATATATATATATATATATATATATATATATATATATATATATATATATATTAGTACAAACTTGTAATTAAGTGAGATATATGAAATCATAATTTCTATTCAACACTTTAAACAAGTAGTGTATATATATATATAATATATGTGAATTAGGTTTGTATCTATACTTTAGCTTCAAAGGTTTTTATAATTAATATCAATCCTTTGAAAAGCAAATTCTTATTAAACGAAAAAGACGCAAAACTATTCAACCCCCCCTTCTAGTTTTCCACAATTGGTACCAGAGCCACGTCTGGCAAGATTTTTAAAATAGACTGTATTTTAAAACTTGTAACGATCTATGGAATTTGAAAAATATTTAGAAGGGGAATTTATGCAACAACCACCATTATTTGAAAATGATCATTTTCTTGAATGGAAAAACAAATTTGAAAATTATGTGAAATCAATAGATCTTGATCTTTGGCATATCATTTCAATTGGTGATCTTAAATCAACCAAAATAGATTTTGAAAATCAAAATAATAATTTTCAAACTAAAATTGATAAAAACACTAAAGCCAAATTACTTATTTTCGAAACTCTACCAAAAGTTAAATATGAAAGATTATTTCATTGTAAAACGGCAAATGATATTTGGAAATGTCTTTTAAAGATTCACCAAGAAGAATGTAAAACCAAAGATGATAAACTTGATATTGCACAAGAAATAGTTAATCTAGAAAATTTAGTAAATAAATATTTAGTTGAAATAAACACATGTACTACTAGTTCAAATGTGATCATTGAAGGTATTTACAACGAAGAATACATAAGCCAAATCCGAAGAAAGAGCGTGAATAAATCATGGTGCAACAAGTGCAAAGAAGACGATGATGATACGGCTTATGAGAATATTCAAACAAATGAGAACACAAGTATTGATGGCAAGAACTACATGTCTCTCGATCCAAGTGATACTACAAACAAAACATGGAGCGACATGGAAGATGGAATTGATCATCATATAGCATGTGAGGAATGTACAACTACAAAGAAGGTACAATCTAAAACTAAACATTTTTGCTATGATCAATTTACATTAGAATTTTTAAAAATGGAAAACAACTTCAAACATTTTTGCAACATTGACTCAAAAATCATTTTTAAGAACGAATTTTCAACATTCGCTGAAAACAACTTTGAAAAAGAAATCATTTTAGAAGATAAAATGTCTAGACTTAAAAGTAATATCGAAATCGATCTTGAATGCAAAAATTGTCGAGACTACAAACATGAAATCAAAATTGAAAATGAAAAAGCAAAAACATTGGCAAAATTTGAAAATAGCTCTAAATCTTTAAAATACCTTCTCGACATTCAAAAGCCATTTTATGATAAAACCGGGTTAGGATTTATCACAAATGATCCTTCAACAAATGCATTAAAACAAATAAAATTTGTTAAATCTAGTGAGTAAATTTAGAACTAATACTATTAACATTCATTACTCATTATTCTAGTCAAGAAAGTCATTGTTTGTTATTTAAAACAAACTATGGATGAATTCTTGTACTTATCGACGACATCCCCATCATGTGTATTCAAATGCAATGGATGTTCTCATCTAACCAACTAGGACCCATGAGAATCTGGGTACCAAGCTGTTTATCATGTTTAGGTAACTAACGAATGAAGAGTCTATTGCGTGTTGATTCTCTTATCTCACTCTATTACCTTTGACGAATATTGGCTTCTATCACGTTGTTTCACTTTATGCAATTGTTTCGCCTATGACGTTCTTGCGGGAATATTCTCGTCTCGGCACTGTGCTATTCACTCTTGGAGCATCAGTATCATGGTGTACCCGTTACTATTTCAAGTTGAAGCCTCCTACGTGCTACTTCTATTAACCTTCACGACTTGTGATGATTGTTGTGATCGATTGAGCATCTCGGATCTAGTTCCCTTGACTTCTATGCATGAGAATACTACTTGGCTACTTCGACATGTTTTGGACCAAGTATTAAGATTTCTACTATCACCGTCATGCCCACTCTCTCTGAAAAGCTGGACCTGAGATAAGTTTTCTTTTCAAAAACTTGTCAACGTTACATTATATTTTAGAATGTTTAAATTAGTGTGCCAATACGATTTAACTGATAAGTTGTCATGCTTTTAGATTATTAACACTAATATATGCATACTTGATATTAGCATTATTAACCTTTTTGTTGTTTAGTATATTATCATTTTTCTTAATCTTCTATGATCTATAGTAGAACTCTTCCACTTATGCTATATGATCTTACTAGTTGCATTAATAGATATATTATAATTGATATTTGCTTGCAACTTGATATTATGATGTTCTTTGAATACATATATATATATATATATATATATATATATATATATATATATATATATATATATATATATATATATATATATATATATATATAAATACATATGTCTGTCGTGTATTCATGAATTATTTACCTTGCTCTTTCCTGTCTCATTGCATTTAGATCATAAATATCTATCATTTCACGTTAATATCTTTAGGTATCATTAAAGATGATTATGTGTGACGATGGGCTTAAATGATTCTCCTGAGCATGATAAATTTTCCATATCAAACCCCCCTTCTAGTTTTTGTAACCAACAAAATATTTTGGAAATAAATTTAAAAGGACATAAAACAAAATATTTTTATAACCCCTCACTTGAAACCTTTTGATTGTCATGATCAAAACATCATGTTCAAAACTTTTCTCTTTTAGAATGAAATATTTTCTCTTACAATTTATTTGACTAAAATTTCTTTCATAACCATTATTTTACTCAAGAACAAGATTGAAATATTTTCTTTTGTTACACGTTAAGAAACAAAATTCAATTTATGTTAGTGTAATGCATACTTGAATTCACTTCAAAAAGATTGTTGAATAAAACTAAAAACGTTTTGCTTAAAACGCATTCAACTCTCTCAAGTGTCATACACTTCTATTGGAAATGACATTTACAATTTAATCAAATCATTTCATGAGAATCATGACATGCCCATATGGATCTTGTTTGTAACAAGTCTTGAAGTCCATATAATCATATCTACCTATTTGTTACTTGTCAACAATCATCAACATGTTTGTTCTAGGCTAAATGTTATCATCTTCATATAGTTGCTCATTTAGCTTATTTGGCTTGTTGTCTTCTTTGGTGCATATCTTAATTGATAAATTAATAGATAGCATGATTATTAGAAATTAATTGCCTACTTTAATTAATTCTATATCACTCTCTACATTCATGAATAGTATGCCCTATATTGCCTCAAAGAGTTGAACTTACTTGAATCCAAAAACAAAAACACAACCTTTTTGAAAATTTTCTGCCAAAAACCCATTTCTGGCATTCTGGGAATCACCAGATGGGCGGCCCCCTTAATTATATAAGGCGGCCCTCTTAATGATTAAGGGGACCGGCCCCTAATTAAGGGGACCGGCCATCTGATGGTCGGGGATACTGTTTTCTTTCTCACTTTTTGACCCACTTCAGCCTATACTTCCCAAAATTCACAAACATATTTTGCCCCATGCTATCCCTCAAAGTTTACCTTCCTAAACCACATTTCTCATACACTATAAATACCCTCTTCCCATCATAAATGTCATCACACCCAAACATGTCATCTCCCAACAACCAAAAACCCAAAATTTCAAGAACCGCAAGGATCTCCGTCAAACCCGTTTGGAGGAGGAAACTTGACTCTTGTCAAAACTCAAGTGATGTTGTTCCAAGTCAACCAACTACTAAATCTCAAACCCACAATAATGATCCATCACATAACCTATCACACACTCATTCCCTCATTCATGCTTCTTCTTATGATGAGCATGCTCAATCCCAAAACAACAATCCCAATCTCTCAATCAATACTTCACATGTTGCTCATTCAACAAAAACACCACTCACTCTTGGAGAACCTCTTCCACCCATTTCATGTTTTCATGACTACCCAAGCTCAACCATGTCTCCACCACCAAGAGTACCACCACCACATCCTACAACCTCACATGCCACTCCTATGTTGCATGTTCAAACCTTCACCCAAGACAACTACCATGTTCCACCATCATCACCTTCCTCCGAACACTTGAAGTTCGTTGAGGAGCTAAAAGAAGCTCATGAGCTTAGTGCTCTTTTAGCATTACATCTTGCGCAACGCAATTTGGATCCACCCCAATCAAGCTCACCATCATCACCACATAACATCAACCAAATTGAGAAGCATGTTAACAATTGCCCTTGTTGCATCTTCCTTCAACAACAAACCATTGCTTTGAATGAGCACTTCACTTAGATTGAGTATCTTCTTACTAGATCTCAACAAACACCATCACTTGAACAACATCAAAACCCTCAACCAACAAACCCAACTTCAAATACACCACCTACAAGCTCCACATCTCCAAACTCACCAACATCCATGCAACCAAAAGTTTATCTCCACTAAACCACTAAGCATTTTACATGCTTATGTTTCTCATTTTCAAATAAAACTTTTCAACCATTTTGGGATTCAAGAAAGTTTGGGGACACTCCTTGTTGGCACAATAGGATATTCTACTTAGTATTAGAATTCCATTATTATGGCTTTTGTAACAATGATTATGTGGTTGACATAATCATCTTGAATTAATGAATGCTTTTATATGTGTTTAAAATTCTTCTTTGCCATGCTTACTATTAGTTATTATTATGCTATATGTATTTGCTTGTGCCTCTAATATTTTTCTTGCAAGAATTCCATATCTCGAACCCTTGGTGCCCTCAAACGAGGGGGAGCATACATCAAGGGGGAGCCTTTACCTTATAGGCTTAAACCTTTTTGATTCTACAAAAAAGGGGAGAAGTGAATATAAACTCACTAAATACTTATCTAAAAATTAATTTTTGGATTTAATGAGTTTAGGTTTTGTAATCATCAAAAAGGGGGAGATTGTTGATATAAATAAATGACTAAAAACGTTATTCATATCTTTCGATATCTCTATGTTTTGATAATCACAAAACGTAAACTCATCAAACCAAAGGTTATGACGTAAACAAGTATTTAGTAGTAAATACTCACTTTCACCATTTAATCACTTAAGGTATGAATAAACAAAGTGATTAGTGCATTATAAGATCAAAGGAAATCTTGTCTTAAGACATAACATTTTATAAAATGACTTTAACATTTTATATATATTTGTAAATCATTTTTGATAAAGCTTTATTAAACCACAAAAATATGATTTCAAATTTCCAACCAAAATGGGCAAATTTTATCCAGAGAATCTTTTCAAACGTTCAGGAGGGCGGCCCCCTTAATTTTACTAGGCGGCCCCCTTAATCATTAAGGGGACCGGCCTACAATTAAGGGGACCGGCACGCTCCCGAACAGTATTTTCTGGCCCTATAAATATTGGATCATTCCACATATTTTTCTCACCTTTTTGCACCAGAAACTTTCAGATCTTAACATCCATTTCCTTTCTCAAATAATCCTTTGATCTTATATACTTTGATCTTTGTTTCAAAGTGATTCAAGCCTCAACATTCAAAGTGCAAAGAGAAGAATACTTCTATTAGAAGTATTACAACTTAGTATCATCTTGCTATCTAAGTTGCTTGTCTATATTTTCTTGTAAATCTTTCATTCATTAGTGAATAAGGTGTATGTATTAGTTAGCTAGATTTAGTTGAAGAATCTAGAATTGGTGTAAGTGTAAAGTGGAACTTGAAGTGGAGAAGAAGGGTTAGATAGTATTGGTGATAGGAGATTGTAGCAATAGGAACTTGGTGTGAAGATATTGAGGGTTCCAAGTGAAGAAGACTTGAAGACATTAGTAGATTGAAGTTGTGAAGACTTTAGTAGCTTGAAGGTGTGAAGACATTAGTGGCTTGAAGGTGTCAAGACATTAGTGGCTTAAAGGGGTGAAGACATTAGTGACTTGAAGGTGTCAAGACATTAGTGGCTTAAAGGTGTGAAGACATTGGTGGCTTGAAGGTGTCAAGACATTAGTGCCTTGAAGGTGTGAAGATATTTGTGGTGTGAAGTAGTATTGAAGTAGTGCAAAGGTGTGAAGAAGAAGTGGTGTGTTATTTGGTGTGAGATTGGTTCTAGCTACGATTAGAACTCGACATCTTGCTTTGTGTCGTTAATTGGTGTAAGCTTTTGGTGTGTACGGTTTTCTCCGCCATAAGGGAGGTTATTGACTTAGTGAAGAAAACTCTCGAGTTCGGTGCTCGGGGAGTGGAGTAGGTGTCACACCCCCAAAATCGGGTCCAGCGGAAGCATACGTGTAGCTGGGGTGTAACTCAATCAGTATCACAACACAAGTATAAAAATGGTTTTCACTTTAATCATTTAGAATAAAATCGTTTAACCAAAAATATTGAATTTACATCATCAAAAGTAGTGCGGAAGTAGGCCCTTAAAAGTAGTTTAAAACGGTCCCCATATAAATAATCAGAGTCTTCTATGACCATGCCATGCCCTGCCAAAACCGCCAGTAGTGTGCCATAGGTTAAAACCTGAAAATACATGCTAAAGTGTCAACACGAGGTTGGTGAGTTCATAGAGTTGTTAAACAAATAATGCCTTATAGAGAAAAGATCGCCCAGCAAAGGCATTGTAAATCCACTCAGTTGCAAGTCCCGCCATAAGAGACTTGTAACCTGTGTGTTTACAACCCACTGCCAAATGTGTTAAAGTCTACGTGAACAAATGTAATACTGGTATCCAAATTCCCAGATAAATATAGCAAAACGGCTATATAAAAATAATTCAGTCAATGAGGCCACATGATAAATCAGTCAAGCGGGAAAACCCGTAATAAGGTTGATGCAAAGGCATCTTAATTCAGTCAAGTAAGGAAACATTAATATTACGTTTGACATTCAGTCAAGTGGGGAATACCACAATATTACGTTTGACATCACAGCCAAGTGGGGAATACCACAATACGTTTGACATCACAGCCAAGTGGGGAATACCACAATATTACTTTGAACATATAGAATCAATTGGTGACTATGAGGTCATATAAACAAGGATAATCAATCCCATGAAATACAGGTAATCAAACATACCAAATAATGCAGGTGATCATATATATATATAGATAAAGCTGGAAATCTTTGAGTAATCAACCAGGTAAAACAAGTAGTGCGTTTAAGTAAAACGAGCATGTATTCTCCCCCAAAGAGTTTACCAAAACAATTGAAAAAGTAGGGGCTATGACTCACCTGGAGCGATAGCAATGATGACAAGAATGGATACACGGAAATGAGGCACGATCTCTAACCGCAACCTAATATGAGTAATAACGATCTTCCTTAGATCATGACGTGATGAAATGAATGCACGTGCATATGATGCCTATACCACTCGTAACTTGGAAATACTAGTTATCGTCATAGTAAAATAGTTTCCATACTTAGGAAAAATAAGTCCAAATATAGAAGTATATAACTTGTCGTATTATCTCGCATAAAAATGTTAATGTTATATACCTCGTCTTGAAAACCTTAAAATAGCGTCTAGTAGTCGCGTAAATAAACCTTGGGTCGTACGTACTTCGATAGTTAAAAATAAACTCCTTGAATAAGAAATCTAGAAAATATCTCATTTAGTACGTAGTTATATTATTTCTAGTAGTGACTATATATATATATATAGTTTTGACGATGTTAAAACGCGTATAACTTGGTCGTTTTAAGCTCATTTTCCTCGTTCTTTATATCCACGGAATCGTGGGACAACATACTAACATGTTTTTGACAATTTATGACGGCTAGATCAAGTTTTATGTTCAAATTTGCCCGTGAGTACTGTTCATCAGCAAGCATTTCCGGAAAATATAGTTTTCGTCGTTAAACTTGTTTTTAGCGTATCTCCTTCGTTATTAACTCGTTTTTATCCCCGTTTTCGGCCATAGTTTCGTATCGGAGAGTATTTTCTAAATCTTTGGTCAAAAATTAACCTTGAGTTCCTGAGTTTCCCACGTTTTCAAAATAGTAACAGTAGGTATATGTATATTTTCCAAAACCATTTCCCTAGTTTCAAACTTCATCCAAACCACTTTTAATCACCACAAAACTAGTCTAATCCTACCATACACCTTCTTAGGGTGTCATGGGTTCCTAAACATCATCCATCACAACAATCTACCAAGGATCTAACCATAAACACTTTCTAAGGTTCAAAAGTTAAAAGTTTGTAAAATAAAGTGGTATAAGCTATTATATGCATGAGTTCTTGTAAGAAAAGTATATAATCATAGTAATAACTTGTAAAAATTATACAAATGAGTTTGTTAACTTACTTGAAGGTTTAGGGAGTTTAGATGATGAAAAACCTACTAATCCTTGAGTTTCTATTTCAAAACTCCAACAAGGATGACTATATGAACTAGTTTATACCAAGATCTTGTAAAATTTGTTCTTCTTGATCCTTGACCACCCTAGTTTGATCCTACCTCAAGAGAAAATGAGAGAAAAGAGTTTTGCTTGCCTTGTAAAAATGATTTGTGATTAAAATGGATGAAAAAGTTTCTTATATACTAAGAGACAATTGTTAGGTTTGCATTTAATTTGGTTGGTGAGTGTTTTTAGCTCATGAGGAGGCTAGGAGGGGGGGGGGGGGGGGGGCGGTTATGAAAGGAGGAGAATGGGGGGATATGTTGGGGATTTATTTAGGAGGTTAGTGGTAATATTGTGTAGTATTTGGTTAGTTTTAGTTTTAATCGGGTACCGGGTTTGTTAGAAATAAATTTTATCAAAGTTTTTCGGAACATAATAAAGTTGTAAAAGTTGTAAAAATATGTTGGGTACAAGTATGGAGAGTTTGGGTGATTATTGTTTAGTTTCCACGAAAACCGTCGTAGTTTAAATTAGACGTACGATATTAATTTAAGTAAATTTCCAAAATACCGGGTAAATTAATATAATAATTTTTATATTATTAAAATGAATATAAAAATATATTGGGATCATAGTCGGGAGTGTTGGACGTGTTAGTCACATTATTGGTCGTTTGTTAACGTTTATTTAGAAATAAACATACGTAAAAGTTAATTATACCCAAAGTACTAATTTAAATATCCTACGAGTGGAATAGTATGCAAGTGCCATAACGACGATATGCAGACTATTTCTAGTCTGTATGAGATATCCCAAATGTTAAAGCATGAATTCGCTCCTGAACCAATACGGTTACGCGAATTTTGAATACCCGTAAATTGAGTTTACGATGACATGAGTAATGCACGTGAATAGTGGTTTTCTCTCGGAAATGAATAGTGTCAAGTGAATAGTAAAATTTCTGAATGTTTCTCGGAATGTCAAATTGACCTCAAAAACGATGAATAGTGATTGATAAATAGTAATTGATGAATAGTAACTTGTGAATAGTAAATTGTCGAGGTTTGGAAAATGACCGGAAATTACGAGTTGTGACAGTAGGGCAAGGAAGGTGTCCTTGTAGCCGAACCACTATAAATCCTTTGTCTCTCGGTTTGATCTTTCCAACTCTCACTCTTTACTTGCTTACTTACTAGCTTTTCATATATTGCTAATATTGTGTGTTGTGCATATATTGATTTCACATAAAGATCAAACTAGGTTCCATTTAAAACATTAATTATACTTTGATAAAATATAAGTATAAACAATTACTAAGACACACATATATATATATATATATATATATATATATATATATATATATATATATATATATATATATATATATATATATATATATATATATATATATTAGTACAAACTTGTAATTAAGTGAGATATATGAAATCATAATTTCTATTCAACACTTTAAACAAGTAGTGTATATATATATATAATATATGTGAATTAGGTTTGTATCTATACTTTAGCTTCAAAGGTTTTTATAATTAATATCAATCCTTTGAAAAGCAAATTCTTATTAAACGAAAAAGACGCAAAACTATTCAACCCCCCCCCCCCCTTCTAGTTTTCCACATATATCTTACGCTTGTCTTCAATTTAACATGCTAGGCTAGATTTCCTTTGTGTTTGCTTAGATGTAGTGAAACCTATATGTTAATTATGGGTTGATCGTTTGTTTATAGTTGTTACAGATGATTGTATTCGATGTTAGGCTTAATAAAACTGGCAGACTTCCATTGGTAACTTGCTTGAACGTCTTAAGAAAGATGATCGGAGGTGTACTATGATTTTTTGTTGTATTTAATGCGTAGGAGATTCTAATGATCCCATGTTAGGAGCTTCTAACAACTCGACATATGAGTGAAGTAGGATCCTATATATTTAGGGAATATTGTACACAGCCCTAAGACTAGTATTAAGGAATATGACCTGTCATCCATGCAATTGTAACAAGCTATCAACATGTAAAAGATATCTAGAGAGTAATGAAATCTAAGTAAACACAACTTTCCCCATCATTGTTTACACCACATTAGTATATTAGTTTAATTTTTATTTCTGTTATTTTATTTTGATTGCATCTTAGATAAATTGGGTTAGTTGGCTAGCAACTAATTCCGCCCACCCCTTAAAAACTTGAGATTTTAATTGCTTTTATAAAAATATAAAAATACAAAAAGAATCATCCCTCACCTCTAGACCTAGTTAATAGGCTTTCTAATCCTAGCAACACTATTCCTGAGTTGAACGATCAATCCCCCGGTACTTGTCACTATACTATACTACAACGATCAGGTACACTGCCTGGCGGGGGTTGTAAGCTTCTCGAGATCCCTCGAGAGGTAAAGCCTGGTATGATTCCCACGTATCAAGTTTTTGGCGCCGCAGCCCGGGAATAGTTATTGTCTAGGTTAGGATTTCTTTTTATTAGGTATACTTGCTAGATTCCTTTCTAGTAAGATTTTTATTTTTATTTTTATAGGTCTTCTTTAGTCTATCTTTTCTTTGTGTCTTTGTTTGCAAAAACCTTTCCATTGACTATTCCGTTAGCCATTATGGAGAACGCGAATCCACCATACTACCAACCACGTAATTCACCCACTCCAAATGACATCTTGATGTTTAAACAACATGAGGATGAACTTATCTATGATGCATGGGGTCATTTTAAATATTTATTCCGAAAAGTCCCTCATCATAATTTCGATTTGTGGTCCCAAATTGAAATATTTTACCATCATGTCGACCACTATACCAAAATGGACATTAACCATGCCGCAGATGGGGACCTTTGGGGATTAAGTGCTGATGAAGCATGAGAAACCATAGAGAATTGTGCCATACTTGCAAAAAAAATGGACATCCCAACAAATGTTGTTACGGATCAATTGATAGCAAGTTTGAGGGAACAAGCAAGAAGTTTGTTTGGGGATAATATAGATGAGATACCTAGGTGCACAGAGTGGTTTGATTTCACCACAATACAAGATGAGCACATTGGTAACCTTGATGTGATGGAGGATTTAGCCGAACATGATCACATTGATAAAAAAGACCTAGGTTTTATGATCGATGATGATGAATCTCAAGAAACACATGATGAATCTTTTGGGCAATTTGAATATAGCAGTCAGGATATTGAGGATGATCCTTATGATTCGGATATAGAAGTTGAGATGCCTAGAGAAGCACTTGAGATACTTGGGAAAATGTTAGGGTTAGATTATAACAAAACACATGTTGAGGATATAGGTGATCTTGACACAAGGAATGATGAAGTAAATAACATAAGCTCACAAATTACCCCACAAGTCCTACCATCATTTAAGGCACACACACCGCATGTGACTTACCCGGAAGAAGTAGAAGAGACTATAGGAACCCCAATAGAGGTAGAGCCTTTGGACCAAACGCAACTAGAAGAAATAGGTTTGAATACTTGTAATCATAAGCTTTCTTTTAGTTCTATGGAAATTCCTAGTTTTGATGAGCCGGAGCCTCAACCAAAACCGTTGCCTAATCTTCCATCCTTGGATGAAAATTTAGGAATTGAAATAGGTCCCGATCCGCCCATCAAACCATATAGTACGGGTAGTCTTAGGATAAGGGTGGTAGACTTTAAGCCATGTAGAGAGGAAGCCAATATAGGAGAGGAACATGACCTTACATCCTGACATCACCCATTCATGATTGATCATAAGAAACATTCTGGGTTTAAACCAGGTTTATTAGGTCAAGATGGATTCCCAACTAGGAGTCTCTCAAAGTTGATAGAAGATGATCCCTTTTTAGGAGAAAACTTCAACTCACCCATTGACCAAAGTGAACTAGGTAAGGTTATGATGATAGGAGCACACCCCTTTGAGCATATAATTCATCCACCACTCTTTTCTCACGTGGCATACTTCCACCCTAAGGGTGTGTATCGCTACTTCCACCCGCACTTAATCCTAAGTGTAGGGAAAACCTCCCCTATTTCCGTTAAATAAGGGCAGAGTCAGGCTCGTGACTTGAACAAAAACAAGCGCTTATTGGGAGGCAACCCAAGCTTTATTTGTTTGATTGTTTGTTTATTTGATTTTATTTGTTTCCGTATGCATGTTTTATTTTTATTGTTGGTATATCATGTTTCAAACTAAATTGTGAAAATGCTTTATTTTGTTGTTTAACTTCATCTTAACTTCATATAAAGGTATTTTGCAAAAGCTAAGTGTAAGGGGAAACCCCAAATTTGTTTTTAAGAATGAAATTGATCTTGATTCGCCACAATATTAAATGAACATGTATATTAGTATTTGTTTGAGTCAAATGCTTGTATCGAGTCATAATGATGTTTTGCAGGATTTTCCAGGAAGTAGGACATAAGTTTTTCCAGAAATTTTCCTGAAACTTAATGTAAAGATTTCTGCAGGTCACTTCTGATAGCGTCAGGAATTAATACCTGACGACGTCACATGTAAAATTCTGGAAATTTTATGAGTTTTGTTTTTCTAACGGAGTCTTAAAGTTTTTGTTAATTCTTTAGTTTTATAAACTCCACGAAATCTGCAAACATTCATTCCACAAGCATGATATTTTACATTGTTTTCTAGGACTTATTAGTATATATATAGATTACCGCCGATTTTACGCGAGGTTGCCTTGTTTGTCTTCTCAGGTTTAACAGGTTATGTATGACAAGAAGATGATCTATTTTTCTGAAAGGGAAGCTTTGAATGTTCATTTTCTTGGAGGAAGATCTAACCTTGTTGATACACTATCCACACCAAACGAATCGGGGAGTATTTGTTTTCATTCTTTTACCTATTCTACTTTTACATCCTTTAATTGAACATTGGGGACAATGTTCATCCTAAGTGTAAGGGGAGGGTAAAAGATGATACCTTATAGGATACAATTACACTTGAGTTTGTTTGTTTGATGGTAGGTGTGTAATAAAACTAAAAGAAATACTTGTTAGTGTAATTTTAGCGCCAAATTTAAAATTTTTTACAACATTTAGGAGTGAAACTTTAGCCTTAGCAAGCGTCTCATGGATAGGAGTTGTATGACTAGCACAAAACCGTACCATTCAGAAAAATTTTCCACCCAAATATGTGAGGTTCGCCTTTAGATTTGATAGGAAAAGCATTCATTATTAGTGCTTATGAGTGTACCGGTAGCATTTAGATTCTAGAACTTGCGTTAGTGATGCATCCCGAGACCGCTAGTGAGACTACATTCGTGTAGTAGGATTTACTACATGATAAGAGGCATTAGGATCACCCTTGTGTTAAACCCGTATCATAATTGCTTGACCATTTAAGTCATATTACTTGGCTAGTAAAGTCAATTAATTTTTCACACACCGTAGCGTTGTACTCATTTTTAGTACACGAAACCCCTAGTACACCCCTCCGAGCCTATCTTTTCGTTTCTAACTTTAAGCATCTTACTTAAAGGAAGAATTTGTTACAACCCACCCAAATGTGCAACCAAATCGCCTTAGACTTCCGTGTATGCAATCATCTTTAGTGCATTATTGTTACATGTTTGAACCCTTAGTTAATTATCTAATTGTTTACATGGTTGCTAAGTCGAGTCATATCTTGTACATATTGTTTTGGGATGATTGGGTAAAGTACTTGTGTTATAGAGTAATGAGGAAGAACATCATATTATTACCCTCATATGTGCGTTAAACTTAAAAGTACTCCAAGTGTTTTGATTATCTTGATTCGAGTCATTAGAGTAGTTATTGTAAAGTATGTAAAAATTCAAGTGTAAGAGGAATGTATATTCCCTATGATGTATTATTTTGGATGGTAGGGTAAGAGTGTATGCAAAAAAAAAAAAAAAAAAAAAAAAAAAAAAAAAAAAAAAATAGAAAAAGAAAAGAAAAAAACATACGGACTTCCATCCCGTTTCATTTTATGTTTTTATGTTTTTTTTTTTATTTTTGATTCATTAGCTTAAGTCGAGTCGAGTCTTGGCTTAGCAATGCCATATTGTACATGTAATTAACCAAGATGATTAACTCGCCACCAGTAAATATTGCCTTTATCCGACAAAACCGTGTATTCCATATTGTGGAAAACTAGAAGGGGGGTTGAATAGTTTTACGTCATTTTTAAGTTTATTACCAAAATATTTTGTAGCTTATTAAAAACTTTTGATTCGATCTCAAGTGAATTCAAATGACAACCAATATAAGCAATTATAATCTAATAATGAAAGTATTGAAATGTAATGAAGAAAAGATAGAGTTAGAAAGATCAAACCACAACACGCGAATTTATAGTGGTTCGGCTACAAGGACACCTTCCTTGCCCTACTCCACTCCCCGAGTACCACACTCGAGAGTTTTCTTCACTATGTCAACAAACTCCTTATGGTGGAGAAACCTTACACACCTTGGCTTACATGAGTTAATGACACTAAGCTAAATGTCGAGTTCTAATCGTAGCTAGAACCAATCTCACAACTTCTTCAAGGCTTCACACCTTCACAACTTCTTCAAGGCTTCACACCTTCTTCACACCTTCACAACTTCACACCTTCACACCTTCTTCTATGCACAACTAATTCACAACTACTAAACTACTTTATAACACACCTAGTTTCTACAATCAACAACTTTACACAACACTTTTACAAATATCTAACACAACTACAATATGAAACTAGCTATTCACAACACTACTACAATTAGATGGATGTAGAGGAGTGTTCTTCTTCTTGCACTTGAATGGATGAAGCTTTGGATCACTTGGAAACAAAGACTTATGAATTATATGATCAAAGGATTTTAGATCTAGAAATGGAGGTTGGATCAGAAAGTTTATAGTGCAAAAAGGTGAGAAAAATATGTGAAATGATCGAATATTTATATGGCCAGAAAATACTGTTCTGGAGCGTGGCGGTCCCCTTAATTAGGGGGCGGTCCCCTTAATGATTAAGGGGGCCGCCTAGTAAAATTAAGGGGGCCGCCCTCCTAAATGTTGGAAAAGTTTTTCTGGATAAAATTTGCCCTTTTTGGTTGGTAATTTGAAATCATATCTTTGTAGTTTAATATAGCATTACCAAAAATGATTTACAAATATATATAAAATGTTTATATCATTTTATAAGATGTTATGTCTTCAGACAAAATTTCCTTTGATCATGTAACGCATAAGATGCTTAGTTTATGCATACCTTAAGTGATATTAGATGTAGAGGTAAATATTTGTTACCAAATACTTGTTTACGTCTTAATCTTGACTTAATTTGATTTGAGTTTTGTGATTATCAAAACATAGGTTTATTGAGAAATATTAATGATCTTTTTAAACATTATTTATATCAACAATCTCCCCCTTTTTGATGATTACAAAACTTAAACTCATTAACTCAAAAATTAATTTTTAAACAAGTATTTTAGTGAGTTTATATTTACTTCTCCCCCTTTTTGTAGAATCAAAAAGGTTATGCCGACAATTTTCAAAGGTGAAAATTTGACGGGAAGATATCTCCCCCTAGATGTGTATTCCCCCTCGTTTGGGGGCACCAAGAGAACGAGCTATGGAATGCTTTGCAACACAAAAATATTAGAAGCACAAGTATATTCATGCAAACATATATTAGGTGATAAAAAAACATGGTTTAAAGAAAGCATTCATATAAAAGAAATGGTTGTGTTAAGACACAACATACAAGTAGCAATAAGGATTACAAGTAGAAAAACTAGTACACAAATAAACAACTAGGAGAATACATCATCATGCGAAGAGTACATTGTCTTCATAGAGCTTGCAAGCAAAAGGGTAGTGGAGGCTTTATTTATTAAGCATATCAAATGCTTAATTTGGAGAGCATGATGGTGATGGTGGAGGAATGGGTGAGAATTGTGGTGGAGGAATGATTGGAGATGATGGTGGAGTTGGTGGTGGTGGTGGGTTGGTAAGCAAATGTTCAATATATGAAAACATATATTGAATTTCATCTCTAAGGCCAAAGATGACGGTGCGGTTGTGGATACAACAAAGACAAGTATCCCCATGGGATTCAAGTAGCCTCCAAGGCACGGGATTGGCAAAGAATGGTGGTGTAATTGGTGGAGATGAAAGATGAGTATCAAGAGGTGTTATTGGTGAAAGTGAGATGGTAAGATAGGTTCTTGTGTAGGAAGTGGTGATGATACTTGTGGTGACAAGTGTGAGTTGATGTAGTCATTGATTGATGAGGTTGAGGGTATGGAGGATGAGGAAGTTCCATGAGTGGAAGGTGTTTTAGATGGTGCATTGGGTGCACTTGGGGATGAGCATTTGGGTGGAGGTGATGGGGTTTTGTCTTCTTCATTTGTTAAGTCAATGAAGAGTTGTTTTGGGGGGGGGGGGGGGGGGGATGATCACAAGCTTTTGTTTCTTGGAGGCTTTGGAGTGTGAGGTGCTTGGTGGAGTCATGATGATTTGGATGATGAATGATGAGATGAAGAATGGTGATTATGGAGGGAATTTATAGTATGGAAATGGTTGTTTTAGGTATATATTTGAAATGGTTAAATGAGATTCTAAAATCAGTTGGGTTAAAATGGGAAATGGTAGCTGATACTAGAGAAAGGGTTTACAAGATGCGAAAGAAAACAGTGAACCCATTTCCAGATGGCCGGTCCCCTTAATTGTATGCCGGCCCCCTTAATGATTAAGGGGACCGCCTAGGGAATTAAGGGGGCCGCCCATCTGGTGTTTTCCCAGATAACCAGAAACCCAAAATTTGCAGAATTTGGTGATTTTTCAAGTGTGTTTTTCCAGCAAGCTCTATTAGAAGTATATACTCTAGGAATGATGATATATATATATATATATATATATATATATATATATATATATATATATATATATATATATAACCAAATTTTGTATGCAAATTAACATATTATAATCCACATTGAAAAGAAACATAGCATAACATTAAGATAGTAGCATGATAACAATTTAAAGTCTAAACATCATCCAAGAGATAAGCATGAAATAACACAAGTATTTCCGAATAAATCGGACAAATAGCAAATCATACAAATGTCTAATAGAACCAAATAATAACAAGTAGCAATACGTCAATATCTCCTACTTCTTCTTCTTTCCAAGCATCTTCCTAAACATCTTTCCAACGGATTTGAATCCTCCTCGAAGTTCTTCATGCATTTGTTGTTGACGGTTGATGATAGACGTTTGACGAGTGAAGAGAAGCTCATCGGTACGTTCATGAGGAAGAGGAATTTGATACTCGGTATCATCAATGTCGGAAAGATTTTCAACAAAGGTCGGGGGGATGTAGTACTAACACGTGAGGTGTTTTCCTCCTCATCATCATCGTCATCACGATGAGATGTAGAACCACGAGGCCTAGAATACAAAGGAACACGAGATTTTCCTTTGTCACTTCGAGAACGACGAGTACGAACACAAGTAAGTTGGTTCAAAGTAGGAAGGATATGAACGTAGTAGTCTCTTTGAAGATGTGGGTAATGTTCCATCACATAACGATAAATTCGTGTGAAAAACATACCGTAAGGAAGATTGGCATTTGGGGTATTTTTGGCGGACATGATTCGATGAATAAAAAGATAAGCCAAATTGTATTGCTCTTCAGCAATTACACAATAAAGCATGTGGGCAATGCTCTCCGTGACATGATCACGGTGACCACCAGTACCAAACGCATTCTCTCGAATAAGTTCTTCCCACTTCTTCATATCTTGGCTTAGCTCTTTGAGAAGGATTTGATTGGCATGAATATAGACATTCTTCGACTTGATTACTCGACTAGTCGTACGACGTTCTAGTTCAAGCATTCGACGAATGTCTTCAGGACTAGGAATCTCAGAATAGTAGGGGCCATCCTGAGGACGATTTCTTTCAAGAGAGGAAAGATTCCATTCATTTGATAAAACGGCTTGGCCGTTGTATGGGATTCGAAGAATTTGACCAAATTGAGCAAGAGTAAGAGTGATGAATTGATTTTGAATCATGAAGGAAATGAGGATATTACCATAGGGATCGGTTTGCACCGTCACTTGGCTATAGAAATCGAGAATAAAACGAGGAATGATTGGTTCGTTGATTTGGAAAAGACATTCAAAACGAATATTGGAGAACATTCGTTCGGTTTGATCATTTTCATAGAAAGATGGA
This sequence comes from Artemisia argyi, assembly GCA_030686995.1. Classification (NCBI taxonomy): domain Eukaryota; kingdom Viridiplantae; phylum Streptophyta; class Magnoliopsida; order Asterales; family Asteraceae; genus Artemisia; species Artemisia argyi. Next base: position 124,974,633 of record CM060684.1, read on the forward strand.
TCGACAATTCGTCCTTCGTGAATGTTTCTATTTTCAATAGGATGATAGAAACATGCAACTGAAGGAGACATGCCGGGAGTAGAAGAGACCTTTGGAATGTATTGTTTTGTTTTGGAGACATCGCCAACCGTGGTCTTAGGCATTTTCACCTTAACAATATAACAACAAAAATAAAATTAATATAAAAACAACTATCATGCATATGTTATATATATTATATGCAATATATGTGGAACGAAATTCTACTTCGACACAAAAAAAATATTCAATGAAGTAGTTTCATAATGTTCCTTTTATTTTGATTTTAAACTCGTTTAGAATATATGATATCAAAGAGTATGATATCATAATTCATTTCGAAGTAAGGCTAGATATATATTAGATTACATATCTTCTATTTCATAAGAGTTTGACACAACATAAGCTTGTTTAAAAGATTAAAATGCAAATTTTAGTTTTCAAAAATATCTTTTTCGAGATAAACCAAACGCTCCCTTAACTAGATAAAAACATCCTAAAACATCAATATATATATTGATTATATATCTTGATGACGTCTATTGATTCTAGTAGTATTAATAAATTTCATGAGCTAGTTTTAAGTTTCAAATAACTACATATAGTTATAGTTTGTTCATGAACCAAACGCCCACGTTGTCTTCATGAACCATTTTATGACGAATTGAAAAGTATGTTTTGATTGTTTATAACATTAAAACAATGTAATGTAGTAAGTTTTAAATAGTTTTTGAGAGTTATATCAACAATGTGGCTTTTGAAAAATAAAATTTAACAAGGGTTTATGGGCGATTAATGATTTTGACAAAATGATATGTTATACTAAATTTGAGTTGCAATACATTATCCTAATCCTATGGGAAGCATTTGGTAGTTCAATTTCCAGCTTCTATTTCACTAAAATTCGAATTAAAATAAATTGTAATAAAATGCATAATTATTGATTAGACACCAAATCGAATGAAATGTGATGAAATGCATGTTGGAAAACTTACAAAAGATGTTGTTATATGTCTGGTTAACGTTTGCCCCTTGCGAAACAACCCCGGATTGGTGATATGTTTGAGGATTTTGATGGTTTTGGGTGTTTTGGTTCGTACTCAGCAGTAGTGGGGAAGAGATGAATGAGCAAATGGAGTTTTTGGGAATGGAAATAAGGTGGAAAACGGATTTGGAAGTGTCAGATGGCCGGTCCCCTTAAACATTAAGGGGACCGCCCTCGATAACAAGCCGGTCCCCTTAATCTTTAAGGGGGACGCCTTTGAAATTTTTGAAATTTCGCGGAATCAGTTTCTGGAACAAATATATTTATACGTATATAATTAGATTTATAATATATCAAAAATACGTAAACGTTTATTGGCACGATGATAAGATACTTAACAATTTTTAATTACCGTTTCGATAATTAAAATGTACCTTTGACAATTTTGGATAAAATGATCAAAGTGTTAAGTTGATGAGGGGTTTGAGGTGTGTTCGGGAATATGTGAATAAGTGTATATATATATATATATATATATATATATATATATATAAGTATAAATGTGAGTGAAAGATGGGTTGATGGGTGAGGTTTGAAAGATAATAGCGGAGATAGGATATAGTCGGCGAGAGGAGTTTGTTTCATCCATAGTGTTCACGTGCGAAGGCGTTCTTGCATGATAAAAGTCCACTTGACTCATATCCCTTCATCATCATGAGTCTTCTAAAAAAGGACTTAATAGAATAACGCGAGGGGGGGGGGGGAAGGAAAGGGTTCGATAATGAACAATTTCCTGGAGTTCTAGAGAGTCAACTAATGACGTATCTAGGTTATGTGCAAGTAATTATATATATATATATATATATATATATATATATATATATATATATATATATATATATATATATATATATATATATATGATTGAACAAATAGAAAGAAATAGCAAGCTATATCTATGCAAACAATATAATCAAATAACGCATATTTATCTAAGCATGGCAATGAGTTATGAAAGAATGGCGTACCCGATGGTCTTCAAAAAATCTTCAAAATCATCAGGATGACATATAGACTTTGAAAAAGTCTATGTTGAGAGAAACTTCAAGATTGCCTCAAGGAATGTTCATCTAGCCATTTGATCCCCATTGTTCCTTTGGTCCAAAGTTGTTTGGTCCAAACATGTTTAACATTTGACTAGAATGCATGAAAGGTGGTAGTATACCCCAAGGATTGTAGCTTTGTTGGTAGTTCCACATTTGATTACTATTGTTATTATAGTTTTGCCTATTTTGGTTTCTTTTTGATTGAGGTGTTTTAGACCTAGGATTAGAATTATTTGGTTTTCTAGGTGGTGGTGTTTTAGATCTTGTCTTAGGTTTAGAAGATCCTGCCTCATTTTTTAAAGATGGTTTATAGAAAACTTTTACTTCTTCATTGTTGGCTAGAGGTATTTTTCTATCATTAATAAGTATATACTTAGGATTAGATTTTAGAGGTTTTTGTTCATTAGATTCATTTTCGAATTTGACATTTTTAATCTCACTTGTTGAAGCTTCATTTGAATTATATCCTAAACCGGTTTTATCTCCGGATGTTCTTTGAATACTTATTATTTTACTAAGTGAGTGACTAATATTTTCAAATTTATCAAGTTTGCGAATTTCTTCCCTAAGTATTTCGTTTTCACCTTTAAGCTCTTGACATGATTTACATTCTTCAAAAATTTCTTTACCTTTTTCAAGTTGATGTATTTTAATTTTTAGTTCTAGTACTTCATTTTCCAATTGATTGTTTATGTATTTTAGTGATTTGTTTTTGGCCATTACTAGTTGTCCTAATTTGCATAGCCTATTATATTCATTATCTAGATCTTTTTCATCTAATGATAAGCTTTCATCACTAAAATATTCGGTTTCGGAACGTACCTCATTTGATGTATTCGCCATAAGACACTTCTCTTCTTTTGTCGTTTCTTTCTCATCTTCATCACTATCACTCCAAGTGCCTCCAACAAAAGCTCTTTGATTTTGATCTCTTGTCATCATTGGACATTTTCCAATGAGGTGATTTGGATCACCACACTTGAAACATTTCCTTTCAATCTTGTAGTTCTTGTCATCCTTACTCTTTTGAAATGTTTTCTTTTCATCATGCGGTTGTCTTACGAATCTTCCTCGCCTTTTGAAGAATTTCTTGAAATCTCTTACGGCCATGGCGTATTCTTTGTCATCACTTTCGGAAGATGAGCTATCTTCGATACTAGATTCCTTTCTAGCTTTCAAGGCGATTGACTTGCTTTGCTCTCGTTTTTCCTTGATAATTTCGGAATCCTTCTTAATAATAACTTCGTAAACTTTTAGATTTCCAATTAATTCATCAAGTTGCAATGTTGACAAATTCTTTGATTCTTCAATAGCCGTCACTTTAGCTCGCCATTTTGGATGAAGAGCCCTAAGAAACTTCCTAACAAAATTCTTACTAGAAAAATTCTCATCAAGTGCTTTTAAACTTGTGATGATAGTGTTAAATCTAGCAAAAGCATTATCAATTGATTCCTCTTCCGGAATCGTGAATTGCTCATATTGTTGAACAAGTAGATCTATCTTATTATCTTTGACTTGACTATTACCTTGGTGAGTTATTAGTAAAGAGTTCCAAATTTCTTTTGCGGTTTCACACATAAAGATCCTTTCGTACTCTTTACGTGGTAGCGCATTATAAATAACCATTTTTGCTTCATTATTTTTAGCAAGTTTTCTTTTTAAATCATCATTTTGTTTTTCAAAAGGTACGATTTCATCTTTCTTTGTTTCGGGGTTATTTTGAATAGGTAAAAAATCACCATTAGTATTAACATGCCAAAGATCTAGATCTTTTGACTTCACATAAGTTTCGAATCGATTTTTCCAATATAAAAATCCATCACTTTCAAATAGTGGTGGTCTTTGCATAGATTACCCTTCTAAATATTTTTCAGATTCCATAGATCGTTACAAGTTTTAAAATACAATATATTTTAAAGATCTTGCTAGATGTGGCTCCTGATACCAATTGTGGTATACTAGAAGGGGGGTTGAATAGTTTTACGTCCTTTTTAAGTTTATTACCAAAATATTTTGTAGCTTATTAAAAACTTTCGATTCGATCTCAAGTGAATTCAAATGACAACCAATATAAGCAATTCTAATCTAATAATGAAAGTATTGAAATGTAATGAAGAAAAGATAGAGTTAGAAAGATCAAACCGCAACACGCGAATTTATAGTGGTTCGGCTACAAGGACACCTTCCTTGCCCTACTCCACTCCCCGAGTACCACACTCGAGAGTTTTCTTCACTATGTCAACAAACTCCTTATGGTGGAGAAACCTTACACACCTTGGCTTACACGAGTTAACGACACTAAGCTAAATGTCGAGTTCTAATCGTAGCTAGAACCAATCTCACAACTTCTTCAAGGCTTCACACCTTCTTCACACCTTCACAACTTCTTCAAGGCTTCACACCTTCTTCACACCTTCACAACTTCACACCTTCTTCTATGCACAACTAATTCACAACTACTAAACTACTTTACAACACACCTAGTTTCTACAATCAACAACTTTACACAACACTTTTACAAATATCTAACACAACCACAATATGAAACTAGCTATTCACAACACTACTACAATTAGATGGATGTAGAGGAGTGTTCTTCTTCTTGCACTTGAATGGATGAAGCTTTGGATCACTTGGAAACAAAGACTTATGAATTATATGATCAAAGGATTTTAGATCTAGAAATGGAGGTTGGATCAGAAAGTTTATAGTGCAAAAAGGTGAGAAAAATATGTGAAATGATCCAATATTTATAGGGCCAAAAAATACTGTTCTGGAGCGTGCCGGTCCCCTTAATTAGGGGGAGGTCCCCTTAATGATTAAGGGGGCCGCCTAGTAAAATTAAGGGGGCCGCCCTCCTGAACATTGAAAAAGTTTTTCTGGATTAAATTTGCCCTTTTTGGTTGGAAATTTGAAATCACATCTTCGTAGTTTAATATAGCATTACCAAAAATGATTTACAAATATATATAAAATGTTTATATCATTTTATAAGATGTTATGTCTTAAGACAAATTTTCCTTTGATCATGTAATGCATAAGATGCTTAGTTTATGCATACCTTAAGTGATATTAGATGTAGAGGTAAATATTTGTTACCAAATACTTGTTTACGTCTTAATCTTGACTTAATTTGATTTGAGTTTTGTGATTATCAAAACATAGGTTTATTGAGAGATATTAATAATCTTTTTAAACATTATTTATATCAACACATATCCCTACACCTAACGTTTTAACCCTTTGAAAGACCTCTTTGATAGTTTATCCTAGGTGCTTACGCCAATTGGTGGTGGTTTGATCCTTTCCCAAGCCTATGGTAATCTATTTTGCTATGACAGGTAGTGAGAGATGTTTCCCATTTCCTTATTGTAATATATACTTTATTACACCCGAGAGATGTGAGTATCTAAACACTATTTGTGAGGTGCTAGTGTATGACCTCCGTGCTTGTCTTTGGTTTTTAGTGGAACGATTATTTGTTGTAATTACTTTTATATTAGTGTTAAATGACCCCTAACTTGTATTTTGATTAGAATAAAAGCGCATTTGCTTGAGGACAAGCAAATCTCAAGTGTAAGGGTATTTGATGAGGCGAAAAATGAACCGCTTTTAGGGGGTCATTTAAGCCCGGATTCGTGATTATTTGATCAAATATTGCCCTAAATCGTTCCTTTTGTCATTTTAGGTACTTTTGGAGCATAAAAGTGAAGAAAACGGCAAAGTCTTAATTTTTCTTGCTGGAAACAGTACCTGACGGCGTCACAACTTCCTTAATGACGGCGTCAAGAGTAACAAAAGAGGTGGATGTGGGAAATACACGTGACGATCCAAAGAGTTTTGTGCATTGGACATGACAGCGTCACCCAAGGCCGTCATGGTCCAAGTATTAGTGACGGCCCAGAAGAAATTTACTCATGATAGCGTCAAAATCAGATCTAGGCAATACGATTTCTATTATGGCGGCGAGTTGACGGCGTCACAACCCAATACATGACGCCGTCACCCATTGTAATCTATATATAGTTTTCCAAATTTCATTCATTAGTGTGTAACTTTGAGGGTGCAACTTTGAGGAAAACCCTAGATCGAATTTTCTAGCCTTTTCAAGGGTTTCAACCCTTTGAATCTTTCATGTTTAATTAAAGATAAGTACTCTTTCAATTCATTCAATATGTCTATGTGTTGTTTGAATATATCTTACGCTTGTCTTCAATTTAACATGCTAGGCTAGATTTCCTTTGTGTTTACTTAGATGTAGTGAAACATAGATGTTAATTATGGGTTGATTGTTTGTTTATAGTTGTTACGGATGATTGTATTTGATGTTAGGCTTAAGAAAAATGGCAGACTTCCATTGGTAACTTGCTTGAACGTCTTAAGAAACATGATCGGAGGTGTACTACGATTTTTGGTTGTATTTAATGCGTAGGAGAATTCTAATGATCCCATGTTAGGAGCTTCTAACGGCTCGACATAGGAGTGAAGTAGGATTCTATAGAGTTAGGGAATATTGTACACGGCCCTACGACTAGTATTAAGGAATATGACCCGTCATCCATGAAATTGTAACAAGCTATCAACCTGTAAAAGATATTTAGGGAGTAATGAAATCTAAGTAAACACATCTTTCCCCATCATTGTTTACACCACATTAGTATATTAGTTTAATTTTCATTTCTGTTATTTTATTTTGATTGCATCTTAGATAAATTGGGTTAGTTGGCTAGCAACTAATTCCGCCCACCCCTTCAAAACCCGAGATTTTAATTGCTTTTATAAAAATATAAAAATACAAAAAGAATCATCCCTCACCTCTAGACCTAGTTAATAGGCTTTCTAATCCTAGCGACACTATTCCTGAGTTGAACGATCAATCCCCCGGTACTTGTCACTTTACTATACTACAACGATCAGGTACACTACCTGGTGGGGGTTGTAAGCTTCTCGAGATCCCTCGAGAGGTAAAGCCTGGTGCGATTCCCACATATCATGTTTTGGTTCTCTTTTTGGTTTTATATGAAAACCCAAACCCAAAAAACTGAACCGCCCCATACTAACATTCATAAAACTAATAATACATATATACATTGTTTTGATACAAGTTATCACCAAAGTCCAAAAACTAAAAGACACACATATATTTGTAACATATGTTAATTTAGCTAACACTGCAATAAGGTCGTAAAGTTAGTTTTTTTATTTCATATATGTTTGCACATCTCATCTTTGTATATATTTTTTGCAATCTTATTATTTTAGGTTGTGGGTGTTCAAATAATATCTGTATTTGGATATCCGAAAAATTGATCAGAATTTATTAAAAAGTTGGGTTTTATTAAATGTCAGTTTTGGAACTCATATAAAAGTTTTTTCGAAAATTTATAGATATTCCGATATATAAAACTGCTATCCAAAATTTCGGATATCCGAATTGAAACAAACTTAGCTAAATAATGGCTATAACATAAAACCGTCATTGAAACATTCGGACTAATGTCAGTAATTTATTCTTAAAAAATGTACGGCTATAACATAAAACCGAATTGAAAAAAAACTCTAGCGCTAAGGTGGCAGCACTTTTTTGGTGTTATTAAGTTATGACACCCTGTAATCTTTTATATAATAAAGGAATTACATCATTTCGGAGTGATGATGCAAAAGCAATCTTAGTGGAAAAAAATTGGACTAATAGGAAGCTCGATTTTGACACATAGGTGAAATCGAGCAATATGATAAAAAGTCAAAATTGAATTGATTTGGGTCAAACTTTAATAAATTTAGTGGATATTTTGATTGAAGAAAAAAACACATAAAAATATAAGTGCCAAATTTATGAAAATAAAAACTTAAAAAAAGATGAGGTAATTAATAGAGTAAATTGCAAAAGATGTCCCTAACGTTTCGAAAAAATACAAATATTGTCCCCAAACGAAAAAATGCAAAAAATGTACCTGAGCAGGTTTCGTTTTGCAAATCATGCCCCTTGTGCGTTACTGTTCATGCAAAAATGGTTTTTTTACTAACGTTCGTTAGAAAATCTCGTTAAGTGCCATGTGAAAAGACTATTTTACCCCCCTTTCCTTCTATAATCGCAATTCCACCATTTTCCTTTCTTTCCTGCCAATCACAACCAGATTTCTCAAGCACTTATAAGTTATAACCCCTGATTCACAAACACAATTTCTGAAACACAAATCACACATAATTGATTATACTTCTCCAATACGAAATGGACAAATCCGATAAGTTGAAGAACCCCATCCGTCCCTGCAACAACCATCACCAAAGCCGTGACAAAACCGCCACCTTGGATAACCTACATTCATCACACAACCCTGAAAAGGAGGTTAGGATAATACCCGGTCCTGCTGGTATTATTCAATTGGCTAAGCGTCGTAAACAAGCAGATGTTAGCGAAGGTGGCCAGGAGTGTGTAATTTCGACACAAGAGTATATTAGGAAAGTTATTGAGGATGTGGGTGAGGATGAGGATTTTACACGTGGGCCATGGCTTAGCGTGGTTGTGTTTCTGAATGCCAATGGGGGGGGGGGGGGGGTTGTGCTTGGATGTTTAGGTGATATCAAGAGCTTTATCAATAATGGTAAAGTTGATCAAGTTGTTGCTATAATCAAGTCGTGTACTCCAAGTGCCCTTGACGATCTTACAGTAACTCTCAAAGATCTCTCAGGTTCAATGCCTAGTGCAATACATCACAAAATCATTAACGAGGAGGGGGTTATGGAAAAGATATTCATATAGGAGCTGCTATGATTGTTCATAATGTTTCAGTAATCGATCACACCATTCACTCCAGTATCTTAACATTCCAAAGAAAAACTTAGTTAAGGTTTTCTACAAGGATACACTTTATGGGAATGGGAGTGGGGTAGCTGGTGGGGGAATGTTAGACGAAGAAGAAACAATGAAATTGTTAGAAGAAGAAGGACGGCTGAACAAGAGTGGCGGGATGGTGGATATCTTATTGAGCAACAGGAACATGAAATAAGATTATACCAAGAAGCATTGTTACAAACACTAGAAGAAGAAGCAAGGGCTAAAGAAGAGGAGGAGGAAAGACTTAGGAAAGAACGTGAGGAAACTTGGGAACTTGGGTTGAATGGCTATGTATCTGATTCATTTTCCGATTCCGAGGAGGAGATATTTAGGATAGAACCAGATGAAGATTGGAAACTTGGGTGGTGTGGCTATGTATCAGATTCATTTACCGATACCGATTAAGTTGTAACAAAACTCTATGTTGACTTTTAGAAGTCAAAGTAATGTTGCATATGCAAAATGTTGTTCCAAACATCCATAAATTAAAACGTCTTTAAATGCTATTAATCGAAGCATATAACACAAACACAAACTTATTATGTATAAGAAATTGGGTGCAATAAGATACTATTGATAGAGGTGAAGCATCACTAAACATTTAACCCATATGTGATACTTCAAGTTACATAATATCGTTTGGCAATGTACCATTTGGTGTATCCGAAACAGAGGTAATATAGTTCGAGTTACATTAGTGAAATTACAAACATAATAAACAACCAAATTAAACTGTTTTTGTTACTACACATTACATAATCCCAAAAGATGATCCCATTTGTCAAACTTCAAAACCTTCTACTTGATGAACCAACAAGTGATCAACTATACCTGCACAATCAAATTAAGCAATGTAATGAGGTTAGCATAATATGCAATGCGATGTATCCAAAAAAGTATGCTACAAAATTCATTAGACTAACCTAGTCAAAATAACACCACTTTGTTTCCCAAAGAATTTGGTGCCCTAAGACCCAGTACGCAATTAGTGATTTTAACATCACTTCTTGGTCTCACAAGACCCGCACTTGTAACACCTGATGTCTTCTTCATATAACCACCATCTCTAATGACAATTCCACCTGGCCTTAGCAAAACAGGTTTTTTCCTATTAAATTGTAACACCCCCAAAATCATCACGTCAGCGGAAGACTTAAAATGTCAGCGGAAGACTTTTTGGGTGTTACTTCGAGGATCTTTATCACAATCATAGAAAACGACACAAAAGTGATGCTTTAAAATTTAATTCATTCAAAATACCAAATATTCGAGACATCAAGATGTTTCATAGTTTAAACAACAAGTTTATTTGAAGTATGTCAAAACGTTTATTTAAGCCCATGCCGGGTTACAAGCCCACTCCGTGCCTTCAAGTTCCTTCTCGTTTAGTTACCTGAGATAAACACATGCTAAAAGTGTCAACACAAAGGTTGGTGAGTTCATAGAGTTTATAGTTTTAATTATTAATTAGAAAATGAGTGATTTCCTTATCAATTCAAAAAAATAGTTCGTTGGTTTGCCCTTCATTGGGTCAACATCCAAAATAGTAATTGGTTTATAAATCCATTTAACACGAGATTCGATATTTGGGCCACGTTGTTGCGTCCATAACATAAAGAGTTTACGGGGAACCGTATTTAAACAGTTGAAACTGTATCCGAACAGTTTGTAGAGAACCGTATTTAAACAGTTGAAACCGTATCCAAACAGTTTGCGGGGAACCGTATTTAAACAGTTGAAACTGTATCCGAACAGTTTGTGGAGAACCGTATTTAAACAGTTGAAACCGTATTTAAACAGTTTGTTCCATAATTCCAAATATCGATAGTAAAATCGTTAGAAAAGTTGTTACACATGCATCTCTTCCAATGAGTTTATAAAACAGTTAAACGATAGAAAGTGTAGCTATGAACTTATAGTAATATGTAAATAGTTAACGAGTACTTGTAAAAGTATAAAACAATAGTTAAGCATGTATCTCCCCCAAAAACGTTTATAAATCATTGTAAAACAAGTAAGAGTAGGGGCTATGACTCACCTGAGAGTTATGATAGGTATAGATAACGTAAAGTCAGAGGTAGAATGGAAATGACTTCAAAGATAACCTGAATGATATGGAAGTCCGAGATAAGTTCGACTTATCGAGAATCGTGATTTGAATATTGTTTGATGACAAAATGACTTTTGTGGCAAAGGTGGCTTGCGTGGCAAAACGCTTAATAGTTCAAGAGAAAGTTATATACTATATAACTTGTCTTTATGTATAAGTATCGTTTATTATTTTATATTTCTCGGCATGAATTTATAATATGCATCTAAAGTTGGTGAATGATAAATTATAGTAACTTTCAAGTTTACGCCTGGTTAAGTGAACCGATGAGTTTTATTGTAGGAATAATCATTTCTTAACGTGTGTTCAAGTTATCGATAATAACTTCAGGTTATATAATTCACGTTATATATTATATATATTCAGAAGAATATAGTTATTCATAATTATTACTTGATTATCGTCTCAAACTGTAGGTCTCGGTATATGTTATTACGACATAGTCATAAAATATTAATTTGTCAAACGTAGTTAAGTTTCCTTGTAAACGTTTATGCTATACCAACATTACTCTTTTAAACCTAAATAGTTAAATGATTACATAAAAAAAAAATAAACATATTTACAACCTTATAAAAGTTTTTGGATGAAAAATGTCAAAGTATCAAACTTGTAAGGGTGCAATTGTAAAAATAATACGAGTTTCAAATCTTGTAACAAGGTTCTAAGAAAATCTGATAAATGTTTTGAATATGAGGGATCAAAACTGCCAAGAGCCTAAAGTTTCAAAATAACAAAAATATTAAAGCTGTCCTAAGCAGGTATCGAACCAAAGACATCTTGCCCAGCAACCAATCATCTACCCAACTGAGCCAAAGGCTTTTTCATGTTTTAGTTTACTGTTTGATATCTTAAAAGGGTTTGCTACTGTATTATGTTTGCTAAATTTGTACATACAGAAAACTGTGATCGTGTATATGCATGTATATTCTATTTTGTTTTTACGAATTTTCTTTGAAGTCATGCAAGGTGATGTGTAGTGACTTCTAAGCGTATATCAAGTTATGTTTTAAAAAGGCTGTAGGTTTTTATTTTTCGTTACAATAGGCGAACAACACAAAAAAAATGTCAACTTAAAATGTGGCCTTGTAAGATCTTTTTAAAATGTCTTTGATCCTTTGTAATCTATGTTGTAAGGTCTTTAACATCGCCAAGTTTTAGGACTTTTGGAGCTCGTTTGATACTCGAATTAATTGGTCCAAGTTGGTCACTCAGAACTGATACTCGACATGTATTAGTTATGAAAAACAGTTTCGTTTTTGATTTCTAAACTTTCAAACCAACTTTCTGATCTTAGTAGCGTGTTATTTAGTGTATGAAGTTTATTCATTGAAAGAGTTTGAGGTTCTTGATTAGTATTACATGTCGAAATAAAACTAAGGGTGTGTTTATGCTCGTTAAAGCAGAACCAAAAGAAATGCATGTCTGCTACTTATGTGTTGTTTTCAAACCTGTGTATTACAATAGTTATTAAATAGCCACGCAAGGATTTAGGATTGCCACCTTTTGTAAAAAAAATGATTTACGAGAGCTCATGAAATAATAGATAAAACTAGGAGGGTTGCGTAGCATGTTAAATGTGAAATTTAATAATGTAAAAACATAGTGTACGTATTGAAAACAATTGGGAGAGACTTACAACACCACGAAATGGTTTTGTAACAATTCGCAATTTCAGGTTAACTTTTATTTCCGAAAATTTCACTATTCACTTTTCACTATTCACTTTTTACTATTCATCTCAGAAATTTTTATTTGATATTCTCGAGTGATAAATCATTTCCATGGCAAATTAAATGTTTGACATTCGTCAGATCATTTTCGTGAAAGTTATTAAGGAATTACACGTTTTAGGGTAAAACGTCATTTAGAAATTCTACGTACAACGAAACTCGACCGCGTTAAGTGACCCCGCATCAGAAAAATGTTTGACACACTCATGATTTATTTGAGAATTAATCGTGACTGAGAAAAATATGACCAAAGACTTCCCGGCAGGTCACCCAAGCCAGTACTATTCTCACATGAGCACGCTTAACCGTATGGGCGATTAACCGTTAGACCACAAAACGCGTTTCTAATACAATTTGAGTTTTCAACTTATTAGAAAAAGTCAACATATTTTTCCCTCCTCCTTTGACCAAAAATCATTCTTTGATTTTATAAGTCATTCCTTGATTTTTAGGCTTGCGGTTTTAGGTCTAAAAGACATTTAACACCAACCGACACTAGACTGAGCCCAGCCTAGACATTATAAGTCATTTTAAGTCATTATTATCCTATTAGAAAAGTTACATTTTACTTTTCTCAATTTTACGCAACTTTCGTACGTTTTACGTATTACGCGTTTTAGACCCGTGTTTCCAGTTTTTAGCAGGGTTTTAGCACCCGATAGAACCTACCACTCATTTTATATTTTATTATGGACTATATTGACATGTTTGACCATACTTTCAAGTTTCATATTTTTAGGATACCCGGTTTTACGTTTTGAGGCTTAATCATTTACGGTTAGCGATTTACGGAGTCAAAACTAGCTCTATATCTAGGATATTATCATCCAAAGACCAAGAGTCATCATCTAGTCACCTTATCCCCATTCCAAACCGCCACTAGGGGGGGGCATTCACACTTGTGGCATCATCTCATGACTTTAGCCATTGGATCATTTTTATTTACAACTTTGTCTCCAAGTTTATGTAGTTTCCTAGCCACCTTCCTAACCTCCTCATTCTTGCTATAAATAGAGAGCTCATTCCTTTCATTCTTCATCAATAAAAACGCCACAACCTCCATACCTAGCACCATGATCCTTTGATCTTCAATATACAAGTTACACTACAAAGTTCAAGGTCTTAGTATTCTCTACCTAGTTCTTAAGTTTGTTTGGTGATTCCATGGTTGAATTAGGAGCTACACAAGGTGATTAGGGGCTGAAGTTAATGGGTTTTCACAAGGTCTATATCAAGTCTATCAATGGTTACAAGAGTTATGGTGAAGGGTTTACAAGCTTAGGTTTAGTGTCCTAGTTCTATACTTGACTTCCTTTCTTTAGAAAGCCAAAAGTTGTAAGCAAACCCTTATACACTTTCTTGCTCAATATCATTTCATGCTTATTATGTTTCTTTCATGCTATATATGGTCTTTGTATTGTGTTCATGATGTTTAAAAATGGATAAAACAAGTATTGGTATACATATGTTAACTTATGACAAGTAAACAAGCAAACTAGTGATTTTTATGGAAAACCACGACCACAATAGTATAACTTTGATATTTGACACTTACTTAATGTTAAATAGGACTTAACAAGGAAAACATAGCAATTTGAATCACCCAAAACGAGTACACGAGTCAAAAGTTATGACCATAAGAAGTTAGCGACACCAAAACGCCGAAACTGCCCATAACCTCCTGTTTGCATTCTGCCAATTTGAAAGTCCCACTTCTGCTCCGATTCATCAAAAAGTTAAAACACGAAAGTTGTCCGGAACGACGTTTTCGTTCAGGAACAAAGAAGCTCGAGACCTGAAAATGCTTTTTGAGTGATAAAATTCTTCAAAATCTTAACAGCCCATTTTAGACCAAAGTAACTATATAATTGTTATAATTAGATGAGACCAAGAGGTCTAATGACCTAAAGCCAAGACCACAACCATGGCTAAAGCCAAGGTTGAGTCTCAAGACCATGGTAACATGACCAAAGTCACGGCAAAGCCACGGCTAAAGACCATATAACTATTAAAGATCAAAAGCTTATATATATATATATGTTATCAAATACTACAATAGTAGGGAGCCTCATGTGAGGAGTTCATTGAGTAAGCCGTCGAGACGAGTTGTGGATTTACGAGTTAAAGTGTCCTGGCTCCTCGAACGTTTACTTCATGACTTCTGAATTATGTCGGCCCGAACGGTAGTAAGAGATATACAAACTATACATGTTTCATAGACCACTTATATTCAACGACTTACACTATATACTAAGTACTACATCATGAACATTATGCAAGACATATATAGGCAATTCTTCGTATTCTTAGACGTTACTCCAAACCTAAGTCGCAACGTTCTATTATAGGCTGCTCTTAGAGACTTTCGCGATTCGACTACCACTTTCATTTCTCATTACATAAGCTTAAGGTGAGTCATAGCCCCTACTTTTTCATACTTGTTTTAACTCCTTGGGGGGGATACATGCTCAACTACTTGCTTACTTGTACAAATACTTGATCGCATTATACTTGATTGTTCTATACTTGATTGTCTTATACTTGATCGCATTATACTTGATTTCATATATACATAACTGCATTATACTTGATTGTGTTACTGCCAGTGGCTCCAGATTAAGTTGCTGGATGACCATTGAGACTTCCGGTGGCTCCACATTAAGTTGTTGGATGACCATTGAGGCTATTGATACATCCTAACATTTGCGAATGTCGGATACATCATAAACGTGAGGTCTTCGGAGATGAAGTGTAGACTCACGACTAATTGCTTAATTGTTTTGATGAACTTATACATGTCTTTATCATACTATATTGTAGCAGTGGGTTGTGAACACACAGGTTACAAGTCTCTTATGGCGGGACTTGTAACTGAGTGGATTCACGATGCCTTTGCTGTGTGAGCATTCTTTTAAGGCTTTTCAACTGTTTTAAGACAAACTCTATGAACTCACCAACCATTGTGTTGACACTTTAGCATGTTATCTCAGGTCTATAAGGCGATAGCTAGTGCGTGGAACTTAGAGTCAAGCTGCATATTCTGAAGACTTACGCTTTTATCATTTACCATTCAAAACTTTGTATACATTTATGTATCATACTTTGGAATCTCATGTTTGTAACTTTGAATTCATTAATCGAATGGTAACTTTTCAAAACGTCTCATTTAGAGTTCGTTTTCTATAACTTGTACTTTGTATTATGAAGTAGCACCCCTCTGACACAGTCTTCCGCTGCGGTATTTTGGGGGTGTTACAGATTGGTACCAGAGCCTTGGTTATAGAGAACTAGGTTGCATTTAGTGCCTAGACTATAACTGCTATATACGTTGGGACCTTCCTCTTTATTTGCCTTACACACACTACATACACATATGCTTTTGGTTAGAGGTTTACTTAGTTCCACGCTGTTAGATGATGTGACTTTAGTATTATAAGGAGCCCCAGAGATTCGTCGAGTTATTAAAAACATGAAGCTCAGTAATAACTAATTAGTTAACTTGATCTTGTGACAGTTCTTGTTTGATGAGACACAAGATTTGAGTTAAATAATATTATTGCTTAGCTTTAGGGATTTGATGGCTTGATTATCTTACCATCGGCCTCAGAAGGCGGATTTTGTGTCGGAAATTCTTAAGTAGGATGTTTTAGAATCTCCTTATTTAAATGGATTGGGACGCCTCTTCAGTTAAATAAAGAAATTGTAAATCACCGAACCATAAGTTTATGAGACCTTACTTACATAAATTTGGACGCTTCTTTATGTAAGTAATGTGTTATAAATAAGTGGGCTTAATTATAGCCGATACAACTCCTTAACCAGAATCTTAGACGAATCAGAGTAAACACCACTATATTAGAGATCCCGAATTCTTTTAGACACATCGTAAGTAGTTAACATCAACTGAACTTCGGGACGAAGTTCTCCTTAAGGGGTAGAGACTGTAACAATTCGCAATTTCAGGTTAACTTTTATTTCCGAAAATTTCACTATTCACTTTTCACTATTCACTTTTTACTATTCATCTCAGAAATTTTTATTTGATATTCTCGAGTGATAAATCATTTCCATGGCAAATTAAATGTTTGACATTCGTCAGATCATTTTCGTGAAAGTTATTAAGGAATTACACGTTTTAGGGTAAAACGTCATTTAGAAATTCTACGTACAACGAAACTCGACCGCGTTAAGTGACCCCGCATCAGAAAAATGTTTGACACACTCATGATTTATTTGAGAATTAATCGTGACTGAGAAAAATATGACCAAAGACTTCCCGGCAGGTCACCCAAGCCAGTACTATTCTCACATGAGCACGCTTAACCGTATGGGCGATTAACCGTTAGACCACAAAACGCGTTTCTAAGACAATTTGAGTTTTCAACTTATTAGAAAAAGTCAACATATTTTTCCCTCCTCCTTTGACCAAAAATCATTCTTTGATTTTATAAGTCATTCCTTGATTTTTAGGCTTGCGGTTTTAGGTCTAAAAGACATTTAACACCAACCGACACTAGACTGAGCCCAGCCTAGACATTATAAGTCATTTTAAGTCATTATTATCCTATTAGAAAAGTTACATTTTACTTTTCTCAATTTTACGCAACTTTCGTACGTTTTACGTATTACGCGTTTTAGACCCGTGTTTCCAGTTTTTAGCAGGGTTTTAGCACCCGATAGAACCTACCACTCATTTTATATTTTATTATGGACTATATTGACATGTTTGACCATACTTTCAAGTTTCATATTTTTAGGATACCCGGTTTTACGTTTTGAGGCTTAATCATTTACGGTTAGCGATTTACGGAGTCAAAACTAGCTCTATATCTAGGATATTATCATCCAAAGACCAAGAGTCATCATCTAGTCACCTTATCCCCATTCCAAACCGCCACTAGGGGGGGGCATTCACACTTGTGGCATCATCTCATGACTTTAGCCATTGGATCATTTTTATTTACAACTTTGTCTCCAAGTTTATGTAGTTTCCTAGCCACCTTCCTAACCTCCTCATTCTTGCTATAAATAGAGAGCTCATTCCTTTCATTCTTCATCAATAAAAACGCCACAACCTCCATACCTAGCACCATGATCCTTTGATCTTCAATATACAAGTTACACTACAAAGTTCAAGGTCTTAGTATTCTCTACCTAGTTCTTAAGTTTGTTTGGTGATTCCATGGTTGAATTAGGAGCTACACAAGGTGATTAGGGGCTGAAGTTAATGGGTTTTCACAAGGTCTATATCAAGTCTATCAATGGTTACAAGAGTTATGGTGAAGGGTTTACAAGCTTAGGTTTAGTGTCCTAGTTCTATACTTGACTTCCTTTCTTTAGAAAGCCAAAAGTTGTAAGCAAACCCTTATACACTTTCTTGCTCAATATCATTTCATGCTTATTATGTTTCTTTCATGCTATATATGGTCTTTGTATTGTGTTCATGATGTTTAAAAATGGATAAAACAAGTATTGGTATACATATGTTAACTTATGACAAGTAAACAAGCAAACTAGTGATTTTTATGGAAAACCACGACCACAATAGTATAACTTTGATATTTGACACTTACTTAATGTTAAATAGGACTTAACAAGGAAAACATAGCAATTTGAATCACCCAAAACGAGTACACGAGTCAAAAGTTATGACCATAAGAAGTTAGCGACACCAAAACGCCGAAACTGCCCATAACCTCCTGTTTGCATTCTGCCAATTTGAAAGTCCCACTTCTGCTCCGATTCATCAAAAAGTTAAAACACGAAAGTTGTCCGGAACGACGTTTTCGTTCAGGAACAAAGAAGCTCGAGACCTGAAAATGCTTTTTGAGTGATAAAATTCTTCAAAATCTTAACAGCCCATTTTAGACCAAAGTAACTATATAATTGTTATAATTAGATGAGACCAAGAGGTCTAATGACCTAAAGCCAAGACCACAACCATGGCTAAAGCCAAGGTTGAGTCTCAAGACCATGGTAACATGACCAAAGTCACGGCAAAGCCACGGCTAAAGACCATATAACTATTAAAGATCAAAAGCTTATATATATATATATGTTATCAAATACTACAATAGTAGGGAGCCTCATGTGAGGAGTTCATTGAGTAAGCCGTCGAGACGAGTTGTGGATTTACGAGTTAAAGTGTCCTGGCTCCTCGAACGTTTACTTCATGACTTCTGAATTATGTCGGCCCGAACGGTAGTAAGAGATATACAAACTATACATGTTTCATAGACCACTTATATTCAACGACTTACACTATATACTAAGTACTACATCATGAACATTATGCAAGACATATATAGGCAATTCTTCGTATTCTTAGACGTTACTCCAAACCTAAGTCGCAACGTTCTATTATAGGCTGCTCTTAGAGACTTTCGCGATTCGACTACCACTTTCATTTCTCATTACATAAGCTTAAGGTGAGTCATAGCCCCTACTTTTTCATACTTGTTTTAACTCCTTGGGGGGGATACATGCTCAACTACTTGCTTACTTGTACAAATACTTGATCGCATTATACTTGATTGTTCTATACTTGATTGTCTTATACTTGATCGCATTATACTTGATTTCATATATACATAACTGCATTATACTTGATTGTGTTACTGCCAGTGGCTCCAGATTAAGTTGCTGGATGACCATTGAGACTTCCGGTGGCTCCACATTAAGTTGTTGGATGACCATTGAGGCTATTGATACATCCTAACATTTGCGAATGTCGGATACATCATAAACGTGAGGTCTTCGGAGATGAAGTGTAGACTCACGACTAATTGCTTAATTGTTTTGATGAACTTATACATGTCTTTATCATACTATATTGTAGCAGTGGGTTGTGAACACACAGGTTACAAGTCTCTTATGGCGGGACTTGTAACTGAGTGGATTCACGATGCCTTTGCTGTGTGAGCATTCTTTTAAGGCTTTTCAACTGTTTTAAGACAAACTCTATGAACTCACCAACCATTGTGTTGACACTTTAGCATGTTATCTCAGGTCTATAAGGCGATAGCTAGTGCGTGGAACTTAGAGTCAAGCTGCATATTCTGAAGACTTACGCTTTTATCATTTACCATTCAAAACTTTGTATACATTTATGTATCATACTTTGGAATCTCATGTTTGTAACTTTGAATTCATTAATCGAATGGTAACTTTTCAAAACGTCTCATTTAGAGTTCGTTTTCTATAACTTGTACTTTGTATTATGAAGTAGCACCCCTCTGACACAGTCTTCCGCTGCGGTATTTTGGGGGTGTTACAGGTGTGGAGGACACGATGTGGACTCGTGATTAGAAGTGGATTGAAGATGTAGCTAGTTTAAGGACTCAACCATGAACCGAGACCACCTCCTTGTTGACTTGAATAATGCTTCAAACCTTGGAATATTTGACTAGTTCTCTCGTAAGGTACTAGAAAGAATGAAAGAAAGACTTTGTAATGTGAAGAGTGTTTGCTAGCCCTCTCGTACAGCACGAAAAGGGAACCAACAAATGACTTAGAGAAATATTCTGAGATGTGAAATGTTTGTGTTTGAGTGTGAGTAACTTGTCGATATGCATGGCTCTATATATACCCAAGTTTGAGCTTGGACAAATGGCAAAATGGAGCAGAGATCATGAGAGTTTTGGAGTGTGAAAGCTTCTCAAATATGCATGTTCTTCGATTGGAGATGGTTGGAGGTGGGATATCAATGGAACAAATGTCGAGTGAGTTCAGAAACTTTTCTTAAGCCATCTCATCAATTGGGAAGCAGGAGAGGTGGTGTAAGAGTTTGCACATGGGTTTCCTTTATTCATGATCGATATAAACAATGCTGAAGGTGAATGAGTGTCGATTTACATGCCATCTTATATACTCTTGTTATGCCTAGACAAGTGGGGTTATGGAGCAGGAATATTGCAAAACTTGGAAGAGTTGTAAGTGAGCACATGTTATGTAAGACTTGCGTGTGAGAGTGGTCCATATTGTGAAAGAGAGTTACATGTTTTTGTTCTTCCTTTCTTGTCGATTTCATAGAGATACAAGAGTGAAGAGGGGACCGGTTTAGAGTGTATAGTGGAAAGTCAAGGGTGTGTGTACTAAGAGTGTGTCATATATTGTGTGTCTACTTTGGGTTAAGATACAATTCTGTATTATGTCACTATTTGAGTCCTATATGCAAGAAGAAAGTGAGGCGTGTGGTTGTTTACTGTCATCGCAAAAAAATAAAAAGAAGGAGGTTATGAGTTGTCTTCTTTTGGCTACTAATACACTAAAAAGATAGGGGAATTGCATAGTTCTTATACTTTTGATCTTTGTATCTCTACAAACTTTGAATGCCATAGTGGTATTGTTGGATGCGTTAGGTACTTAAGAAGACTAGTAATATTATAAACGTGACCACGAATGAAATGTGGGTTGTTTAGAGTAGTTTTATAAGTCAGACAAATAAACTTTTAAGCAAAACACAAATTTGAGTCAAGATGAAAATCGGAATATCGAGTTAAACTGTGATGATATTTGAGCTATCCAACATTCGTAAAAATGAAAACAGTTTGTTATTCTTAATTCTCAGCTGGGAGAATAATGGAGTCGAGCAAAAATATTATTGGGTTGTTAAAAGAAATTGTGAAATATATGGTTAAAGCAAACGCTACATGTGACATGTATAAATTAAATAAAAGAGTGCATTTGGGCTTATACTGAGCTTGTTGAGTTATTTGACAAAATGTAAATTTATTATTTATAAACGTTTTAAGTTACTTGCGATATTTAAAATTTTTAAGATGTATGTGATATCGTTCCAAGGTAAATATCGAATAACGTTGTGCTTGACAAAAAAATTTTTTTTGTCATTGGTAAAAATGGTTAATTTATGTTGTAATAACGTGTTAATCGTATGAAAATTTTTACGGGATGTTATATTACCTACCCGTTAAACTGAATCCCGTCCCGGGATTCCAAGATAAGGTAGCCGTAAAGGTGAGTGGAAAGGTTGAACAAATAGTTATTTCTGACGATCTAACTCCTGAGCGGGTTTTAGTTATTCTTTCCAGCTTAACGTATCTATTATTATATTAGCTTCTTCTTTTTAATTGTACTTTCCAGCTTAACGTATCTACTACTACATTAGCTTTTTACTTGATGATAACCGATCTTAGTATGATTTTGAAAGAAAAACTTGGGGGAACTTTAGTCCAAAATTATAGTTGTTACTTGGCAGTATTATTTGTAGGTTTTAAGGTGTAAACAGTATTTTACCACAGTGGTGTATAGTACCCAACTCTTATTCTCTTTAAATAACCCACTAGTATACTCCTTTTTACCTAACTTTTCTTTCTCACTTTATCATTTTCGGTCAACATGCCGCACTTCATCACCATTCTTGCAATCTTGTATGCCATTGTTACTGCTATTTATCTAGTGTATGTTCCGAACGAAGATTATGCTATGTTGGTTGGGATCTTAATGTTTCTTGCACCACTCGTGGTTCTATCGATCATCATTGACAAGTTTTGGAAGTGAGGAATAGTGTCGTAGTGTAGTGGTCGGAATGTTGAAATAAGGTTCATTGTGTTTCCATGTAATTTTGAATGTATGAATGAAATTTTTATTTCGCTTTATGCTGTCTTAGTTTATGTTAATTTCTCGCTTGTTTTTACTGCTTATCAATTGTTAGATTAATATATAGAAGGTTATTAGGTGTCAAAATATTTTAGAGTTGGTTGGTCAAGTTTACAAAGGTGGGTTTTAATAAATGTATAACCGAAACTATATATGGAAGTTTGCCTGTCTTTGTTTGGAACCGAGTATTTAAATACATATGATTTTTGGTATAGTTGGATATGGCAATTGGGTTGAGCTTTGATGAAAATTTGACCATCGAAGGATCGATTAATTGGAAAAGATTCGTCACACTTGTTTCTTGGGTTCATGATAAATTGAGATGCACAAAAATATTGATGGGGTGTGTAGAAATGTCACGGAAAAATGGTTCGAAACTATAGGTATGAGTCGTTTGGAAGTAATGTTTATGTTTCAGGTTTGAGCAATGCCGGGCTCAAGTTGGTGATCAGTCCAATGGTGTGTTGGGTTATTGAGATTTTGTGGCCCAAAAGTGTGTTGGTATATAGAAGCAGTGGGTTAAGGCCCAATGTGTGTCGGCATATGGAAGCAGTGGGTTAAGGCCCAAGTTAAGAAGGTTTTTGCGAGTATGTTTCATCGACATACGTTTTATTCTAAGATACATGAGGTAATGAGTTGATTTGAGATTTGTTAAGGTATCGTATAATGTTTGAGAGTTTGTAAAGATTATTGATAAGTTCATAATTTCTTAGAGGCTGAGGGGTTAATTCGTGTGAGACTGTATTATTCATACGTGGCGCGTTCATGATTTAGTTATGGTGTTACATGTTTAACGTGATCTGTTCTTGCCACTTGTGTTGAAATGCGAAAGCCAAGGTAGAATTTTCACCACGTATCCCAAAAATTATTTGCTAGTTTTAAATAGATGTAGGCTTTTGAAAATTTTACCGTTTGAATACAAACGGTCATAAAATAATTGAGATTTATTATTATTTTTTTTCAATTCCTTATAAATACCATTGGTATGTGTTGGGTTATCCACACACACACAAAACAATCAATGGCTTGCAAGCTACCACATACCGCTGAACAATTTCAACAATATATCAAAGCAGAAGCCGAGAATAGTGATTTGGATCGCCAAAATGCTATTGTGAAGGTCATCTTGAAGTTTGAGGTCGCGAAACAACTGAAACAACGGCTTAGGGAATGCTACGTAGGGTGTACAGATATATCGGATGATAGAAAATATGTGATCGACACGTTCTTGCATGACGAATATCGTAAGGATGCTGCGGTGATTGAATCGCTATGGGCTTGTGTTCATCAGATAGAGAATCAAATTTCCAACAAAATCCGTTGGAGTTTTGAAGAGAATGTTGAAGTTGCTAGGGTTGAACCACAACAACACCAACACCAGCAGCAACAACAACAACAACAACAACAACAACAACAACAACAACAACAACAACAACAACAACAATTGCCTCATCTGGATCAATTCCAGCCAAGTTTTGAGGAAAATGTGGCAGTCGACGATGGTGGTTGGACTTCTGACATGGAGCGGGAGCTGAGTAGGTTGGAGGCTCAAATAGAAGAAGAGAGGCTGGCAAGCTTTGACCCTTATGATGATGGATATGACTCTAACAATTCTCAGACTTGGGATCACCCAGACTACCGCTGAAGTGTAATGTTTAATTTAGCATCGTTTGTAATGTTTTTATGTATTTATGTTCAGTCTGCTTTTTAATAATATGTTGTTTGAATAAAGTTCCTTGTGATCATACTTTGGATGAGAATTTGTTTATTCTGTTACGTCTTAGATTTTCTTTATAATTACAAAAATCTGTGCGGGTAACCTACCCGTTAAACAAAAGAGTTTTGTTGATACAGGTTTTTACAAAGAGAAGAGGGTAGAAAAATTTCTTGAATTATCAGCTTTCGTGGATAGAAATTTAGTTTGGGGAAAAGTGAGTGCACATGGCATTTTCCATCAGCTGGGAGGATCAATCGTTTAGTGACGTCAAGGTTTACCTAATGATCTTTGTAATGTTAGCATTACCGATGCTAGTCATATCGTTGTGTATTAATATTCGTGGTTTCTAGTGAGATTTAGGTGTTCGTGGTTTCATATGCCTGTTAACTCAGAAATAATTAAACCTATTTATCTATATTTCGTTATTTACATAGAGAAGCGTCCTAAACTATGTAACTAAAGAAATATAAACTTATGGTTCAATGATTTACAATTTCTTGATTTGAATAAAAGGGCGTCCCAATCCATTCAAATTAAGACGTTGTAAATCATTTTAAAAATTCTGACTTAACATCCATACTAATTGACAAAATAATTTATGCGCGGATTTTTCGAGAGTACGAAAAGAGTATCTCATATGCATCTATAAAAATGAGAGTGAGAAAATTGAGGATTGGTATAGTATTCAAAATAGTTGGGGAGCATATATATATATTAATATACTAGAGTGTTGTTGTAGCATAAACTAGCTAAAAGTCACATAATCGTCTGGCGGATGGAAATATGAAGACACGGCATTTGTAGCTGTAGCAACCCGTAAATTTTCATAAGGCAAAATGACTATTTTGCCCTTTGACTTAGACTTTGACTTTTGACTGTTTGACTTTTACCATAACGAAAAAGCAAATACTGTAATCGGTAGTTAACCGGTAACTTCCCAAGTTAAATAATTCGCTCTGATTTGAATTATTATCCTCTGAACGATTTCGTTCACCCCGGTCTATATAACGAGAGGTTATATTGTTTTTCCTTCTTACCGACACAACATTGGTAATAGTTTAAATTCGATAATTATATTCGGAGTCTATAATTTCGTTTTTATATTATCATTATAAAAACGCTCTTAGAAATATATTTCTCGCAATTACTAAACCAAGATACCGCGTTTACACTTTAGCTCAACGGAACACGGGGTATACATAATACCTTCAATAATAATAATAAGTTGTCTTTATCATGTATATATTTTTTTCCCACCGCCTTATCACTTCTTGAGATAAGATCAGACTCAATCTCATCTTATTTATTTCTTTCAAACGTGCCATCTCACAACTCCCTCTCTCTAGCACAACCGACTACCAGCACCGCCTCACCCACTGGCCGCCGCCACCCTCCACCACATCTCCTACTGTGTTTTGCTGCTACCACAGTGCAAAGAAGACCAAGAGGGTGTTTGTTCACAGTTTTAGTGAAAGGGTGACTTGGGGTTTGTTTGGTTTTGTTCATGTAACGCCACCACCAACACCACGGCATCCACCGCCGCCACTATCTTCATCACCATGTCCACCTTCTCTATTTGTTATGCGGTATGTCAACCAAATATGTCATCTATATATATCACGTATTGATATATATACAGTCAGTCTTGAGTTCCATGAGCTTAGAGCAATAATAACTATCAGGATGATAATTGCGCACATTGCAATTATACTATGAACTTTATTGTCCATTACTGTATTACAAACCTATGAATTCACTCAACCTTTGTGTTGACTTTTTAGCATGTATTCTCAGGTACGAAAGGAATTAGCTGGCATGTGAAGGCGCACGGAAAACATTTTGAAGACAATGCATATTATCATTCGAAGAACTTTACAACTTTAATGTTGTACATTTTGTAAACTTATGGGACCTCTTTGTAATCTCTGATATTTTAATCGAATGATAATTTATTTCAAAACGTCTCATTTAGAGTCGTTTTCTGTAACTTGTACACTGTGAACTATGAAGTAATACCCCGGTGACATAATCTTCCGCTGTGATAATTTTGGGGGTGTTACAGATTGGTATCAGAGCTAGAGTTATAGAGAACCAGGTTGCATTTAAACCTAGACTATAACTACTCTTTACCCACTTTACTGATTGTTGTCTTCTACATTCCGTGCGCCATGCTTACTCCTGAACACAATACTGTATTATTTGTATACAGACTATTTATATGAATGGTTGACTAAACATGACTGCGTATGTCTACTTGAAGGCATTACGGCACAACCGGATTTCCCCTGATCATACACAGTTTATTATGATCTACGAAATTTTCTCATGACATTGTTGTAGATACAATGGTCATACTTATATCTCAAACATCGTGAGATACACAATTGACTTAGATATATCTCAGACATCGTGAGATACACAACTTGGTTATTAATATATCTCAGACATCGTGAGGTACACAATTGACTTAGATATATCTCAGACATCGTGAGATACACAACTTGGTTATTCATATATCTCAGGCATTGTGAGATACACAACTTGCTTATTCATATATCTCAGACATTGTGAGATACACAACTTGTTTGTTCACATATCTCAGACAGTGTGAGATGCACAACTTGTTTATTCACATATCTCAGACAGTGTGAGATGCACAACTTGTTTATTCACATATCTCAGACAGTGTGAGATGCACAACTTGTTTATTCATATATCTCAGGCACCGTAAGATATACAATTGACTTAGATATATCTCATACATTGAGAGACACATAATAGTCTTATCTATTTCTCAGACATTGAGAGACACATAATAGTCTTATCTATTTCTCAGATATTGAGAGACACACAATAGTCTTATCTATTTCTCATACTGAGGTACACAATGGTCTTATATATTTCTCCGACATTGTGAGTTGCACAATGGTCTCTATGGTATTTCTCAAATATTGTGAGAAAACTATTTCACAACTATGAACTCATCTACTCTTTTGAATGCTATGTTGATTTTCTCTGATTGTGTTACTCCTCATCACCGAGGATGAGTGTGAACATTCATTCCATTCTCTTGGAACACCTACGACATCTCTTGATACACCTCCTTGTAACTTATCGGTTAAGTATGAGTGTTGTGTCGGGAATTCTTAAGTAGGATGATTTGGAATATCCTTATTTAAATAAATTGGGACGCCTTTTCATTTAAATAAAGAAATTGTGAATCGCCGAACCATAAGTTTATATTTCTTTATTTACATTGTTTGGGACGCCTCTCTATGTAAATAATGAATTATAAATGAGTGGGCTTATTTGTATCTGATATGACATGAGTATAAACTTGAACTTGAGAATCACCAGTATTTTACCATTCAACAAAAATCTTAAGAACTCATTTGGACTCTCTGAGTTCATTCTTAAGTTATCCCTTTTGCTATTGCAAATCTTTACAATCATGAGCTACTTATTGAGTTAACAGACTTGTTACACTCGTGAACTAACGAACTTGGTTCAATCTTGAACTAACAGACTGAGTACGATATTTCACCTACTTACTTGGGTACGTAGATGCCTACTTTACTTAGGTGCGCGGACACCTACACATAAGCTTTCTCATGAGCTCCTCCAAATTGCTGGCCTTTATTCTAGAGACATTGTTTCTTGAAATGTCCTCATTTCCACATTCCATCACCGTTTGGATCCTTGAGCAGACCAAGCTCGCACAACTTGATCCACTGGATTACGAGACATCTGGATTGTTACATCCAGTGTGAATCGATCAAACGAAGTTACGTTTCCTTGAATACTGAATGAAAGTTCTCAGATGAATTTTTTTTCCATAACTTCTCATTGGTTGAGACCATCATTGGACACACTACTGCCAACTCTTGAAAGCGATGAATAGAAGTTGTGATATCAACACCACTGACCGCAAGAAAACTTCACATCCATTTCTTACACCTCATTCCGAGGGTAGTACTTCTTGATTAATAACTTCTTCAACATAATTCAAGCAATTTTTTAAGCATTCTCAATACTAATGGATTGAGCAACATTCCACCATGATAAAGCATCGCCCGGAAGTATGCTTGTGGCATTTTTGACTTTGCAGTTTTCAGCAAAATTGCTGATTAGAAATACTGACTCTGTCCTCTCAAACAAATGAGTTAAATCAATTGCTCTTCTGTGACTTTGGAATTGTTGAGCTTGTAGATCCCGAACTCCTTAAAAGAGCAGCCTCTAACTAATGGTACAACATTCACTCCTGTGGCGCTTCCAACTGGCCTTGCAATATTAGGCCTTTCAGTTGAGCCCTAATATTAATCTTGCTCACCATCAAAACTTAAAAGGGTTCTTGATTTCACCTAGGAGCGTGTGATCAGAATTCACTACAAATACCCACACACCTTTTCCCAAACATCTTAACATCGGACTATTCAACATCCTTATTAGGATTGGTCCGGTAGCTTGCACAAATGAGCTACCACTAGAACCTAGCAGTGTACATAATGTTTTTCATATGAGCAATCTAAAGAAGTGTCATACTGGTGAGACACTCACTATTCCTCTGGAAGAGATCTAGATTGACGAATGTCTAAACATTACCAAAGAACCTATCAAAATCATGGACCGTGAGATCAAACAACTTAAGTAAAGTCGCATTCCTATTATCAAAGTTCTTTGGAACTCTAGCAAGGACTCGAATTCAAGTGGGAGCGTGAAGACCATATGTGTCACGAGTACTCCCATCTTTTCTTAAACCCACCGTCAGTAGATAACACTCATTGAACTTCGGGATGAAGTTCCCTTACATATGTACGCCCACCTCTTCTGGGACACATTATCAACTCATAACACAAACTAAATCATGAGGACATGATTCCCGTAACTGATGGAGGCTGTAGCAACCCGTAAATTTTCATAAGGCAAAATGACTATTTTGCCCTTTGACTTAGACTTTGACTTTTGACTGTTTGACTTTTACCATAACGAAAAAGCAAATACTGTAATCGGTAGTTAACCGGTAACTTCCCAAGTTAAATAATTCGCTCTGATTTGAATTATTATCCTCTGAACGATTTCGTTCACCCCGGTCTATATAACGAGAGGTTATATTGTTTTTCCTTCTTACCGACACAACATTGGTAATAGTTTAAATTCGATAATTATATTCGGAGTCTATAATTTCGTTTTTATATTATCATTATAAAAACGCTCTTAGAAATATATTTCTCGCAATTACTAAACCAAGATACCGCGTTTACACTTTAGCTCAACGGAACACGGGGTATACATAATACCTTCAATAATAATAATAAGTTGTCTTTATCATGTATATATTTTTTTTCCCACCTCCTTATCACTTCTTGAGATAAGATCAGACTCAATCTCATCTTATTTATTTCTTTCAAACGTGCCATCTCACAACTCCCTCTCTCTAGCACAACCGACTACCAGCACCGCCTCACCCACTGGCCGCCGCCACCCTCCACCACATCTCCTACTGTGTTTTGCTGCTACCACAGTGCAAAGAAGACCAAGAGGGTGTTTGTTCACAGTTTTAGTGAAAGGGTGACTTGGGGTTTGTTTGGTTTTGTTCATGTAACGCCACCACCAACACCACGGCATCCACCGCCGCCACTATCTTCATCACCATGTCCACCTTCTCTATTTGTTATGCGGTATGTCGACCAAATATGTCATCTTTTTGTTACTTTAGATTTAAATCCGACCACTAAACGTATTATCTTTTGAAAACTCATACGTATCGAGTACTTTCCGCGTGTCACATTTTGACACAAGCTTATATTTAATAGGTTATGCTGATTCCTTACCATTGTGCTTTACTAGACATCGTTTGTGTTACGTTATTCACCATACGCTGAGGTGAGTTCATAGCCCCTACTTTTGTTTAACTGTTTTATAAACTACATGGGGGAGATACATGCTACTGTTTTTATTATGGACAATGACTTGTAAACTGAATGCTAGCCCTGGTTGTATTATTGCATGCATGTCTAAGTTGTTTATGCCAAAAGTCCCCTTATCATGGACCATTAATCACTTGTTGGTGCAAGTGAGCGCAAATATTGTGGATAGGCCTATCGGGATTGACGAATCCCGTTTGTGTTAGCTGGATAAGTAACCAAACGCACTATATTTGGAACACTAGGTATATGGCAATTACCTACACGGGGCGATTATTATTCTATATATATCACGTATTGATATATATACAGTCAGTCTTGAGTTCCATGAGCTTAGAGCAATAATAACTATCAGGATGATAATTGCGCACATTGCAATTATACTATGAACTTTATTGTCCATTACTGTATTACAAACCTATGAATTCACTCAACCTTTGTGTTGACTTTTTAGCATGTATTCTCAGGTACGAAAGGAATTAGCTGGCATGTGAAGGCGCACGGAAAACATTTTGAAGACAATGCATATTATCATTCGAAGAACTTTACAACTTTAATGTTGTACATTTTGTAAACTTATGGGACCTCTTTGTAATCTCTGATATTTTAATCGAATGATAATTTATTTCAAAACGTCTCATTTAGAGTCGTTTTCTGTAACTTGTACACTGTGAACTATGAAGTAATACCCCGGTGACATAATCTTCCGCTGTGATAATTTTGGGGGTGTTACAGTAATAATCCCGATTTAGTAAATATAAGTCATTAGCATAATCATAACATGTTAACATGTATAAGAACGTCTCTACCAGATGTTGGAAACGCGTAGGCACGGAGGGCATAAGGTGGTATTTTGTAAAAGTGGTCCGTTTTAAAAGTGTAGTTATAGTCCAATGTTCAAAACACTTGGTTCTCTATAACTGTAGCTCTGACGCCAATCTGTAACACCCCCAAAATCATCACGTCAGCGGAAGACTTAAAATGTCAGCGGAAGACTTTTTGGGTGTTACTTCGAGGATCTTTATCACAATCATAGAAAACGACACAAAAGTGACGCTTTAAAATTTAATTCATTCAAAATACCAAATATTCGAGACATCAAGATGTTTCATAGTTTAAACAACAAGTTTATTTGAAGTATGTCAAAACGTTTATTTAAGCCCATGCCGGGTTACAAGCCCACTCCGTGCCTTCAAGTTCCTTCTCGTTTAGTTACCTGAGATAAACACATGCTAAAAGTGTCAACACAAAGGTTGGTGAGTTCATAGAGTTTATAGTTTTAATTATTAATTAGAAAATGAGTGATTTCCTTATCAATTAAAAAAAATAGTTCGTTGGTTTGCCCTTCATTGGGTCAACATCCAAAATAGTAATTGGTTTATAAATCCATTTAACACGAGATTCGATATTTGGGCCACGTTGTTGCGTCCATAACATAAAGAGTTTACGGGGAACCGTATTTAAACAGTTGAAACTGTATCCGAACAGTTTGTAGAGAACCGTATTTAAACAGTTGAAACCGTATCCAAACAGTTTGCGGGGAACCGTATTTAAACAGTTGAAACTGTATCCGAACAGTTTGTGGAGAACCGTATTTAAACAGTTGAAACCGTATTTAAACAGTTTGTTCCATAATTCCAAATATCGATAGTAAAATCGTTAGAAAAGTTGTTACACATGCATCTCTTCCAAAGAGTTTATAAAACAGTTAAATGATAGAAAGTGTAGCTATGAACTTATAGTAATATGTAAATAGTTAACGAGTACTTGTAAAAGTATAAAACAATAGTTAAGCATGTATCTCCCCCAAAAACGTTTATAAATCATTGTAAAACAAGTAAGAGTAGGGGCTATGACTCACCTGAGAGTTATGAAAGGTATAGATAACGTAAAGTCAGAGGTAGAATGGAAATGACTTCAAAGATAACCTGAATGATATGGAAGTCCGAGATAAGTTCGACTTATCGAGAATCGTGATTTGAATATTTTTTGATGACATAATGACTTTTGTGGCAAAGGTGGCTTGCGTGGCAAAATGCTTAATAGTTCAAGAGCAAGTTATATACTATATAACTTGTCTTTATGTATAAGTATTGTTTATTATTTTATATTTCTCGGCATGAATTTATAATATGCATCTAAAGTTGGTGAATGATAAATTATAGTAACTTTCAAGTTTACGCCTGGTTAAGTGAACCGATGAGTTTTATTGTAGGAATAATCATTTCTTAACGTGTGTTCAAGTTATCGATAATAACTCCAGGTTATATAATTCACGTTATATATTATATATATTCAGAAGAATATAGTTATTCATAATTATTACTTCATTATCGTCTCAAACTGTAGGTCTCGGTATATGTTATTACGACATAGTCATAAAATATTAATTTGTCAAACGTAGTTAAGTTTCCTTGTAAACTTTTATGCTATACCAACATTACTCTTTTAAACCTAAATAGTTAAATGATTACATAAAAAAAATAAACATATTTACAACCTTATAAAAGTTTTTGGATGGAAAATGTCAAAGTATCAAACTTGTAAGGGTGCAATTGTAAAAATAATACGAGTTTCAAATCTTGTAACAAGGTTATAAGAAAATCTGATAAATGTTTTGAATATGAGGGATCAAAACTGCCAAGAGCCTAAAGTTTCAAAATAACCAAAATATTAAAGCTGTCCTAAGCAGGTATCGAACCAAAGACATCTTGCCCAGCAACCAATCATCTACCCAACTGAGCCAAAGGCTTTTTCATGTTTTAGTTTACTGTTTGATATCTTAAAAGGGTTTGCTACTGTATTATGTTTGCTAAATTTGTACATACAGAAAACTGTGATCGTGTATATGCATGTATATTCTATTTTGTTTTTACGAATTTTCTTTGAAGTCATGCAAGGTGATGTATAGTGACTTCTAAGCGTATATCAAGTTATGTTTTAAAAAGGGCTGTTGGTTTTTATTTTTCGTTACAATAGGCGAACAGCACAAAAAAAATGTCAACTTAAAATGTGGCCTTGTAAGATCTTTTTAAAATGTCTTTGATCCTTTGTAATCTATGTTGCAAGGTCTTTAACATCGCCAAGTTTTAGGACTTTTGGAGCTCGTTTGATACTCGAATTAATTGGTCCAAGTTGGTCAATCAGAACTGATACTCGACATGTATTAGTTATGAAAAACAGTTTCGTTTTTGATTTCTAAACTTTCAAACCAACTTTCTGATCTTAGTAGCGTGTTATTTAGTGTATGAAGTTTATTCATTGAAAGAGTTTGAGGTTCTTGATTAGTATTACATGTCGAAATAAAACTAAGGGTGTGTTTATGCTCGTTAAAGCAGAACCAAAAGAAATGCATGTCTGCTACTTATGTGTTGTTTTCAAACCTGTGTATTACAATAGTTATTAAATAGCCACGCAAGGATTTAGGATTGCCACCTTTTGTAAGAAAAATGATTTACGAGAGCTCATGAAATAATAGATAAAACTAGGAGGGTTGCGTAGCATGTTAAATGTGAAATTTAATAATGTAAAAACATAGTGTACGTATTGAAAACAATTGGGAGAGACTTACAACACCACGAAATGGTGTGGAGGACACGATGTGGACTCGTGATCAGAAGTGGATTGAAGATGTAGCTAGTTTAAGGACTTAACCATGAACCGAGACCACCTCCTTGTTGACTTGAATAATGCTTCAAACCTTGGAATATTTGACTAGTTCTCTCGTAAGGTACCAGAAAGAATAAAAGAAAGACTTTGTAATGTGAAGAGTGTTTGCTAGCCCTCTCGTACAGCACGAAAAGGGAACCAACAAATGACTTAGAGAAATATTCTGAGATGTGAAATGTTTGTGTTTGAGTGTGAGTAACTTGTCGATATGCATGGCTCTATATATACCCAAGTTTGAGCTTGGACAAATGGCAAAATGGAGCAGAGATCATGAGAGTTTTGGAGTGTGAAAGCTTCTCAAATATGCATGTTCTTCGATTGGAGATGGTTGGAGGTGGGATATCAATGGAACAAATGTC
The DNA here is from genome assembly GCA_030686995.1 of Artemisia argyi. NCBI lineage: Eukaryota > Viridiplantae > Streptophyta > Magnoliopsida > Asterales > Asteraceae > Artemisia > Artemisia argyi. The sequence continues at coordinate 125,008,710 of CM060684.1, forward strand.
GAGTGAGTTTAGAAACTTTTCTTAAGCCATCTCATCAATTGGGAAGCAGGAGAGGTGGTGTAAGAGTTTGCACATGGGTTTCCTTTATTCATGATCGATATAAACAATGCTGAAGGTGAATGAGTGTCGATTTACATGCCATCTTATATACTCTTGTTATGCCTAGACAAGTGGGGATATGGAGCAGGAATATTGCAAAACTTGGAAGAGTTGTAAGTGAGCACATGTTATGTAAGACTTGCGTGTGAGAGTGGTCCATATTGTGAAAGAGAGTTACATGTTTTTGTTCTTCCTTTCTTGTCGATTTCATAGAGATACAAGAGTGAAGAGGGGACCGGTTTAGAGTGTATAGTGGAAAGTCAAGGGTGTTGTACTAAGAGTGTGTCATATATTGTGTGTCTACTTTGGGTTAAGATACAATTATGTATTATGTCACTATTTGAGTCCTATATGCAAGAAGAAAGTGAGGCGTGTGGTTGTTTACTGTCATCGCAAAAAAATAAAAAGAAGGAGGTTATGAGTTGTCTTCTTTTGGCTACTAATACACTAAAAAGATAGGGGAATTGCATAGTTCTTATACTTTTGATCTTTGTATCTCTACAAACTTTGAATGCCATAGTGGTATTGTTGGATGCGTTAGGTACTTAAGAAGACTAGTAATATTATAAACGTGACCACGAATGAAATGTGGGTTGTTTAGAGTAGTTTTATAAGTCAGACAAATAAACTTTTAAGCAAAACACAAATTTGAGTCAAGATGAAAATCGGAATATCGAGTCAAACTGTGATGATATTTGAGCTATCCAACATTCGTAAAAATGAAAACAGTTTGTTATTCTTAATTCTCAGCTGGGAGAATAATGGAGTCGAGCAAAAATATTATTGGGTTGTTAAAAGAAATTGTGAAATATATGGTTAAAGCAAACGCTACATGTGACATGTATAAATTAAATAAAAGAGTGCATTTGGGCTTATACTGAGCTTGTTGAGTTATTTGACAAAATGTAAATTTATTATTTATAAACGTTTTAAGTTACTTTCGATATTTAAAATTTTTAAGATGTATGTGATATCGTTCCAAGGTAAATATCGAATAACGTTGTGCTTGACAAAAAAAATTTTTTTGTCGTTGGTAAAAATGGTTAATTTATGTTGTAATAACGTGTTAATCGTATGAAAATTTTTACGGGATGTTATATAAATGCCTCATCCTCATCAACCATGAGTCCTTTTCCCTTATCCACAGACCTCTTCACCACTTTTTTATTCTTCCCGAATTCAAGATTTGCACCACCCACAACCTTTCTTTTCAAGTTTACACTTCTCTCCCTATTATATCTCGTCCTAAAAGGAGCTGAAGTACTAGAGCAAAGCAAGCTAGCATCTTCTTCCACCCATCCGATAAGCTCCCCTTCTTGACCCTCTAAATCCATGTTTTTTAAATAGTGTTAAGATAACCTCTGTGGTTTGTGAGCAATAAGCAAATCTACAAAACCAGCTCGATAACCTAGTTTCAACATTGTATGGGCATCATTGTCTGTGTGAATCAACTTCAAGCCTTCTTCTAATGATTTGTCAGGCAAACAAAAGAACAATGCCCATTTTCTCCCCTAATGCTTGTTAACATATGATCCAAGCCAAGAGTAAAGGTACTTCTATCATGGACAAAGGCAAATAGTTTATAAACAGACCCTTCTACATACCTCAATGGACCAAATTCAAAGAATCCATTTTTGTGCATCTTGAACACAATTTCATCCTCATAAGCATTTAAACCTGCCAACGTTTAAATTCGAACATCAAGAGTCAATTAAAGTAAAAAAAACTATTTAAGTGTGAAGTCTAAAGAGCTATGCCAAACATAGCTACATGGCAATCAATCATGGCACTCAATATCTGTACACAACACTCTATCAAAAAGTTCGCAAATAAAAAATGACACATAAATGAAGTACATTAGATTAACATACCAAGATCCGCATGCTCTTCCTTCCCCTCCCTCTTCCTACCACTCCCAACAGGCCTTCCCTTCTTCTTTTTTTGTGACATTGTACTTGGATTATCGATTGGTATAGAAAAACTTACTTTTTTTTCTAGGCCTTCCCATCCCTCTTTTTTTCTCTGCAAGTGCAACTACCTCATTGGCAATTCCACTACCACTTCCAACGGTAGGAATAGATAGCGCACCACTACCACCCATGTTTGGTTCGTTGAAAGTTTTGTTCCACGTCCATTGAAGAATAACTTCTATCATATCCTTCCCTATGTTCTCATACGAACCATACTTGGCAATTACTTCATCACCAAATGTATCCAAAACTTCCTCAAACACTTGATCATTTAATAAAACTTTCCCCCAAGACTTTTTCGATGATTCCTTGCCCCCAATAAACACAGACTTTCCCTTATCATTGTTTGCCATAGCCGGGTTTGATTATGCCATTTATTTTTTTATTTTTTATTTTTTAAACCTAGGGTGACTGTTGATTATCACTTTAAAATGAACAACGGAGTTGGTTTAGCAGTTAATGTTCGATGAAAAAGCCTACTCTTGTAATCATGTTGCTTTAATGAAGTTTATTTAAATTTACAAATATAGTCATTGAAGTATAATTGGCGGGTATTAATCTAGATTTGCAATTTACCCCTCTTAACCTTCATACCAGCAGCAGTAACACACTTGGGAAGATTTATCTTTAAATCTAACAACAATTGTAATTCCTTAAAGCAGTCTTAACCATACATTTGCCCCACTTTGGTTGTTGTGGGTGATGGTTGAATGACTTTTGTGGGGAGATTATATGGAAATGTATGGTGCATAAAAATTAACAACTTTGAACAACCAAAATTGGGAACATCAAAATAAAAATTATCAACTAAATTGAAACAAAACTGGGAACATCAAAAAAACAATCATCCACTAAATTTGCTTCAAATCATAAGGAAATAATATTTAATTAACTGACAAAGATCAATTACAATATGGAAATTAATCCGAAAGATATGACAAATGCAAGTTATCATAAGTGAATGTTTCTAAACATTCATCTTCTGAAGCTCCGTCAACCTTTTATCCTTATTCAATTTTTTTTTTCTGATCTCCTAAGTGACTTCACTTCTTTCCAATGTTCGTCTGCCACCTCTTTAGCACGCCTTGCTCGTGCCTCCGCCCTTTCTTTATCTTCTTTTCCTTTTTTCTCCTTTTCTTTTTCCTCGTCGACGGCTTCCTCATTTTCTTTTGTTTTTTTTCCACAGCTTCAACTTCTAGTGCAACATCTTCCGTATGTTGGTTCATGTAATGTTAAATAAATAAAACAAATGGATATAGAAACATAGACAAAAAAATTTAAGATAAATGAAACAGTATCTTACTTGAGTTTGGGTGTTTCATTGTTTTCTGTTAGTGCCCTGCCTCATCTCTGGCTCATTTGTCTCCGGACGACATTATGAGATTTGAATTAGATTTTTATTGAATTTTAAATATATTATATGGAGTTAAGTGTAAAATATAAATCTCCATGTTTTTTTGATAACTTTAGATAATAAACAAATAACTCCTTACACTTTATACCCCATATACTTTATAATATGAACTTTGTTTACAATTACATGAGTATTAGTATTAGCTTGAGACTTCCATCCATTAAACTTACAAAATTTATAAATATACAAATTAATTTTAATATACGTTAATTATTTTAAAATAAATATTACTTTTAAACTTTCATCTATTAAAATATTCTTTTTAATATGTGCGTTAAATGAAGACTCATGCTATCCTATTTAAAAGTTTAATCTATGCGTACACGGATTTGAATATTAAATACGGCTAAATTATTATTAACGGTAATATAAATATCAAATTTTAATCATGAGTTACTGTGGTATGAAAATAAATATACACGATTGTACTTATAACAACGACTCATGTAATTATTATTTAAAATTTTTATACGGATATCCTGAAAATATTTTTGAAAAACTTTACGAAGTATATTTTAACTTCATCAACTCATTATGTGCTACTAAACTCGCACATTTCGTACAACATGATATCAATTGTTAAAATTTAAACAACAACATTAACCTCAACATCTATGTCAGCTAAATAAAAGTTTATATACGGATATATTTTAACTTATAACAACGACAGCGACGTGCTACTAAACTCATACATTTTATACAACATGATATCAAATATATGCGATTGTACTTATAACAACGATTCATGTAATTATCATTTAAAGTTTATATACGGATATCCCGAAAAAAAATTTAAAAAACTTTACGGAGTATATTTTAACTTTATCAACGCTCATTAGGTACTACTAAACTCGCACATTTTGTATAACATGATATCAATAGTTAAAGTTAAACAACAACAACAACAACAACAACATCAACCTCAACCTCAACCTCAACATCTATGTTAGCTAAACAAAGTTAAATCTTTCATCCAATAAAATTTTGTACAAAATATTACTCCCTTCGTCTCAAAATTATTGTCATGAGACAAAAATACAAAATTTAATAAAAGTAGGGCTACTTTAATTTTTTCAATCACACAAATAGAATATTCCTCCACTTAATTCTTTCCTTTTTACTTAAAAAGGAAAGTGGACAATTAATTTGAGACATACCAAAAGGAAATATGGACAATAATTATGAGATGAAAGGAGTAATAAATATTAATACATAATGACAAACTCATGCATATTTATTAGTTGTACTTATATTTATAAATTTTCACAGGTAAATTCTTTAATGTTTATATAATAAACCAAAATTTTAAAATAATTTTAATTTATGTGTAAAACCCGTGAGGTGGATACCAATAACAAACCCGGTAATTAATATGCAATATTTCGGTAATCGGCATAACCACAAGGACTAATGTCAGTAATTTACTCTTAAAAAATGTACGAGTATAAAAGGTCGTGCTAGTCGCACTTTGCATTTCACCCTCTCCTGTTTACACACATTTCAAGAAGGAATTGGTATCGTCAACATTTTGAATTTGAATGTATAAGTATATTCAACTCCAATTTTTATGACACATCTAACGACAATCATTCGTTTTTTTTTTCATGCTCATTATATTTCTACCTTTTGTTATAACCCTCGTAATCATTAACAATAGCTTTTTCAATCAGGCAAGTCGAGTGGACCACTAAAGAGAAATGGCCTCTAGTTTTACGTTGAATAAGTTTGAGATCAAGTTGATGAACGTTGGCAAGGAGTTGTTAACTTTGCCTTCTTCAACTGCTGACCTTCTTAATGTTCTTGAGGTTTCGTATTGTTTCGTTTTATTTGATTATTGATGATGCATGAATTTGAATATTTTATGGTTTAGTATATATGGATTGCAAGTATTGTGATGAATCTGAATATTTTATGCGCTAGGGGATAAATCGTGTAACACCATTATTAAAAGGACAACACTGCGGGAGAATTCGAACCCATGAATACCACTTTACTTTGCATGTCCCTTAGGAGTGGCTAGTATCGTGGGGGCTTATTGTTGTACTGTTGTTTATTTAGGTTCTCGCTATTTGAGGCTTGTTCAATAACTAGGGTAAGGTGTCTTTTGATTTTGGCTTAATTGTCTTGACCAAGGAAATTACTTAATTTGGTTAGTCGACATTGACTTGTTTGTTGCAAACTTGATCTAGAAGCATGACTTAAAAGAAAAAATAATAAGGTTGTAGATTTTTTTTAATTAAGTCATATATTCCTGTAAAACTAATTAACAACACAAGAAAGTTGAAAATACCGTCAAAAGCTAGTGTGAAGGACCTTTTTATATTCAGCTTAAATGCCTAATAAGCTTACGCCACATGGCTCCATTTAAGCAAGCAAAAAGGCATTTTGGTCTGAAAAAGCAATAAGCTCATAAGCTCCTTAAGTAAGAATATCACTTAACCAAACACCCCCTTTGTTTTAAGCTACTTGTAACTTTCTCAATATGTAGTTTTCTCTTCATGACTACTAGGTTACCCCACAGCCTACACAAGTACATAGTTCAGTTTACTACGATTTTTTTTTTGGGTTCATATCGGGTTATGTATACAAGTTTATAGCATTATTGATGCTTTTTCTGAACATGGTTTTCGCTTATACTCATATTGTTTTGCTACAATTAACAATATTCAACTCTATGGTTATAATAGAAGATGGAAATTCTACAAAGGGTACAACAAACGCAATCCAAAACAATGAAATATGCAATGCAACCAGTAATTAAGGCACTGATTGCTAAAAAACTGTTGCGACATCCTGACGTGGATGTAAATATCTCGGTTGCATGTAGCATCTGTGAGGTCTTCAGAATTATGGGTCATAACACACCATACAATGATGAAGAAATGAAGGTATTAAACATCTGACGAGCTTTTGATTCAGCTCGTGGAGAATCTTCAAAGGATAATGTACTACACAACTCCCAAATAACCGCCGTTTTTTTCTCGGTGTACAGGATTTTTTTGAATTGGTTGTGATCACATTTGAGAAGCTATTTTCTGCATCTGGTGGAAGCTATACTAGAATGTATAAAGTTCTCAGAACTTTAGACAGTGATAAATTTTCGGTGATGATGTGTGACCTGCAGCTGGATGAACTAATAGTTCGACTATTTAAACAGTTTTTAACCGTTGCTGAGTAAGACCTCTGTTTCTTTGCTATAATTGTTCTATTAACTGCAAATCGTCACTTGTTTCGTGGAAGTGTAATTATTATTTAATGGTGCTAAAACCCTCGTATCTTAATCTCAAAGTCACCGAAACTTTAATTGTTTCATGGGTCGTGCCTTTTCAAAATTTGTTAATTTATTGTTATAATTGAATAGAGAAAAAGAAAACAATTTATAAATAGAACTTTAAGCCATTTATCGGAAGACTTTTTAGCTCAACTAAGTTTCTTCTTTTGAATTTCAAGCTCCAATACCCATGCTGTTGTAAGGAAGATGAAGAAAATTATGACCATGATAATAGAGGAAAGTGAGCTACTGAATCGTGAGCTTGTAGATCTTCTAGTCACAAGTGTGCGAAAAGAGAATGAGGTGAATGATATGTTTTCATTACCACTGACCGCATCATATACTGAAGTATTATTTTCTCTTTTAGATTTCATCACCTGTTTGCTGGCAACTAGGGGGAGAAGTTTTCAAGAAATTTACTGCTAAACTCAAACCACATCTCCAAGAAAAGGTGCGTGATATGGGCTTTGATCTTATGGTGTTTTATCAGTTTTCATTCTTGCACTTATTGGCTACGATCTCATTATAGGATTCTTGTAACAACTAAGTAACATTTTTCATAACTCATATCACTGCAATCCCAAATTTTTGTCCAATGTGCAATAATTACAGTTATTTTCCAGGTGGCAAAAAAAGTTCACAATCATTTGACAGAAACTTGTCCGTCTATAACTGATTCAAGCAAGCTGACGACGGATGCAACTCGCAAGAGGAAACTTGAGAGTCTAGATGGAAGCATAAATGTGGTGCAGCCTATAAAACGTTGTCAAGATTTAACGACACCTGAAAGTGAAACCTTTTCAACTGATGACCCACCGACACCAACCAAATCTGCATCAGAGGTGAACGAAAAACGCAAGATAAATAAAACTTCTGAAGAAGAAACAACATCTGATTTCAAGTACTATTCTGGTTAAATGGTGGCAAAATGGTCGTTCATGTTGGGTAACTGGTCAAAATGGGTATTTTTGAGTGGGTTAATATGGATCTGGCCGACCCACAAAAACTTCATTTCTTTATTTTGTGATTAAAAGACTATCGTATTACAATGGTAATTTACCTTATCAAAAGAAAAAATGGTTTAGGCCTTCTGAATACATTGCAGGTGACTTTTAATCCGTTGAAACCGTTCAAGTTGTTTGCATTTTAACAAATTTCTAGTGTTTTCTCATTTGACCAATGTATAAACCAGTTTACCCGTTTAACAAATGTGTAGCATGTTCTCATTTGACCTAAGTATACATGACAGATGTTCATTCCATTTATGCTAATCATATCTAGAACTACTGAACTATACAGGCTCATTCCATTGAGCATGACGAAAATTTGGTTGGGAGGAGTATAAAAGTGTGGTGGCCTGAAGATGAAGAGTAAGTATCGTAGCAATTGAGCTAGCTTCATGAATCTTTATGGATTTTTTAATGTGATGATCTTTTGCTGCAGTTATTACCAAGGAGTTGTGAAATCTTTTGACCGTAAAAAGAAACAACACCAGGTGTGATGATGCATTAACATTTTCTATATACTTCTTGTATGTAGCAAACATATAATGTTCTTTATACATGTTATAGGTACTATACGATGATGGTGAAGAAGAAACTTTAGACCTCAAACAGGAACAGTGGGAGTTGGTTGGAATGACGTCCAAATTCTCTGATTATGAAATCAAGCTGATGAACATCGGAAAGAGGCTATTACTTTTGCCTTCATCAACTGATGAACTTCTCAATGTTATTAAAGTTAGTATTTTCTCTACATATGATTCCTCTTATAAATTATAGTTTATAAAAGAAAATTCAATGTCATGGATGGATTATCTGAATTGATAATTTTAGATGTTGTTTGCCTAGGATCATATTATTTAAGTCTCGTTAATTTAGTATTTATTTAAAGTAGTAGATAAGATTTATTTGGTGTCCTTATATAACCAGAATATTGTCGATAACTTAAGTCAATTACTCAGACTAAGGCTGCAAATGTGTAACATAAGATTTTATGTAAATTTTAGATTTCAATTGATGTTATAGCTATCAAGACTTTTCTATCGAAACACGTTTGGCCACCCAATATCTTTTTTATACGTATTTGTAATAATTTTGGTCATCGAATATAATTTGTTTGACATGTTTATTAATTTTTAACTATATGGTGTATCATTTGAATAGCAAATGGAGAAACTTCTATATAGAGTGCAACAAACGCCATCCGAATCGATGAAATACGCAATGCATCCAATAATTGAGGCTTTGGTTGCCAAAGATCTGTTGAGACATCCTGATATGGATGTAAATATCTCTGTTGCATGTTGCATCTGTGAAGTCTTGAGAATTATGGATGATAACGCGTCATACAATGATGAACAAATGAAGGTTTGCAAACAACTGAAGTATCTTGTTAAATTCAATTCCCTATTATCCACCTTCTAATATATTGGTTCACAGGATTTTTTTGAACTAGCTGTAATTACGTTTGAAAAACTATCTTCTGCATCTGGTGGATGCTATGCTAAACTGTTTAAAGTTCTTAAAACATTAAGCGGATTATCATATTCGGTGCTGGAGTCTGACCTGCGGCTGAATGGACTAATAGTTCGACTATTTAAACAATTTATAACAGTTGCCGAGTAAGAACTCTTTTTCCTTTCTCGCAAATAGACATGTTTTTATTAATGAGCAATGATACATATGTCTATAAACTTAAAGATATGTCAACTCCATTCATTGACATATGGCTTGGTCATTTTTTATTATTTTTTAAAATCAGCTATTGAGTTTGCCATTTTAATCCTATTGTTAAGCATATCGTTAGGCATATTACTTAGGCACATTAATCATTTTTCTTCATTAATCTGCAAAAATTCATAGATTCCATGAAAGTGTACTTCTGATATAAGAGTGACACCGTTTTATGCTAAAACACTCCTCGTGCTGTTATGGAAGTTCTTTTGACATTATTTCAATAGAAAAATAAATAAATATCAAAATGGAACTTTATTCCATTTAATGAAAGACTTAAGCTCAACTGACTTTTTTCATTATTATTTTGAATTTTAAGCTCGAATGCCTTTGACGTTGTACTTATGATGAGGCAAATTATGACCACGATCATAGAAGAAAGTGAGCCACTCAATCTTGAGCTTGTAGATCTTCTAGTCATGAGTGTGAGAAAGGAGAATCAGGTAATAATTATGATTTCATTTACCACTAAACTATATCAATGTACTGAAATCTTGTTTGATATTGTAGATTACTTCGCCTGTTTGTTGGCAACTAGGGGATAAAATTCTCAGGAAGTGTGCTGCAAAACTCAAACCACATCTGCCAGATAAGGTATGCGAAATATGGGAATTGCCCGTCATGTTTATTGCATCAGAAAATGACATTATGGTGTTTGTCGATTGTCACTGTCTCTGAAATTTGTTATAGTTAGATGTTGCAAAATGATAGCTTAGGTTGGGTAATGGGTCAAAATAGGCATTCTTTGGAATGGGTCAAACCCACAAAGCACCGGATTGGTCCGAGTTGGACAGAGTAATCTGATATCTGACCAGGCCGAGTAATTTGGCCGATTCACCTCAAAGCGCCTCGGCGCATGGCTGAGTACCGGGTAATCCTATTTTACTACACTGGATATGACTATTTGTACAATGATAATTTAGCTTTTGAAGTAAAACGGCTTAAGGTGGTCGTTATTCAATTTCAAAACCATGTTTATCATGACATTTGTTTAGGATTTTCACATTTCACTGAAATTGACCCGTTTACCCATAACATTGTCAGTATAATTAATTTGATATTTTTAAGGCTACATTCCTTAATCTAGTAATAAGTAACAAATTCTAAGATTACATTTTAGATAATGATTCTTTCTTTATGAAATTAAGAAGAATGTGAAAAAAAGTTAAACAGTCAAAACCACCCTGTATGACACATTACCAATATCATCACCATTCTAATTAGTTTTGTATCGATGCTATAGTTATTACTGTTAGGATTTGGGAGCAAATAATCAGTGGCAAAAGTATAGTAGCAGCAGTTCAAAAACAGAAGCACAAAATTCAGAATAGGAAGAACAAGAGTTGTAGCTAAAATTGGTATTTTCTTATTCACTAAAAAGGTCTGAGGTTACAGCTTTGGTTATATAAGTAATATAACCGACATAAAAAACAACCGACATACAAAGAGAATTTTCCAGATATTTAGTAACTAGTGCACGAAAATTACCAAACTACCCTTACAAAGCAAATTACTAAAATACCCTTAGGAGTATAAGTCACAACATCTAACAATCTCCACCTTGACTTTAGCTCCTAAGTAACACTATATTTCCAATTGTCGATATTGAGCAAATCCAAACAGTGACGAAACTTGCTCAAAGGAACCGGTTTGGTAAACACATCTGCAGGATTGTCTTGAGTGCCAATCTTCTTCACTTTGATTCTTCTTTCCGTACGAATAAAGTGATAACGAACATCTATGTGTTTAGTCCGGTCATGGTATACTTGATCTTTAGCCAAACAAATAGCACTCATGCTATCGCAAAACACGGTCGCTTGATCTTGTGGGAAACCAAGATCTTCGATCAAACCTTTCAACCAAATTGCTTCCTTCGCTGCTTCCGTTAAAGCCATATACTCGGCTTCAGTAGTAGATAAAGCTACTGATGGTTGTAATGTAGCTTTCCAACTTACAACCGAATTTCCAATGGTGAAAACATAACCTGTCAAGGATCTTCTAGCATCAAGATCCGCAGCATAATCCGAATCTGAATAGCCGGCAACCAAATATTCACGTTCACCACCGTAAATAAGGCCAACATCAGATGTCCCTTTCAAATAACGAAAAATGCGTTTCACCGCATTCCAATGCTCTTTTCCGGGATGAGCCATATATCGTGACACAACACTCATCGCGTGAGCTATATCCGGCCTTGTACAAACCATAGCATACATCAAACTTCCAACAGCACTAGCATAGGGTATTCGGGACATATACTCTATTTCTGCTTCACTTTGAGGTGCACAAGCAGTAGATAAACGAAAACTTGCTGAGGAAGGAGTATTTACCGATTTTGCCGAACTCATGCCAAAACGAGAAATAATCTTCTCGATATAACTTTTCTGTGATAAGAAAAGCTTACCATGTTTTCGATCTCGAATTATTTCCATACCCAAAATCTTCCGAGCTGCTCCCAAGTCTTTCATATCAAATTCTGTGTTGAGAAGAGTCTTCAACTTATTAACCTCCTCTATGTCTTTAGCCGCTATGAGCATATCATCAACGTACAAGAGCAAATAGATAAGAGATCCAGACGGTGCCTTTTTATTATAGACACAACAATCATAAGCACTTCTACTAAAACCATGCTTTACCATAAAGCTATCAAATCTCTTGTACCATTGTCTCGGCGACTGCTTCAAACCATAGAGAGATTTACAAAGCTTACAAACGTAGTCTTCTTTTCCTTGAACAACGAAACCTTCGGGTTGACTCATATAAATTTCTTCCTCAAGGTCACCGTGAAGAAATGCGGCCTTTACATCTAATTGTTCCAACTCTAAGTTGTGATGTGCTACTAAGGATAGTAACACCCGAATAGATGTATGACGTACCACTGGGGAGAAAATCTCATTGTAATCGATTCCCTCCTTTTGGCTATATCCCTTTACGACCAAACGTGCCTTGAATCTAATGATGTCCGAATCCAGTAAGCCGGTTTTCATTTTGAAAACCCACTTACAACCAATAACTTTCCTTCCTTTAGGTAGTTGCACCAATTCCCATGTATTGTTCTTATAAAGAGATTCTATCTCTTCACTCATAGCCGCAATCCACATATCAGACTCTTTAGAAGTAATAGCCTCTCGATAAGTAGCAGGTTCAAGAGACTCCACCTCTTCAGCTACTTGTAATGCGTATGCGACATAGTCCTCAAAACCAAATCGACTTGGGGCTTTTGCATTTCTACGAGGTCTATCATGGGCTATAGACCTATCTTGCTCATGTTCCAAATGTGGTGAATTTGGTTGATCATCTTCATCAACTACCGGTGAAGTAACATCGTGGTCCATCTCTTCTGGAACAACGTGCTCCACCTGTTTAGGAGCATCCTCCACCTTCTCGGAAACACCCTCTTCAGGATTCGATTCATGTGGATCTTGTTTCACACGAAACAAGTAATCCTCATCAAATGTCACGTCTCGGCTAAGAATGACTCTCCTTTCAGATGGTGACCAAATTCGATAGCCTTTAACCCCATCACCGTATCCCAAGAAAATTCCTTTCTTGGCTCTCGGATCTAACTTTCCTTCACTAACATGATAATAAGCAGGGCATCCAAAAACACGAAGCTTCGAATAATCCGCGGGCTTCCCGGACCAAACTTCAATGGGAGTCTTACAATCAATAGCGGTGGCAGGAGACCTATTGATTAGATAGCAAGCCGTATTGAGTGCTTCAGCCCAATAACTTCTATTTAATCCGGCATTCAACAATAAGCATCGAGCTCTCTCTAACAGAGTCCTGTTCATTCGTTCAGCTACCCCGTTTTGTTGAGGAGTGTAACGAACCGTATAATGCCTAGCAATTCCTTCATCTCTGCAAAATTCATCAAACTCTCTTGAACAAAACTCCAAACCATTATCAGTACGAAGACGCTTGATCTTCCTTCCAGTTTGGTTTTCAATAAGAACCTTCCAATTCTTAAATTTCTCAAACGCCTGACTCTTGTGTTTCATCATAAACACCCACGTCATTCTTGAGAAATCATCAATGATTGAGAGAAAATATCGAGCACCACCAAGAGAAGGTACTCGAGAAGGCCCCCAACAATCCGCATGAAGATAATCAAGAATCGCCTTCGTCTGATGAATTGCCTTCGAGAAACTCACCCGCTTTTGTTTCCCGATGACACAATGCTCACAAAACTCCAAATTAGCCACCTTGTGGCTATCAAGTAGTCCCTGTTTGCTCAATATGACCATGCCTTTTTCGCTCATGTGACCAAGGCGCATATGCCACAACATAGTCAAATCTGAATTACTTTTCTCTGAACAAGATACAGAAGCGGAACCTGTGATCGTTTCACCCTGTAAAGTGTAAAGAGAAGAAGTACCTTTTATTGCTCTCATAACCACCAAAGCACCTTTCGAAACACGGAGTACACCATTCTCACTAGTGTATTTGAAACCTTTCGAGTCCAACATACCTAGTGAGATCAAATTCTTCTTAAGATCTGGAACATGGCGAACATCAGTGAGGGTTCTAACAACTCCATCATGCATCTTAATTTGAATTGTTCCAATGCCAACAACTTTGCACGGTGAATCATTACCCATGAAGACATGCCCGCCATCGAATTCTTCATATGTCACGAACCAATCCCGATTGGGACTCATATGAAAAGAACAAGCAGAATCCATGATCCAAGCAATAGGTGTACCTTTATAATCAACTACTGATAGTACCAAATCGCGTTCCGAACCGGAGTCGCCATTAGCCACAGCCGCTACCTGACCTTTTTCCTTCAGTTTAGGACAATTGTACTTCCAATGGCCTTCCTCTTTGCAATAATTACAAGCATCTCGAGGATTTGATCCTCGAGGTCTCGACTTCGATCTATCTTTATATCTCCCTTTTCCTTTGCCTCTTTGTGTTCGGTGTCTACCTCTATCATGGCCCCTATCATGACTTGTAGCTGATAAGCCGACGGGTTGAGATTCCGAAGTTCCCGATGCTTGATGACGAAGCTCTCGGGAATGCAAAGCAGATCGAACATCTTCTAATGTGATGGTTTCTTTACCAACGACAAAGGAATTTACAAAGTTCTCAAACGAGGGAGGCAACGATACTAGAAGAATAAGAGCCGCATCTTCATCATCAATCTTGACATCCACATTTTTCAAATCCATCAAGATTGAATTCAATGCATCAAGATGATCTTTTAATGCTGAGCCCTCTTTCATTCTAAGAGAAAACAAACGTTGCTTCAGTAGCAACTTATTCGTCAACGACTTCGTCATATAAAGCTTTTCTAATTTATTCCACACACCGGCAGCCGTTTCCTCATCAGCAACCTCGTAAAGAACCTCATCTGATAAAGATAGCAAAATAGTGGAATGGGCCTTTTCATCTTGTGAGGCATATTTCGCATCGGTCATATCAGCCGGTTTGGGTCCGGCTAGAGGAGCCCAAATACCTTGTTGTTTCAATAAGGCTCGAACTTTAATTCGCCATAAACTAAAATTACTTTTGCCATTAAACTTCTCAATACTACTAAGTGATGGTGATTGTGCTTGAGAAGCCATAATTAGTCAAATGGGTTTTGCTACTAAATAACAAACAATTGCCCTAATAACTGCTATGGAGCAAAGGCCAGAGTATAAAACCCAACAAGGAGTCAATCCACAAAACCAAATTCTAATTGTTCCCAAATCCTAATCAACAAACTCCTACAACTTATCAAACAAGCAGAAGCAAAATCAATTGAGCAACAACAAAGCAACAAACCTGATGTCTTCAACTAATGAATCAGCCAGCCGCCAAACACCAAACGAATGTCAAGAAATTGATTCTTGAAATCAACCAGAAGCTGAACTTGATTCCCTAAACACGAATTGATATATGATCAGGTAACCCAAAACGAATCCACAACCTCAAACAATTGAAACTTGCTTCAAAACAATCAATTGGCTCTTGATACCAATTTGTTAGGATTTGGGAGCAAATAATCAGTGGCAAAAGTATAGTAGCAGCAGTTCAAAAACAGAAGCACAAAATTCAGAATAGGAAGAACAAGAGTTGTAGCTAAAATTGGTATTTTCTTATTCACTAAAAAGGTCTGAGGTTACAGCTTTGGTTATATAAGTAATATAACCGACATAAAAAACAACCGACATACAAAGAGAATTTTCCAGATATTTAGTAACTAGTGCACGAAAATTACCAAACTACCCTTACAAAGCAAATTACTAAAATACCCTTAGGAGTATAAGTCACAACATCTAACAATTACTGTGAATTAAATTCCTTTTACTTTGACTCACGTTTGTTGATATATCTTTTTAGGTATTGTATGATGTAGATCTCTTAGATTTCAAGCGGGAACAGTCGGAGTTGGTTGAAATCGTCTCTGTTACACCGGATTTTGTATATATCTCCCACTCTCTCTCTCTTTTTTTTTTTTTTTTTTTTTTTTTTTTTTTTTGGAACAGCAGATCTCCCCCTCTCTTTATACTTTTGAACCATTATCTTTCTCTTTTCTTATCTCGATGTTTAACCAGCTACTTGACCCTGTCTGCTAATTTTGTACAGGTGGGACAGGCAGTCCCTCAATGTGGCATAGTTTGTGTCCAAGGCTACAAAGTGAAGCAAAGTATTGCACCATTTCTTGAAGCCATTTTCAAGAAACACGGTGACATTGCATCTGACTGTGTATTCAAAACACATTGCGTGAGAGAATCTTTCCTTGAGGCTATATGTGAAGTTGTTAGGCGAATTCAAACCAATGATCTTACAACCATCATTTCTAATATGGAAGAAATAGAGTGCCGCGTGTCAGAAGCACAGGCAGCCAACATCAATGTGTCGTGGCTTCAACCTCACTTGGAAACCATTCACAAGAAAAAGTCAACTTTGACAAAACTAAACATTGGTTTGGTTAAAAGATCTGCCATAATGGATTTAAAAGAGAGACGAATTGAGCTTGTGGCTGCACAAGATGGGGTTGACAAGGCTGAAAGGTGCGTGAAAGTACTAAATCTTGTTGAAAAGATGCTTGATGACAATCTTTTACAGGCTAACTAATTCATGTTATGCTATGTAATTATTAGAAGATTGTTAGGGTTATACTTGCTCCTCTATTACCACTTTTACTTCAGAAACACCTTACATTTTGTCTAATAATAGGGTGTGACCTCTTATTTGCTGAAACACTCGGTGTTGGTTTTTTTACATGCTTCTTTTGATTTGATTGTAAAAGATTACACGATCATGTTTCTATACAATGCTTTAGAGGCAGTAAATAGGTGGGTGGGTCTGATATAGTAACGGGTCAAATGGGTTTGGGGTCAAAAGGGTAATTTTTAGTGCAGGTCAAGACTAATGCCACACTTTTATGTTCTTCGATATTAAAAACAATAATTAATTTGTGCAGTATTATCAAACGTGTACATTTTTTTAATGTAGCCATATATGTATACTTTTTCTGTTATGTTGTTACTAGGACAAATATGGTATGTCATAGTCTCACAGATCTGTTGGTCGCTTCAACCTTTTGTTAAAATGACATCATATGAAAAGGGTGAAAGACTGAAAGCTGTAGTATCTTCATTGAGGTTTACTTGATACTTTAGTATTTTTTTTCTAAAAATTTGTATGTTCAAACATTTTATACTAACAACTATATATGTTAAGAATCATAGATGGATGAGCCTCAAAAACCAGTTACTCGGATGTTATCTTCCTAGCCATCTTACATGACAATTTACTCATACTTATTGCTAATCAATTAAGGCAAAGGTTAATGGCAAAAGACCAACTATTCTAACGATCAAACTTTGTTTCTGTGACAAATCAGTTTATGCGTTTGGTTGATAGGCACAACATCTTGTCAGAAAAACAAGACGTTTCTGTTTTAATGATCGATTGGTTAGTAGATAACAGAATGACACAAGAGTACTACCAACGACAATGCGTATAATAACTTAATGAATTATAGGAAATCGGTTGGTCTTATAATGGTCTAGTTCAACCGGATATATGAAATGTTTACGAATCACTTGAGATAAGAACATACTAATTAAACAAAAGACCACAAATCCTTAGCTTTACAACAATCATCATATTATCGCATTCCTTACTAGAAATTAATCGATAAACCAAAAGAATCAAGCAACAAATTCTTTAATAAAATTTAGAATTGCCAGAGCTCTTCTTGGATCAATCATATCAATCCCATGAAACCCGACCTCGTCAAATCTTGCTTCAACCACAACTCCTTGCATTACCATTACTTGCACAAGATCTTGTTGCCTATCAATTAAGGCAAAGGTTAATGGCAAAAGACCAACTATTCTAACGATCAAACTTTGTTTCTGTGACAAATCAGTTTATGCGTTTGGTTGATAGGCACAACATCTTGTCAGAAAAACAAGACGTTTCTGTTTTAATGATCGATTGGTTAGTAGATAACAGAATGACACAAGAGTACTACCAACGACAATGCGTATAATAACTTAATGAATTATAGGAAATCGGTTGGTCTTATAATGGTCTAGTTCAACCGGATATATGAAATGTTTACGAATCACTTGAGATAAGAACATACTAATTAAACAAAAGACCACAAATCCTTAGCTTTACAACAATCATCATATTATCGCATTCCTTACTAGAAATTAATCGATAAACCAAAAGAATCAAGCAACAAATTCTTTAATAAAATTTAGAATTGCCAGAGCTCTTCTTGGATCAATCATATCAATCCCATGAAACCCGACCTCGTCAAATCTTGCTTCAACCACAACTCCTTGCATTACCATTACTTGCACAAGATCTTGTTGCCTATCAATCAGTGGATCCCCTCCAAATCCCATTACCAAACACCTTCCTAGTCTTTTCATCTTTTCCTTCACTTGTTCATCCCCTAATAGATTGCAAAATCTGTGATCTCGATCCGTACCCTTAGGTAAAGCAAGTTCCCACATAAGATCAATAACGGGCAATGGAAACAATGTATCCGCAGCTAGTTTTAGCTCAGATTTTGTTCTTTTTTTGCCTCCAATAAGGGGTTGGCATAGTATGCTCCCTGCGATTGTCAATGGAGACATGTCATGGTTGAGAGCGCGTAAAGCCGTGTGTATAGCAATGTTGGCCCCGCATGAGGATCCATAAAGAAAAACTCTAGAAAAATCCACGTATTGTTTAATCCACGAGTCACCATTTGGATCTGCAGCTTGGTTTTTTACCCAATTTAAAGCATCCATTGCATCATCATATTGGCCAGGGAGTCTTGTCTCGGGTGCTAACCTGAAGTTAACCGCAACCACAATGGTTGGAATCTCAAAGGAGAGTCTGTTCATAGCTTCATGGTTCATGACATCAGATACATCGAAAGCAATCCAACCACCTGCGTGAAAATACATGATCAATGGAAGCCGCGCGATTCTGTTGTCATTGGAGGGTATTTTTGTAGGTCGGTAAATACGCATATATGTGTTTTTCGTGGGGTCGAGGGTGACATCCTTGCTGACCACTGTTTGGCCAGGTTGGAGGTCACCTTCACCTGTAGAGGGAACTTGTGGGAAATTAACAAGGCGAGTGATTGTGCCATCATCATTCTTAACAATCTTAAGATGCTCATATGGATCAAATTTCGACATCTTTTTGGTAATGATATTAGGAACAAATTCTGGAAATTTTAAGATCTTGATTTGTGTTTCTGTGGTATATATTTTTTGCAAGTTTGTTATAAAGTCTTGAAGGGCTATGCTAAAATTTTGGGCATGTAGGGAGCTTGACACCATATATATGTTAATCGAAGATAATGTGTGAAAGGTTAAAACTATGTCTTTAGAGAATATAAATAGAAATGTTTGTTAGGAATTTTGTTAAGGTGGCTACTTATGTAGGTCAAACAGTTTGCTGAAGGGTTAAGTAGATTTTTTCTACAACAAGTCGAACTACGGGTTAATTGGATCGATAGACAGAAACACGTTCTTTCTATATATATTTTAGTGTTATAGATAGTTAATGTGTCACAAGGCTACGATACAACAACAATATGCTAGTTTTTTCAGTGAAGTGATATAGGACTATGCATCTGAAAACAATTTGGGGCGGTTTTCGAGTTGTTTGAACCATTTGACATAATTCGTCAGTCGATAAGTGTTAAATTTATCCATTTAATAGTTACAAGTATATGGGTCAAATTGACTATGTCTAATGTCTTTATAGTTTGTATTTATTAAACGACACGAAGTTACAGAGATAAACTAACGAGAATTCAGGAAAATAAGAGTTTATACTTGCATCATTTTAAGACACGCCTCACTTGGATCCCAACACCAATATATCCATTTTAGACACCGCTCAGTTTTGAGTTGGTACATGTTCAAGTTGTTAATATTCTCCTTTAATGGGAACGTGTAAGAGGCAGAAAGGTTAATCTGCTTACCTTAAACGAGTCTTACATGATACGATTTAATTTATAAGTAATGCTTATCAATATTACAGTTTTGACAGAAACAAAACAGAATAGAATAAAACGAGAAATAACGATGAGATGCAGGAAAATTCATTTATGAAGATGAAAACCTCAAACAAATGGAAAGCATAACCTCCATTGATATACAAAATCCAAATTAACAAATAGCATAACTATGTATCAAGATTTACATGTACTCAGTTTGTGTATATAAACACTAACAAAAAAATGTAAAAAACTCGATCAAGCGACTTATCCAAGTGGTTAGGACATTAAAAAGAAAGTTTTATGGATTTTGAGATCGAGTCTTACAACTGCAAGAAATTTTCATCACCTCATCTGGTCACGTGTGTTGGATCATCAATGGCATCCATGGTGCTGTTGATGGCTCCATCATCTCTCATTTTCTCTTTCTCTTCAAGCATCCTCTTCTCTTCTGCTAATGCTGCATCTTGTTCTTGTTTAGTGAATGGATGATACATGGCCTACATATTCAACCATTTTCACGTAAATAATAAAGTTAAAGCTTGAAAGAGAGTGACGGAGCATGTAAATGGGGGGAAAAGATCAGCATGTTTGCATACCTTGACTGTAATAGTTCCTCTATCCTTCTTTTCTTTGATCTTGAGCATATCAAGTGAAGGCTGAAGTCTCAACTCAATACCTTTCTCAATTTGGGGTTCAAGATCAACCAACGGCAATTTTGCTATGCCCAATCGCTGGTCAGATCCAATATCTTCATCGAATACCTGTTTCAAATTTACACATCATATGATTAAAATACACTCGAACGTATTTGTAGAGTAGAGCTACATGATAACATCTTTATGACGATGGGGAGGTTTTCACACTATAAAACGACTAATATGTCACTCATTCTACCACAAAATGAGTGCACCATTATTACTTGAATATCTAAAACAATTAATGAATCTAATGGAAAAAAGACAAAGGTATGAGTGTCTCACTTACTTTTAATTGGCTGATTTGGGTTATATTTGTATTATAACGGGCAGGGGCGAAGCTTGGAAATTTTGAGTGGGGGGTCGGGATCTAAATTTTTTTTTTCCTAACACTATGGGGGGTCGAAACCGAATTAAATTGGGGGGCGAAACCGAAAATACCGAAATTTTTCTACACGAAAACTATATACCGCTACATCGCAAAAAAAATTTCGGGGGGTCGGCCGCCCCTCCCCGCCCCTTAGAAGCTGCGCCCCTGATAACGGGTCAGACAGGTAAAATCAAAGATGATTAAAAAACGAAACAAGCCAAATGAGTCAAAAAGTTTCAAATTCGACCAAAGTGAATTTTTATATGCACAAATCCTCCTACAACATTTCATTAATAAAGATGAGACTATAGTTAAGATAATATATATGTTTTGTACTCATATTTGGCACACTACTTTTATATAACTAAAAAATTAATATTTTGGGACAAAAGGTGTTTCTTCCAACCCACAAATATTTTTTTAACCCATAACCCAGCTCGCCCATTTGGCCACCTCTAAATGTTATAGATAAAAGAATCAACTTTGGATAAAAATGTCACTAGATAAGAGAATGTTGCATTTTCTAGTGAAATATTTGGATAAGAAAGCAAACAAGCGGAATAATTAAACCTCAATAACAGCATATTGGGTTTCTTTGTCTTCCACAGTGAGATGAAACATTTGATTCCAAACTGGATTCAAGTTATTTTCAATGACTTTTGTTTTGAATTTTTCAAGTGGCCGAATGAAAGCAACAGCATAAGGATCGGACTTTCCCATCATTTCCATATTCTTTAAATGATTCGCCTTCACAATTGTTAACATGAGTTTCCCTTGCGGTTTAAGCTCCAAATCACTGCATAATATAACAACATATCACTAACATATCGAGCAAGTGACTTTTAGAATCATCATTCTCGGGTTTTGTCAAATATTAACAGCCATCGTAGAGTAGATATTTGAAAAATTATGAATATGTAAATGCTAAAAAAGACTATTTCTAGTGTCTTTTGTTTCTGCATTGTAAATTTATAACCTTTTTTGTGCAAATGCCAAAATCGCTATAGTTTGCAACACAGAATGAAATCAATCATGTTACCTTGTATCAACAGGCACACCACCTAGGGGAACAACAATCCTATGAGGCCACTGAAGCATATCGGTGATAATTGAAGTTACTGTGTCCTACACAAAGTGACGAGCATGTGTTACGATGCAAAAATGCTTATGAAAAAAATATCAAATCTCTGTATTAAGAAAGCTTACTTCAATCATATCTGATAGTCCAGGAACAGCTGTCAAACTTCCACCAACAGCCTTTAATGTATAATCGAATCTTGGCTTTGGCTGATGCCAGAATCCAGAAGTTACGTATTAGTTGCCGAAGAAGAATTTATTCACTTTTACATAATTATATTGGAATTTTCATACATGTTGCCATTTGCATTTCGTAATTATTCTATAACTTTCATTCTTATAAACAACGATGTTACTTTTTATAATTTTACAAGAATAGCAGTTGGTTTGCAATCCAATACTAAAGACGGTGTTAAATAGTCAATACTCATAGAAATACTTGATTATCATCATGACTACAATTAATAGAAAATATTTTTCCAATCATCGAAATATTTAGTTCAGGGTTCATAAGATCAATAAAAACAAAGTATTACAAGATGCGTAAAATTGTACCTCAGAAAGTAAAGCCACAACAACAGCAGAAATGCAAGGAATTTCATCACAAAGTTGAAAAATAACTCGAACAATAGTAAAAACTTGAAGATCCTTCAGCTGTAGGCAATATAAGAGCATCAAATTATATGATGATAGTATTAATTAACAAATGATTTACAAACACTATTATTATTGTTGAATAAAATGTATACCAACCTGAATAGGTAACGACACACCGGCAGCTGCAATTCCTAAAACAATGTCTGGATCACCACCCCATCGGAAATCCATGTCCATTGTTATTTGACCTGGCTTTGTGCTCTGGACGCGTATACCTGCATATGTTAAGTGGGTGTTTGGATGTGAGTTTTGTAACTAATTATATGACATAAAGGAATAAAGGTGTAGTTTTATACCTTCAATCTTTGGTGCTACGTTTCCCAGAGACAGTTTACTGAACTTTAAAGATGAAATCGCTGATGGACGATACTCTTCCAATATGGGCTCAACAGATTCTCTGATTATTATAGTAGCAGCCTGCGTATGTAACATTTTACAAGACTATACTCAGACTAAAAAAACTATAAACTTACAGCTTAATTTCAAAAACAGCATAAAATTTAAAATAGTATGTATTATGGCAGACATGTGTGATTCAAGGAGCCTGCACTGGTGTCTATAGTTAACAAATCACTGTATCATTCTACGACCGATAGTTAGAGGTTCCTAATAGATCAGGAAATAATCTTTTCAAAATTAACAAGTTGAATTCAATATTTAAGTAAAAAACACATGGTGCCAAAGCAGGAACGGCTGACGAGGTACCATTTATGCAAGAATACTAAACAAGAACGAACTCTATGGAAGAGAACTCGACTCGATGTCCAGTTTGTGATGATGCTTTAGAGACAGCTCAACATCTTTTCATCGATTGCACGGTTGCTCGAAATCTATGGGTTATGATTCAAAATTGGTGGCAACTTGCTGATTACCCAAAAGACTTGCAAAGTTTAATCTTTTGGAGTGACTCGACTTCTCTTCCTTATCAACTGAAATCTTGTTTTGATGCAATCATTCAATCAAAAACCTGGATTATTTGGCGTTATCGGAATAGAATTTGTTTCGACATCTCCCCTCCGCAGAAAGACACTCTTGGGGACGAAATCAAAACTTTGTCTTACTCTTGGATTAGTCATAGGAAAAAGGATTTTCATCCAAATTGGAACGTTTGGATCCTTGATCCAATAAATGCTTGTAATAGTCTATTGTAACATTTCAAATTTCTAGCTTCTCGCTAGTATATATATAATTTCACCGTTTAAAAAAAAAAAAAAAAAAAAAAAAAAAAAAAAAAAAAAAAAATCAAGAACGAACTAGTTAAAAAGGAACACATAATAACAGATAAAGTTAGAAGCCATGAACATAAAGGGTATGTAGATAAAAATTACCTCTGCAACATAAGGCCACAGTTTGCTTAGTTGTTTGTTCAACCATTTAACCTGTAATTAAGAACGCAAAGAAACCTAATTGACGAGATAAATGTAAAGCTATCTCATAAATCCAGAAAGAAGCTCTAACCTGCTCATAAACAGGAAATGATATCCATTCAGGATAGTTATCACCACAAAGTTTCTTTAGATCTTCTCTATCAAGAGATCCCAGAAGCTTTATATCAGCTGCCTGAGGTAAATATAAAGTATCTTATTTCAACTAATGAAATTAACAGAAAATGGTAACATAATTTAAATCTCTAATAAACCATATTTGTTCACTGACGAAGTCTATGTTTTCACTTGTATATATCATTTCCTCTCTCTCCCTTTTTTTTTTTTTTCCTTCCTGGGCTTCCACATTATTGTCCCCACACAAAGAACAATGCCCAAAATATACAACTTCTTTTGTTATGGACCATCAAGATGGAACCCACAAAATGAAAACTTTACTAAGCCGAATGAATATAGCTTAAACATGAAACCACAATCTATAATAACACTCGCATATCTATTTCGTAATTCGTAGTAGTATACCTCTTGTGATCTTTTACTAATGTACGTTTGTTTGAAATTAACAACGTATTAAGGAGTGTTTGGGGATTATTGTGACTTGAAGAACCTGCATCATGGGTGTGGTTTGGTGATCATATATTGTATCTGATCAATTCTTAACCTACTTCTTTCTTACTACACAACACTAATTAATATTGCATGTTTAGGCTAGCTTTTATAATCATATCAGTGATGAGCACAAATGCGTAAATTAACATGTATTACAAAATTTCAACGTAAAACAATCCAACTAGACGACGTTGTATCAACTAATCATAAGTACCATCTTAATGTCACACTAATATGTTACCTTGGCAGCACGGCTTTTGCTTCGTAACATCATCATATAACGCCAACCTGCCATTATAGCAATCCCAAATAAAGCCCCCATAAACATTCCAGAAAGCAAACCCATTTTGGATTCAAATGAGATATCAGAAGCCCTACAAACATAAATCTATATCGTAAGTCATAAAAAGAATGTGCGACGCCCGCGACAATCATAAGAAAAAAGACACATGCCCACTGTGTAATCACTGTGTATTTTATCTGTTTCAAATTCCAGATCAGTTTTGTTGTTTCTTGGCATTCTCTTTTAATAAGTAGCCATGCATGGTTGTTGTGATGGAAATATGATGATGGATTATCAAGACAAAGAGCTGTTCATGTAGATTTAGATCAGTGTTTTGTTTTTCATGCATGTAAATCTGTAGATGGTTTGTGATATTTTCAAGAACACATGTTCATATGTGTTCCTACAATAAATGTGGTTTTATGAAACTTACGTTAAAACATGGTTGGTTGTATGAATGTTTCAACATTGATTTTGTAGTATATAAATATATCTTTAAAACTAAGAGGGTGCTACTATCATAAATCGTGCTAATTATAAAAAAAATATTATACTTGTCACTATTTCATCTTTTGGGTAGCGAACACATTTTTTTCATTTTGAAAGTAATTTTCTTTCAAATTCATCATCTTTAGGGTATTTTTTGAAATTTTTGGACATTTTGTCCCTCTTAGCTAATACAATTTTTTTTCCCGAAGGGCTTACCCTAAAGATGATGAATTTGAAAGAAAATTACCTTCAAAATGAAAAAAAAAATTTCGCTACCCAAAAGATGAAATATTGGCAAGTATAATACTTTTTTTTTTTTTTTAATTATTTGCACATCATAAATCTCCCAACACATGTTTTTTATTTTTTATCATTTTTTATTTTTTATTTTTTTATTTTTTAGACAACATTCTTGAGTAGGTAATATATAATCAAATCACTCAAAATTGTCATTCTAACCGATAATTTTAAGTTAACAGTATATAATCATGATAGGTGTTACAGAATGTGTAAATGCAAATTAGAATGTAGGTTTTATTTTATTTTTTTTGGTATGAAATTGATAATTAGGGTGATAGATTTATGGGTAAAAGCTATAAAATATCATCATACTTTCAAAAATGTATCAAGTTGAACCATGTACTTTTTTATTGCTTACTTGACCAACGAACTTTCAAATTTTTATTCGACTTGAACTATATCTTTTCTAATTATCCACATGTAATTTCTTTTTATTTTTTTTTAATAAATAAGATATGGTTCAAGTCGAATAAATATTTGAAAGTTCGTTGGTCAAGTAAGCAATAAAAAAGTACATGGTTCAACTTGGTACATTTTTGAAAGTATGATGGTATTTTAGAGCTTTTACCCTAGATTTAGGGTAAAAGCTATAAAATATCATCATACTTTCAAAAATGTACCAAGTTGAACCATGTACTTTTTTATTGCTTACTTGACTAACGAACTTTCAAATTTTTATTCGACTTGAACTATATCTTTTCTAATTATCCACATGTAATTTCTTTTTATTTTTTTTAATAAATAAGATATGGTTCAAGTCGAATAAATATTTGAAAGTTCGTTGGTCAAATAAGCAATAAAAAAGTATATGGTTCAACTTGGTACATTTTTGAAAGTATGATGGTATTTTAGAGCTTTTACCCTAGATTTATTTTGAAACATTGATGGTGAAGTTTTTAAGGTGATGAGAAAATATAGGGGTGATGATAAAAACAATAACTGAAAAAACGAAATAAAAAAAACCACCAACAAACCGATGGGGATGGTTTTGGAATTAAAAGCATTACGATGATTGTTGTAAAATCAATCCAACTAAGAGACACCTTTTTTTTTTTTTTTTTTTTTTTTTTTTTTAGAAACAATCCAAGTGAAAGATAGGAGTTGATGTCATTAAAAATGAGATATTTCTTTAGTTTCTTGGCCACAAGCACCATGTCATTTCAAAATCTCCATAAGGTCCATAGGCTTTATAGGGTAGCTTGAATGACAACATCAAATGAAATAGAGCTTGGAAGGCAAATTCACCTCATCCACCAAGTTAATGTTGATTTGTGGAGACTCATAGGCTCTGATAGGATTCGATGTTAATTTGACCCATGGGCGGAGCCAAGAATTTTATTAGGGGGGCTCGGATATTTGAAGATAGTAATAATGTTTAATGCTTTTCTTTGCGAACCAACAATCGAGCAAGTAAACCGGTTTGAACTCGAATGACTGAATTTCATAATTAGAATGATGCCTTTATTTTTATAAAAATTGACTCCGCCTAAACTAACCAGTCAACCGGGTGCGGTCAATAGGTCAACCCAGGAGAGAGTGCAAGATAACCGGTGAAGAATAGGGTTTCCCCGGGTCGTTATATCCCGACGAGGTGTGATGGTAATCAAACGGATTTGTGATCGGGTGAATTGAACAGAAGGGTAAGGAATTTGAGTATTAGGTATTGTGAATAAGAAACGTAAAGTAACAAAGTATAAAACGTATAAGAAACTAAAGACAAGCGAATAAAGTGAAAGCACAAAAATAATAAATGGCTGAATATGAACAACGCTAAGTCTACTAGCATAAAAATGGTTTTCCTATGCACTAAATGATAAGAGAAAATGTTAGCAAGAAGAAAAGTAAGAACTTGATGAAAATTCTAAATTTTATAATTTAAAAACTTTACAATATTAATTAATTCCTAATACACACTAAAACATTTCAAACTACTCTAAAACCTTCTAGATTAACACTACAACTAAACGCTTATGACCAGAACCAAGAGATGCAAAGTTATGCTAAAGCGATATTAATGGGTTAGTAACAATCACAGTAACTCTAAGCTAACGCAAATGGAATTATTGCTCGATATGAATTAAATCTCAAGCTTAGGAAACTAAAGACACGAATAAACAAGTTTCGATAAACAATTGCAAGGTAGAAGAAATAGATTCAAATTATTAAGCTTAAATGAAAAGCTTATGAGTAGCAGCTAAACTAGAAGGGTACACAAGCTAAAGGCAAAAAGTTACACTAGCATAAATTCAAGGGCAATAATAAACTAGCTAGAATCAACAAGCAGCACGAACGAGATACAAATAGAAACTCAGAATCAAACAAGCTCAGATGGAACTGAGTTGTATACAGCACCAACTGGTCAAAGTAGGACAACTAAAGCCCAAGAATAAGCACATGAAATAAGCAAACTAGGATAACCAGAAAGTACGTATGACAAGACAGCATAAGTGGCTTCTCAAAACAGCGAGAATCAAGAAAAATGATCAACAAATGAGCAGGATATGGACAATTGAAAAACGGGTTAGAATAGCATAAGCTGGGTGCATGGCAAATGTATGATCAAACAGCCTACTTTGGACTCAGATTCAAGTGACCAACTGAATTCCAAATTGCAAATTTCCTTTTGATCTTGGTACACAAGCAACAAATTAGCATAGAACAACAACTTTTATCCATTTCCAAACTGATTTGAGATCTAAAATTGATTGAGAAAATAGTTCCATTCTAATAGCTATGAATGATTTTGGCTTTTTAAGTTTTTCTAAGAGTTTACTAATATGAGTTTCACTTGACTCTAAATGACTAGTGATCATATTATAACCTGTGATTAGAATAGATTAAGTAGGTTAAACAAATAGAATGCTTAATATGATGATCATGCTGACTTAAAAATCTAAACAGTTTAGCAGATGTGGGTTAGAAGATGTCCTTGACTTTGTTGACTACTGATTACTAATTTAATGATATGACTATACTATGTTGGCCTTAACTATGATGTCTAAACAAATAATAACCACTGAAACTCATAAGAATGCAGTCAAACAAACAAATTTAAACATTACTTACCCTATTGCTATAAAACATTAGCAAAACAAAAGGTGGATTTAAGCTAAACAACTGAAAATCAAAGTTATACTAATCTGAGATAAACTCAAATAAGCAAAAACAAGCAACAGATAACCACCGTTAACAAGAAGAAAATATTGCAATAATCGAACTAATTTTATTATTTATTTATTTATTTATTTATTTTTTTTTTTTTTAAATTAGAAAGCAAGAGTTTGAAACCTTCAATCTCGCTGAACTATGGTGACATTAAACTCGACCCATCCTAATGCTTCCCATGAAGCGCTAAACCGTTTTCATCCATAATTCGCAATGTTCCACAGCTTCTTCTACTTCCTTTTTCTTTTTCTTTTTTTCTTTCTTTGCACTTTTACGAGCACATGAGAGCTTATGAATATATTTTATCAAACATGAGACATAAGTAGATTAAACAAAAGAAATCTTTAATTTACTACTACCTCCGTCCCATAATTATTGTCCACTGTTGACTTTTAAAGTCTTTATTTTGCAACTTTGACTATAAATATTTTTATTTGTGTTACATAATACTTGATGAAAATTATACAAATGAAAATACACTTAAAACTCAATCCGTTTATATATTTTACGTCAAGTAATATATATCACAAAGAAAAATATTTACGGTCAAAGTTGAAAACTAAAGACTAAAAAAGTCAAATGTGGACAATAATTATGGGACGGAGGGAGTACTAATTACGAACGTGAGTTACAAAGCTTGGATTTAAAAACTAAGAAATTGGATTAAACTTAAAATACGTTACAACATTGAATCAGAAACCAAGGTTTAAGGCATACTAAAAACATAATAAAAAAAAAAAGAAAATAGAAAAGATAGATGCCTTTTAGGCTTACATATGACTCCTATTTATACTAAAAACTAATGGGGTCTTCTCTTGTGTTTGCTTAGAACAAATCCCACCCATTGAATTATCTTGGAATGATCTCAGCCCTTTATCATATTCTTGGTGCCAACAAAATGGGGTTATGATGTGCCAGCCTGGAGATTAAATATCTTGTGGAGATACTGAGGGAACAAGAAGGAGGCTGGAGCAGGTATGTTAGGGGGCAGAGGAGACAAATTCATGGGAGGTTGTGGCATTTTTGTCCATGGCTTTGTTTCTTGGGGAAGATGTATTGTTTTGTTCGGTTCATGATATTCTGAGGAGGTGTAGGATATGGAGGCTGGAGTTTATTAGTAAAAAGGGTTGGATTGGTTGGGCTTATGTTTGGATTGGGCTGGGAAAGATTTGGGCTGGCTTTGGTTAATGGTTAAGCATAGTTTTGGATTAATATCACACAACCATATCTAGAATTTACTCGACCTCGTCTTTAATATCACAGTATGCACAATTTATTGTCGAGTCGTTCAAAAATGCACGTTTGTCGATCAAAATTGTATGTTTCCGCCCAGATTTCAATCCTTTGCACCTGAAACACATAAAAACACGAAACCAAGGATATCCATATTGTTTTTGGTCTTTTTTTGTATTTTTACGTATCAAAATGGTGGTGAAATGATGAGTATTTGCATACTCATCAAAAATTTATAAAACTTGACGCAATTATCAAATACTCAAATCAACTTATTTTTCATAAACCAAAAGTCTTTGATCTAGTGGTATGTAAGTTGCCTATCAATTTAAAAGTTGTGGGTTCAATCCCCGCTAAAAAGATTTCTTAGATATATTGTGAGATATATGATATAAGATGTTAAAGAATTATCATTACAAAATTTATTCTCCATAAAAGATGCTAAAATAGCATGTTAGCTAAAATTTATGGTTAAAATTATTAGAAAAAACAAGTATCACAATTCACAACTTAAAAAAAAAAAACTAAATCAATCATTTCCCCTGTACACTCACGTGTTACTTTCACAAACATGTATTACTGTGCTACTTGCCTAGCTACTTCCTATTGATATCAATATATTCTTCCTCACTCGGTCGGTTCTTCTTCCAACATCCGATCTACTTATAAATAATACTAGTATGAAGGTAATATTTCTTGCTTTTGTTTTTCTTCCAATATATATTTCTTCAGTCCATGAAAGAAGAAAAATATACGTAATAATGTAAACCATAACAGGTTATTTAACAGTGGTGCTGCAACAAAGATCATCTTCCTCCGAGCGTAATCGCGATAAGGGATTAGGGGAGATTTGATCACTGTTGCTAATAGATTCGAGCCTTACAGAAAGTGCCAAACTACATGAAAGTCATGAAACATGGCTTGAAATTCAAACTATAAGCCGGAGAAGTTGGGCCGGTTGGGGTGGCTCCGCCTCTGATTTGACCCAACGTAACAGAGGTAGGACTCTGCTTACACAGAGGCTCCTTGGGATTCTACTCTTAAGAGTAGAAGAAGATTGACAAAGCTTAGCTGAAACGGGAACATGGGCTTTGTCCATATGTAGTTAGTCCGGGATTTTAAGATGTAATCTTAGGAGCAAGTTAGGGTTAAGGTTTCCACACTTATATATGCCCCTCTCATTGTAACTGTAAACTTAATTTCTTGTTTGTGTATGTAGTCAATAATAATATCTCTCAGGTTTGACCTCGCAGACTGCTACGACTATCCAAGTCGTAGTTACCACGTATCTTGTGTGTATTTACTTTCCGCAAGCATTGTTTGTGTTTTCTTTGTTTGTTCGGCGTAGGTGCGATATCTACAACAAAGTGGTATCAGAGCTTTAGTTATGATAAACGATGGCTTTAGACGGGAAGATAAAGATCGACAAGTTTGATGGTCATGATTTTGGGTTCTAGAAGATGCAAATCGAAGACGATCTATATTATAAGAAGCTTCAGGAGCCTTTGGCAAAAGCCAAGCCTACAGGCATGGAGGCCGGATGTGCAAGATATGCAAGGTGTGGGTGTGGTCAGGTTATCCTTGGCAATCCTTGGCAGAATGTAGCCTATGATGTTGTCAATGAGAAGACTACACACAGTTTGATAAAGGCTCTTGTAAAACCGTAGAGGGGTGAATACGTTCTTTTCGACTTACTTTACGTTTAATTACTAATATACCTTTAGTTAAAAAATGGTAATAACATCCACTATTATATTAATAATTAAAATAATTTTTTAATCCTCTAACTTTTATCATTTTTTGTTCTAATGCATAACATTTTTTCGCGCAATGACTACAAATTGAACCCTTAAGTGTTGCATAGAGACCACACACCCACAAATTCGCAAGTATAATTATTTGTCATTAAATACTGATGCTATACGCAAGTATTTGTCTAGTAATATGAAAATTTGGTTATAGGTACTTGCAAATATTCCAACAAAAGGTTAAAAGGTCGGAAATCATGATTAAAAAAAAAATCCAACAAAATGTTAACAACCTACTTAATATGTCATGTAACTTTGTTAGTATTTCTAAACAAAAATAGGATAGTTACAAAATTTAGGACATGCGAAAAGTTGATGAGCAAATAATTTTCCCCAAATTTCAACCAAGAAACCAAGAATATTTCACGTCACCATGCAGACGAACAAACAAACCAACATTCAATCCCAAAATTCATCCATTTTCATATCAATTTCATGAAATTAGGATTTTGAATTATCTACATTATAAAAAAAACCCAAATGTTAAGATTAAAATCCGTATGGATCCATGCTATACTATTTCAGAAATGACAATTAGGTATTGTGATGGTTTTGTACTGTTTTTAAAGATTGTTATTAGAAATGTGACGAGAAAACCTTGATCAATTGAAATTATGCATGGTTGAGGGAAAGTATGAAGATTTGTGTATGATATCTTTAAAATTTTAGGGTTTGTAAGATGAGAATTAAGTTTAATGATTAATTTTTATGGTTTTCTTACGATGTGCTGTATTGTGGTTGTTTTGACGATTATTATGCGAATAGGATTGTTTGGTTTTAAGCAATTTTAATTAGTAGATGTTTACTTTCTGTATGTAGATTGCTTGAGTGAGCTTCACTTGTGTTCGTTAAAAAGAAAAGATTTACTTGCATGTCCATTGTGTTTAGTATTTGTAGGATATTTTTTTTGGGGAGAGGGATCTATGTTTAGGCTACCCAGGAACAGTCAAGCCTTCTTTGCCTGTGATGTACGCAGCCTAGTTGGTAATCACATGACCATTTCTAGACTCTTTCTCAGGCATCCCAAGATATTTACCTAGCAAGGTTCAAACCTAGTCGGGACGCCTTACCGCAGGGCCATGTAGAGATGGGTTAAATTGAATAATTAGAACAAGAATCAGCTGATATTCAGATTGTAGCTACTTGGACTGATAGTCATGTATTGATAGGGGTTTGACAACTTTTGGTTATTTAAGGTTCACATGTAAGTTGACCTCTAGATAATTAGAGCCAATTTTGTTGTAGGCTTATACGTACATGCATGCTACTAAACTGATTATTTGATACTAATTTAGTATCATATAATCACTTTCCAAATGCTCACATGAATACTGAATAGTGAATACCTATTGATTTAGTGTTATGCTTGATTGAGTATGGTTCTATCAGGCGATGGTTATTGACCCTTGAAATGATAATTTTCAGGTGACTATGCATAAAAATTTGCTGCTTAATAACTAGTTGAAGTGACACCATGGATGATGAAAAGGAAGAAAGTGGTAGTCAACGAGCAGAAACATCCAATTCTAAACTTATGAACAACACTAACCTTAAAAATGTGAATATTGGGACTAGTGATGTAGATGCCATGTTAGAGCAAGCATGTTTAGATAGAGATAAAGAGCTGGATAACTTAATGAACCCATATGGTGAAGATAACGACATTTATGGATTTGATTTTTCAAATTATGAACCTCACTATCTCTCGGAAGATCTCCCACGTTCACCTTATCTTGCCCAACAATCATCCTTCTTGACTTCATCCCCAAGACCTAAACCGAAACCTGCCTCACTAGATATAAATACAGAAATCTTGAATCTGGTGGATTCGGCAATCATGGGTCAGCCCGAAAGTGTACAAACGATGAAGAATATTGTGAGTGGTGTAGAGAATCTCGGAGATGAAGTCGATGCAGATGGTATTGCAGACTTGTTAGTCGATACACTTCTTAAAACAATGGGTGGTGTGGACTGTTTCGAAGAAGAAGATGATTATAATAATAATACACCAACTGTCATGAATAACACCAAAGCCGCTTTTATATCAGGTGAAATACTTCCATGGCTTCCTTGGTTAACCGATAGAGTTGGATGCATGTCCCCTAGGTCCCGACTGGTTCGTGGGTTAAGAACCATTTTAAGATCATGTACAAGAAACAGAGCTATGTGTTGTTCAGCAGGTTTGATTAGTGTTCTTCTACAATCAGCTGAGAAGATATTTCTTGATGATGTTGGGTCTACAAAGCAATTGAAGTGGAATGGAGCCCCGTTATGTGCGTGCCTACAATATCTAGCTGGACATTCAGTCAATGTAGCTGATCTCAAAACATGGTTTCAGCTGGTAAAAAGAACGATTAAGACTCCATGGGCTCCGCGGTTGATGGTTTCTTTAGAAAGGGCGTTGAGTGGGAAGGATTCAAAGGGTCCACAATCTTCGTTTGAGTTTGATGGTGAAACCTCGGGTTTACTCGGTCCAGGAGAGGGTCGTTGGCCGTTTCCTAATGGATATGTGTTTGCCACATGGATATTTGTCGAGAGATTTTCCGATACATTACATACAGTAGCAGAGGCAGAAGCTAAAGCGGATGAAGTCATGGCGAATATGCCTCGGTTGTTTAGTTTTGTTTCTTCTGATAACCAAGGTATTGAAGCGTATTTTCATGCTCAGTTTTTGGTTCTTGAAAGTGGAAGTGGAAAAGGGAGAAAAGGTCAATCAGTTTATTTTGCTCATGCTTTTAAGCCACAATGTTGGTACTTTATTGCTCTTGAGCATACTTCAAATGGTGAAATAAGATTATATATTGATGGAAGATTACAAGAAACTCATTCTTTTGAGCTTCCAAGAATAACCCGACCGCTTTCATTTTTCTGCATTGGGACTAATCCACCACCAACAATGGCGGGTTTGCATCAAAATTCAAGACAATGTCCTTTGTTTGGTGAGATGGGACCCATATATATTTTTAAAGAGCCAATTGGACATGAATTGATTGGGAGGTTGGCTTCTCGGGGAGCGGATTCAATTCCCTCATTTGGTAATGCGGCAGGGTTGATGTGGTTAGCGACTAACGCCCACGTGGCTAATATTGAAGAGGAAAGTGCTCGTTTGGATGCAGATATCGCAGGATACCTTCACTTACTATATCATCCTAGTTTACTGAATGGTCGTCACTGTCCGGATGCATCCCCTTCTGGTCCTTCAGGTTTTTACATATGTTTTATTCTCACATATAGCATATATTGTTCTCTTAAATTCAGTTGTTAGACTTTTGATAGATTTTTTTAATCTTTACTGCATACCGGTGTCTATTATGACCTTTTAGGCTTTATATAAGGTGTTTGTTTAACTATCACCCCAACTTCCAAATTAATTTGTCACATCTTCTTAAGTTAATAGCATCCCAAGGTGTTGATAGGATTAAATAACATTCTATCTTCTTCATTATATTATAAAAAGATTTCTAGAGTGCCTAAGTTGCAAGAACCTTCTTAGGGGTTGAAGCCACAATAATCACTTACTAGTACACTGATTCTGATTATGTTTATAGATTTCTGATTATTTAGGGTCAAATTCTCAGATTTGGATAATCACAAAAGAAGTTTCCATACTATAACTAGAGTAATCCTATAAGATAAAGTGATAAATATAAATCTATGTAACTATCTGTAGATTTATAAATTGATTCTCAATCTTGCAAAATGTGTTTGTACAGTTGGGGTTTGCCTTCTGGATTAGGTATTCACTTTTCATGAAGACCACATCACCCATATAAAACTAATACACAAGATATCTTTGTCTTTATCAAAGGAATATTATAAAAGTTTGCTAATGGGACACATGGAATGTTACTTTCAAGGACTTGTGTTCATGTCTAATAAATTTTTATATATTAAATTGCTTACGTTTCAGGATTGCTTCAAAGACCAGCTGAGCTTCTTGGGCATGTACCTGTAACTACAAGGATGCGGCCCGCAGATGCTTTGTGGGCATTGGCATATGGAGGCCCAATGTCTTTACTTCCATTTGTGGTAAGCAAAGTTGACAATGATACATTGGAACCCGAAAAAGGAAATCTTAAAGCTTGCCTGGCCTCCACATCCCTCGCTGCCCCAATATTCAGGATCATATCACTTGCACTCCAGCACCTTGGAAACAGCACTGAATTATGTCGAACACGTGGGCCCGAGGTTTTATCAAAAATATTAACACACCTTTTAAAGACTTTATCATCACTGGATGCTGCTAAACAGACAGTGGCAGATGAAGAAATTGTTGCAGCAGTTGTGAGTTTATGTCAATCTCAAAAGAACAATGCTACACTGAAAATGCAGCTTTTTAGTACTTTATTACTGGATCTGAAAATTTGGAGCTTATGCAGCTACGGGATTCAGAAAAAGCTTTTATCATCTTTAGCAGATATGGTTTTCACCGAGTCAGCTGTAATGCGTGATGCAAAAGCTATACAGACACTTCTTGATGGCTGCAGAAGATGTTATTGGACTATTCATGAAAAAGATTCAATGAATACATTCTCAATAACCGGCGGGTCTCGTCCAGTTGGAGAAGTGAATGCTTTAGTAGATGAGCTTCTAGGTGTTATCGAACTACTTTTGGTGGCAGCGCCTCCTCCAATGGCAGTAAATGATATTCGTTGTTTACTTGGATTCTTGGTTGATTGTCCACAACCAAATCAGGTAGCATCATACCATTATCAGTGATTTTTCTGTAGTTGCACGTGGTCTAGATTCTGTATCAGCAAGTATACTGTGTAGTGTAATATAATAACTTAATCACTGAGTGATTTTCAGTTAGACCATTAGTTTACTTTCTAACATATCACATATGCTGACAAGAACAAGTACAATGGTGTTACAAGTATATATCATTATTGCAAGAAAAAAAAAAGGTTACATGTTTCTAATTTATTTGATTTTAGTGTGGTTTGTAAAAGTTTTAAGTTGGGAAACAGCTTAATCCTTTGTAAATAATATTATCAGTGTTCACTTATAGAATAAAATTAGTTTTTGATATATTCTAAAAGTTTAATGTGGGAAAGGGGGTGGCAAACGGTGACATCATATATAAGGAATGATTCATTTTTATGTCGATTTTCTGTTGTCGCTGACGTCAATTTTATTCTTTTATGCTACAGAATGTTATGATAAATGGTTCATCCTCTTTTTGGATTCCATTGTTCTCTTGATCAATTTTTTACAAAATTAGCAGGCCCATTCTTAGTTAATTGTTCTTAAATAATTCTTTTTGTTTAATGTCATTCACAATACATTCTGAAGCTGTCTTTATCCAGGTTGCAAGGACGCTACACCTGATATATAGGCTGGTAGTTCAACCAAATACTTCAAGAGTCGCGAATTTTGCAGAAGCTTTCATATCATGTGGAGGCATAGAGACACTTCTAGTCCTATTGCAGCGGGAGGCAAAAGCCGGAGATCACGACTTACCTGACAACGATGATGAAGTTCTATCCTTCTCTGGATCTAGAGCTGAAAGTGGTAGTGGATTTCCTGAAAGTAGTCATCCTGATGATGTCGCATCCTTGAATGGAAGTGAATTTTCATCTTTTGATCCTCATAGTCGACGTAATAGTGTGATTCCTGGCATAGCTTCTAGTGTTGGAAGCAGAATCTCAGCTTCCGAGAGTCTATTTATGAAAAATCTAGGGGGTATAAGTTTTTCAATTAGCGCTGAAAATGCAAGGAATAATGTGTATAACATCGATAAAAGTGATGGAATTGTTGTGGCGATTATTGGGCTTTTTGGGGCTTTGATTGTTTCAGGGCATTTAAAGTTTGGTTCTCATGCTCCTCCGGATCTTACGGGTAATCTTCATGGGTTTCTTGAAGGTGCGGGTAATATGTTTGATGACAAGGTTTCACTTTTACATTTTGCTCTGCAAAAGACTCTCCAATCAGCACCAAATAGACTTATGACTGGGAACGTTTACACGGCTTTATTGAGTTCCTCGGTATGTCTTATACCCAATTATAAGTGGAAATATGGGCAGGTGGGGTATAAAGGTCATTACCGGTTAGGGTCAGAAAATGGGTATGTTTAGTATGGGTGGACATGGTCAGGGCCGGGTAGACGAGGAACACTTTTTGTCTAAAGATTCAATTTTACCAAAATAATAATGTGTTAACTGTTAAGTATGCTTACAAAATATATACTGTATTAGTCCAACAATACTCTATTTTATTTTATTTTTTGAATAAAATGATTTGGTATGTTATATGCATATAAATTATATTTTCATCCTGTCAGAACCATTAGAGATTAAACATAACCTGAATCGACCCGTTTAAAAGTAAATGGGTCAAAATTATCATATGTGTAGGGATGTTATAATCATTAGTTGAGTAGCACACACAAGCATGTTGCATATTACAGGGATGACTTGTTTCATTGGTTTTATTACTGTTTTTCTATATTAGAGAATGTTTACCATGTTATTGATATGATGTAAATTTTCCGTTCAGCTAAATTCATCAGCATCAGATGAGGAACTGAACTTCTATGACCCACAACATCGCTTTGAGCATTTAGAACTCTTGTTGGTTCTTTTGCGTTCACTACCCTATTCAACAAAGAATTTTCAAACTCGGGCATTACAGGTGATCTTTGATTATCATTGAATATTGTTGCAACTTTGTTACTTGTTTATTAGTTCAGGTTTTTACAGTCATCTATCAAATTTCATTTTCGTTTTTATATATATATACTTCTTTTGATTTCAGGATCTTCTGATTTTGGCTTGCAGTCATTCACAGAATAGAAGCAGTCTCACTAAGATGGTAGAATGGCCCGAATGGCTCTTGGAAGTTCTTATATCTAATCATGAGGTCATACTCTCTTCTTATAAGCCAAACACCTAATTAACCTTTATGCTCCTTCCCTCTTGAAGTGATATAAGCGCTTTTGAGATATACAAAATATCTGCAACACTTTCCTTTTTGACCAAGTTTCAATCTCAATATTACATATTTTCACATTTTTTTAAACAACCACTCATATCTTTCCCATTAGTATGCATCACTTATTTGTACATGCAACTTACTTTTACAGATGAGTGTGACAAACGCTTCAACATCTTCAAGCAACAAAGATTTTGAAGACCTTATACACAGTTTCCTCATTATCATGTTAGAGCATTCAATGCGTGAGAAGGATGGATGGCAGGTTTTATTCCATCTATTTACATGCAACTCATTGACGATGTATTGTTATGTTTTTAAGAAAATGCTATTGATTTTTTAAAACCTGTCTTCTATATTTTACCATCTTTGAAGCATCTATGGTTCAAAAATCAATTATAATCAGTTCATTTATATTGTTTTTGGTCATACTTTCCCTTGACAGGATATTGAAGCTACCCTTCATTGTGCAGAATGGCTTTCGATGGTAGGGGGATCTAGCACGGGCGAGCAGCGGACAAGGTATACTATGACTTCAAATTATGAAACCTTTTAGAAAAGTCAAGTATTATTACCACTAAATGGTGTGTTTTATCTTATTTTCCTTGATTTGGTAGACGTCAGGAATCATTGCCAGTTTTTAAAAGAAGGCTTTTGGGAGAGTTGCTGGACTTCACAGCTAGAGAGCTTCGTATTCAAGTGAGCCATACTATTATATTTTTTCGACTTTACTCCCCAGTCTTGCACCTCCAGAGATCTTTGATTGATGACAATTATATTATACGTGCATGGAGGTGGCCTGGGTTATTTTATTAACACTATACTATTGAGAATGAGGAACAATTTACTTTTTCCTTTTAAAGCACACGTGATAATATACTTTTTCAACTGTGAGAAAAAATCAAATACAGTATGATATATAATGTAAAAATGCTTCTTCGTTCTCAAGTTGATAAGCCATCTCAAATAATTCCCACCCTACTTGCATGTAATAAGATATTACGTCATGCATGAGGCAATAAGTTATCATCTTATTTATCTTTGTTTCTATGATCTTTTTATTTTGATTTATGAAGACTTCTTTTTTTTTTTTTTTTTTTTTTTTTTTTTTTTTTTTTTTTTTTTGATAAAATTGATAAATTCGAGAAATCTCGTTTTCGTGCAGAAACAAGTTATTGCTGCAGCATCTGCTGGTGTCGGATCATATGGATTACCCCCTGAGGTCTCTAAGGCAGAAGTAGAGAATGCTGCCATGCTTTCAGAGGCTTTGGTAGAGAACGCAATTGTGATGTTAATGCTTGTTGAAGATCATTTGCGTTTGCAAAGCAAACTATTTAGCTCAACCCAATTTCAAGCAGGTTCTACTTCTCCTCTTTCAGCTGTCCTACCTGTGATTTCTAGTCCCTCTGCAATCTCAAGGCCATTGGAAGGATCAAATTTGTCAAAGGACTCCGCAATTCCTCATGATGTATGTGCTTTTTTAGGAAAATATATATAATTTAACCCACCCTGTCTGACCCAGCAGATTTTAGCCCCATACCCAACCTGCCACTTTGTCACCTCTATCTCGAGTGTTAGATTTATGCTCTTATTCTTTTCAGGTTCTTGCTTCAATGGTTGATGATAAGGGGGAAATTTCAGAATCCACAATGGAACGCATTACAGCTGCAGCAGCAGCTGAACCTTACAGCACGGTTTCCTGTGCTTTTGTGTCGTATGGAAGTTGTGTGGTAGATGTAGCCGAAGGCTGGAAAAACAGAAGCCGATTATGGTATGGGGTTGGCCAACCTTCAAACACAGCTGACTTTGGTGGTGGTGGCAGTGGATGGGACTCCTGGAATTCTTGTTTGGAGAAAGACTCAAATGGGACTTGGGTTGAACTTTCATTAATAAAAAAATGTGTCTCCATGCTACAAGCTTTATTGTTAGATGACTCTGGGCTTGGTGATGGGCTTGGTATGGGTGGAGTTCTGGGTACAGGAACGGGAGGTATGATGGCTCTTCATCACATGTTGGATAGTGATCAACCGTTTTTATGCATGCTTCGTATGACACTTCTTTTGTTGAGGGAAGTTGGTGATATTGATGGTGAAAATGGTGTAATAATGAAAAAGGTCAATGCTGACGAAGTGGCATCTGAAAGATTACATGGAGATGATGGAAGTGCTCCTTCGTCCTTGAGAAACAGTCCTCGAGGACTAATGAGGCAGCCCACTTCAGCACTATTATGGAGGTATACCTTCATTCACATTTTGGTTTGTTCAGATGTGTGTTAGAATCATATGTAGTAAAATGGACCATAGGAGAGTTTTTTTTTGGAACTGCTTTCGCTGTTAGAAGTTGTAATAATCAGATAATCAACTGTGATGTTCTTGAAATATTCTGATTAACATACAAATTAATACAAATATGACGGAAAAGAACATTTTTGTGAGAAGAATAATATATACAATCATCTAAGTTCCGTGTATAAGTCCCTCAAATTACTTTGTTTACCTTGAATCATAATTTAGCAGCTACTGTGAACTTGACAATCCAAAACAGATCAATAGTCACATAATCAAAAGAATAAATTTGTTTATCTAAACATTAAAATAGTAGATACGTAGGCACAACTAACTTTTGCATCTATGATGAACAGTTTGCTTTCACCAATCTTGAACATGCCAATTGCTGAGTACAAGCGACAGCGGGTGTTGGTTACATCATGCGTTTTATATTCTGAGGTTTAATTTATTAATTTCCTTAAATAATTTTCTTAAACTATCTCCATGTATCATAACTACGTGTATTCTTAAATTTTAGTTTAATATAAGTCACGCACAGGTATGGCAAGCTGTAAGCCGGGAAAGACTCCCGCTAAGGAAACAATATCTAGAGGCTATTGTACCACCACTTGTGGCTGTTATACGGAGGTGGCGGCCCCTTTTGGCCAAAATTTATGAAATTTCTCCCCCGGATGGATTAAATCCTCTTGATGTTGATGACCCTGACCTAGATCCTGAAGCAACACCTATAGAGGTTTAACTACTATCCTCCTCTTGTCTTATACTTCATCCGAATGCATGTGCGGACCTAACTGGAAGCTATAATGTAAAAGTGAAAATATTGAATCCCATTTAAGTATTCCATGCACTGATCTTTACTCTTTTTAGATAATAGCTGGACGAAAATCCTAAATTTTCCACTTTCCGACTGCAAGTTTCTATTATTTTTTTTGTTATTCCTGCCCGACTCTAGCTATTTCCAGTTAGGTTGTGTCATATAGCTATACCATGAAATGTTTGAGCTTTTTTAAAACATCTGACATGTGCAATTGGTGCGACTAGAGTGCTCTTGCTTTGATCACTCCTGGATGGGCTGCTGCCTTTGCATCTCCGCCGGCTGCAATGTCATTGGCCATGATTGCTGCTGGTGCAGCCGGAAGTGAAACCTCCCCTCCAACACCCACATTAAACATCCATCTAAAACGTGATTCATCCACATTACTCGAAAGAAAATCAAACAAACTTCACACATTTTCGAGCTTTCAAGAATCCTTACAAGCATCGAAGAAATCATCAGCTGCTTTAAAAGACAAAGCTACTGCACGAGCAGCCGCCTTGGCTGCTGCTCGTGATCTTGAACGAAATAATAAAATCGGCTCAGGAAGAGGTTTAAGTGCTGTGGCTATGGCCACATCATCACAGAGGCGAAGTAAACATGACATGGAACGTGTTTTGAGATGGAATGTTTCTGAAGCAATGGGAATTGCATGGATGGAATGTTTGCAATCGGTTGATTCAAATTCAGTTTATGGGAAAGATTTTAATGCATTGTCGTATAAATTTGTTGCTCTTCTTGTTGGAAGTTTAGCTTTTGCTAGAAATATGCAACGATCAGAGGTATCTTTTTGTCTCTCCATTTCTCTTCTTGTTGGAAGTTTAGCTTTTGCTAGAAATATGAAGGGTTTATTTTAAATTTTTTCAGGTTGATAGGCGTGCTCGAGTTGATTTTATTGCTCGGAATCGTCGATGCACTGGTATACATGCCTGGCGCAAACTTATTCATTACCTGATTGAGACTGACAGTCTTTTTGGGTTATTGAGTAAAAGTCTTTGCAATCCTAAACGAGTATGCTACTGTCCTTGATCATTTTTCTTATTTTTTTTGAAGTTAAGAGCATACCATGGATAATCCTAATGGTGGGAAACTGGGAGGGTCAGGTTGATTGGGTAACGGGTACTTTTTTGTATGGGTAAAAATTTTCTGTTATAATTCCAAACGGTATTCACATAAATTATATTATTTCGGTAACAGTATAATTGTTATTAACCATATGATCTTTTTTTGGAAAAGGGCTTGAATAATATGATCTACGAAGTTATATGCATTAGAAATACACTTTGGACTACTTTTGACCCATGGGACTAGTGATAAGAAAATGGTGGAAATTTCCGTTTGTAACCACATCATCATTTTATAAAACTTTTTTCATTAACCTAAACTTAAATAGTCCCTAGAGGACGGGATTAACCCCGAAAATATTGTAGGTACTTAACTGCGTTTTCGGTAAGAGTACATAAAGTTTTTTTGACGATAATTCAAAACATTTTTAAAGGTTCTAATCTAAAATATGCTACTTTGAATGCACAGCTTTTCTGGAAAATAGACTACATGGAAACTTCAACAAGGATGCATAGATGTTTAAGGCGAGACTTCAACGGCTCAGATCATTCTGGCATTTCCGCATTTAAGGAAGATCCGCTGAAGCTAGAACGTGATAAACAGAACTCAATTATAGCCCTAGAAGCTCTCTCAACAGCATTAGTAAATGAGGATGATGATCAAGATGCAGCTGTTAACGTGGACTTTAACACAGATGAAATGTGGTTGTATGAGGATATCCAAACAAGGCCATCTACAACTGCAGAACAGCAGTGGCAGGTTCCAATGGATTCCAGTGAACCTCAAGTTACAAATTACCAAGATTTGGCACAGAGTCCATCAGCAACAGGGCCAGGATATATTCCCAGTGAACACTATGAAATTATTATTATCGAGCTTCCAGCATCGATGGTTAGACCATTAAAAGTTCGAAAAGGAACATTTCAGGTAATCTTTGAGTTTATGATACTTGCAGCTGTAGATGGAATTATGGGCGGGTCATAACAGATTCTAGGTCAAAATGGATAATTGTTTGGTAGGGTTAGAAATGGTCGGGTTGGGTTGTGTTGGCCTAAAACACTTACCATTATATTTTTATATTAGTAGTTAGCGTCTGAAATTTAATAATGCTAGGAGGCTTTATGCATCAAACTAAGAAGGCACTCAACTTTTTTCACATAGACAATATTTTTGGAGAATCCCAGTGAAGGAAATGTGGATAAGAATCGAGGATCAGTGATAACTGATTTCTGTACAAGTTTCTTATGGTTTATAAATTGAAAAAGCATCCTAGACTCTTATTTGCTTAGAAAAATATGGGCATTCTTATACATGGATAGGTGGCTTGTCTCACTTGATAAACAATACTATAAAAAAGAGGTGGTTTCATTTCGTACCTGCTATTATCATGTTATTTAAACTAATCCTAAACATACGTGCATTGTTTGTTCCCAGATAACAACAAGGAGAATAAACTTTCTTGTTGATAAATCTGAGAAAAAATCTGAAGGTAAAGTTGACAAAGACCGGAGCTGGTCGATGGCTTCTCTTCATCAAGTACACAACAGGAGGTCAAATAAACAAATTAATGCTTTCAAACTTTTAGATTTTAG
Organism: Artemisia argyi; assembly: GCA_030686995.1. Classification (NCBI taxonomy): domain Eukaryota; kingdom Viridiplantae; phylum Streptophyta; class Magnoliopsida; order Asterales; family Asteraceae; genus Artemisia; species Artemisia argyi. The sequence continues at coordinate 125,053,418 of CM060684.1, forward strand.
TTTGTGAATCTTCCGTTTTGGCTTTTTTGTATCCTTCAATTAGTACTGTTGTTACAGATATCTCCTATGCAAAAGCGCTCTTGAAATATTTATGCTTGACCGGTCAACTTTCTTCTTTGATTTTGGGGTATGTTTTCACTATTTAACTGTATCTTATATAAAATATATATCTTATGTTAAACTTAAACTGCAAATTTTGACTTTGTACTTACAAGTCTTTTGCATTATCAACTTTTTCCAGACTGCTGAGGCGAGAATGAGTGCATTTCGAGCTATTGTTCATGCACGTCCTCCCCGTTTGAACAATATATACTTGGTGACTCAGGTTTTTTTCTTCAGACACTTTTTTGATGGAGTACTTCTAGAATGTGCTCCCCCCGTCCCATGAAAATTGCAACATTTTTTACTATGACCCTGTTTAATGTCTAAAAGGCCATTATCATCAGTACTGGTAATGTGAAAACTTTTCAAAATGGAAATATTGCAAATTTCATGGGACATCTAGAAATCAAGGGTCTTGTTTACTTTAAGAAAAATTATGTCACAATGCTTTTATCTTGTCTTAGAGATCTGAACAAATTCTCAAACGGACCCAACTTATGGAACGCTGGTCACGCTGGGAGGTACCAATGAAAATGAAATATAGATTTTGATGCGTCACTTTTTATACTTTACTTGAAGTTATATAAATTTCTAACTAACCTTCTTGCAGATCAGCAACTTTGAATACTTAATGCAGCTCAACACGCTGGCTGGGCGTAGTTATAATGACATCACCCAGGTGGATATATTTTTATAAAAATTTATCATTTTGGTATAAAACTATAAATAATGGCTGGTTTAAGCTAATTAATTTCGCATTTCTCTGCAGTATCCTATTTTCCCATGGATTCTTTCAGATTACAAGTCTACTCAGTTGGATCTATCTAATCCCTCTTCTTATCGGGATCTTTCAAAGGTCCCAGTAATCTTTGCTTTTTTACTTTTATGCCACCTATGCTATGGAATCCGACAATCAACCCATGATGATAAGAAGTATTATATTTTTTTAACTTTCTATGCAGTGTTAAAGTAGTTAACATTCAGCCCATACTATCTTGCAGCCTATTGGAGCATTAAATGATGATAGGTTGAAAAAGTTCCAAGAAAAATACTCCAGCCATAACGATCCCATCATACCTAAGTACCATTATGATTCACATTATTCAACTGCTGGGACAGTAGGTTTTCCTATACCAAAAATATCTTTTAGTTGGTTTATATTGCATCCTATAGCAAGTTTATGACTTTTTGTTGTGCAACTATTAAATTGAGTGGGCTCCTCTATGACAGGTGTTGTATTATCTCATGCGAGTCGAACCATTTACTACCCTTTCAATTGGATCACATGGTGGCAAATTTGACCATGCCGACAGAATGTTTTCAGATATGGGTGCTACTTGGAATAGGGTTCTGGAGGACATGAATGATCTGAAGGAACTGGTAATTTTACATTGAGATTATTAGGTCGTGTTACATTTACACACAAATTTTATATCATGTGTTAATAATAAAGCTTTATCTCAAAGGTCCCTGAGATGTTTTACCTTACGGAGATATTGACGAATGAGAATTCAGTTGATTTTGGTACCACAAAACTTGGAGCTAAACTAGGTATCAACTTAAAATATCTCTGCCATTTCATTTCAAGATCCATCTTATTTGTTTATAATATTGTTCCTGTTTTCAGATTCTGTTAGGCTTCCTCCATGGGCTGAAAATCCTGTTGATTTCATTCATAAGCATCGATTGGCTCTAGAGAGTGAACATGTCTCTGCACATTTGCATGAGTGGATTGATCTCATATTTGGGTGAGGTTTGTTTCGTTAATTCTATAGGTAGCAAAAAGAGTGGTTCAAAACGGGTAATTTTATGTGCGTTTGACTTGAAACACTTTTCGTCCTAAATTTGTAGATTTTTTAAAACCAATAAGCATTCAAAATACCATTACAAAAGTTATATTCCACCAATAAAATTATAAATTTTGTAAATAAATATTTTAGGTGGTATTAAGCATTTTATGTACACTGTGGTCGATTTTTGGCCCATTCAGTTTATATACTTTTTATGTTACATTTTCTACTAGTTAGAAATAAAATGTAACTCAAATTAACCCATTCATAAATGGGTCAAAACTGCTACCTCTAATTAATTTTCTTGTATTGTTAGTTTTTGGTTTAACATCTTCACATATAGGAAAAAGTGTAATTTTGTTTTGATGGTTTTATGATATTTAGGTACAAACAACTAGGGAAAGATGCTATTTTAGCAAACAATGTATTTTTCTACGCCACGTATGATGGGACTGTTAATATAGACAGAATCCAGGATCCAGTAAGTCTATGTCTTCATGATATACTACTCCGTGCTCCATAAAAAAATTGGAAATTTTCAATTCTTTGGGAAGTTCTTTATCTAAAACTCTCTTACATGCACATTTTCATCATTACAAAGCTTGGATGATAATGATTTGGGTCCACACGATCCCTATTTTGTCATTATCATTTGCTAAAGATATTTGATATAGTCAATATTATTCTCTTTAAACTATGTTCTCGATCAAATAATACAATTTTAATGCGATGCATGGACCCCTTTTTTTTTTTTTTTTTTTTTTTTTTTTTTCATTCTTTTGTATGAACACTGTTAAAGGTCCAGCGGCGTGCCGTACAAGATCAAGTTGCTCACTTTGGTCAAACCCCATCACGTCTTTTGATAATGCCTCATGCAAGGAGGATGCCACTTTCAGATGTTCTTCATATGAAGGTATCTCTCTTCCCAGCCCCACTTAATTTACATGTAGTATGTCATGGAAAGTTTTCCACTTGGACCTTAATAAGCTTTCTATCATGCCTAAACTGAATTTTCTTACTTTGGGTCTATGTGAGTTTGTTGTTCATTTCGTATGTTGATTTTTGCATCTAGAGTACATAGGGGTGTAGATATGTGTTTTGAAAGTGATTATGTGATGATAATTGGATCAAAATGACTGTAGTACAAGAGATCGTATTTGAATGTAATAAAAAAATTGGATCTATATTTCCATCTCTACGTTGACACGTGAAGCTAGCCTAAAATTTTAGTCTAACAAGATTATGTATTGGCAGACCATCTTTCGGAATCCCAAAGAAGTCATACAATATCATGTTCCATTTCCTAACCGCTGCAATCTACCTGCATCTTGCATTCATGCAACTTCAGATGCTCTTGTCATCGTTGATACTAATGCTCCATCAGCAAACATTGCACTACACAAATGGCATCCAAATACTCCAGATGGACATGGAATGCCTTTTGTGTTTCAACCTGGAAAAAATAATTTAAACCCAAGTAGTGGTGGAGGTTTCATGCGTATGTTCCGAGTCAAAACTGGGTCCAGCTCAAAGGAATGGAAATATCCTCAGGCTCATGCCTATGCAGCTTCAGGGATAAGGAGCTCTTCAATAGTATCCATCACGTATAACAATGAAGTTATCACAGGTAACGATTTTGCCGCGTTCAAAACTTATCTAGTGCTGTTCATGTTTAATAAAGATGGCAAATTGGGCGGGTCATCTGGGTTGAGTAATGGTTCAAAAAAGTTACGAGTAATATTATAAGGACTGTCACAATGGGCCGGGTTGGGCCCCATAAAATACTTTTCTTGTTCATTTTCTGAGTTCTATGAATTAGTTAATGTGTTAAGTTTGTTACAAACAATAGTATTACAATAATAACTAGTTATAACACCCGCGCACGCGCGGGTTTTTTTAAAAATTTCTGAATCATATATTTTTATTTATTAAAAAACAAATAATTTAATTTTTGTTTTGTTTGATTTATGATGTTTAATTATAGTTTTTTTTATTATTAAAGATAATTATTTAAAATTTTTAATCCTATTATTAATTGCATCTTATCTATATTTTTTGTATTTATCTTCTACTTGTGTTATGGATAAATATAAAATATTACCTAATAAGAAAATAACTTTTTTTTTAAAATAAAATTATTACTAAATAAGGTATGTATGCATTTTTTTTATATGAAAAATTCCCAATAGGGGTTTTGTTGTATTATATAAAAGATGTAGCTTTATGTAACCCTTTACCCAAAAAAAAATAATGTAGCTTTATGTAATAAGCGAGTTTGAAGGTTTTATGTATTGCCCAATTCTGAATTAGTTACTATGACACTCACTTTGATCTTTGGGCCTTGTATTAGGTGGACATGTAGACAACAGTATCAGATTAGTATCACCCGATGGAGCAAAAACATTAGAAATAGCAAAAGGGCATTGCGCACCTGTGACTTGCTTGTCTCTATCACCCGATAGCAAGTACCTTGTTAGTGGGTCCCGAGACACGACGGTTTTAGTGTGGAGAATACACCGGTCACCAAGATTCCGGTCAGGCACCATGTCAGAATCACCTACTGGCACAGTAACGCCAACTTCAGTTAGTGCAACAACCGCAGCAAGTTCTTTCATAGATAAAACCAGAAGAAGGCGTATTGAAGGTCCAGTTCAGGTTATTCGGGGCCACCTTGGGGAAATTATCGATTGTTGCGTGAATTCAGATCTTGGAGCCATTGCCTCATGCTCTTATTTTTCAGATGTATTGATCCATTCGGTGAGTCGGGGTCGATTGCTTAAAAGGCTTTCTGGTGTAAAGGCCGATATGGTTCAGCTTTCAAAGAATGGGGTTATTGTTACTTGGAATGATTCAGTGCACATTCTTTCAAGTTATACTATTAACGGGATCCTGATTGCTCGTGTGCATCTTCCTCTATCTTGTTACATTAGCTGCATGGAGATTTCTTTTGATGGGCGGAGTATTTTGATTGGGTTAAACTCGCGCTCAAATAATGATTGTGATATTGAATTAAGTGAAGGTGGCGAAATTGAGAGATTGGATGTTCCTTCTCCTTCGGTTTGTCTCATTGATCTGTATACTCTTAAGGTATGAAGTAGAGAGTAAACCATTGATGCTTCTTCTTATAGGTGGAAAAATGGGTGGGTCGGGTCACGGGTCAAAGTGGATTTTGGTTAAAAAAGGTTGCTTTTATGGGTTGGGTTAAACCGTAAACACTTTCTTATTACTTTTAAAATCTGTTACAAATAATAATGTCGAAACTTATTTAAACAAACATATGGTAAATGGATTTAGATTTTAGAAAATGGAGACTACATAGCTTTGATTTTTTTAAAAAGGTGATTCTGAAGATTATATGCAATAAAAATAGACTCTGGGCGATGTTTGACCACCATTTGGTGTGCTTACTTGTTAGCTATATTATATATTTACTTTACGGTATGGCATATAATAGCAACATACTTTTTTCATTTGTGCTAATCAGATATGAACTAAAAATATTACCACAATACCCATCGAACTTTGCATTTTTGTGCCGATATCAGCAACTTCGCTATTTTTACTTTCAAAATTCACGTCATTTGACACATGTACATGTCATGCCCCTTTTTTTGTACCGTTAGGTTCCATGTCAGCCCCTTATACACACCGTTAGGTCGTCTTCCTCAATCAAAACACATATAACCCTAACACTAACATATGTGTATTAAGGGCTGACATGGAACCTAACGGTACAAAAAAAGGGGCATGACATGTGCATGTGTCACATGATGTGAATTTTGAAGGTAAAAATGATGAAGTTGCTCATAGCGGCACAAAAATGCAAAGTTCGATGGGTATTGTGGTAATATTTTTAGTTCATATCTGATAATGGTACAAATGAAAAAGTATGTTACTATTAGATGCCATTAACCCTTTTACTTTATTGATCAACCCATCTATATATAGGTGGGTCAGAATTTTCTATCTAAACTTGCTTTGTTTCATATATTAAGTATGGGATTGTCTAACCAATGCCCTAAGGGCATTGGTTAAGGAGGGTACGGACCCACAAAAAAGTACTAAAAAATATTTTTTAATTTAAAAAGTGTATTTTATGTGTGGGCCCCTGAACCTATTTATAATTGTCCATGCCTTCTTAACCAATGCCCTTAGGGCATTAGTTAGACAATCCCATTAAGTATTTTGAAAGGGAGGTGATTTGCACACTCCCAAAAATGATTGGCACACTCAAAATGTGAGTGTGTTGACATTTATATCCTTACATGATAAGAATAAGTCCAAAAAATGTGAGGGTATAAATGTCAATACATTCAAAATTTGAGTGTACCAATCATTTTTTAGAGTGTGCAAATCACTTCCCATTTTGAAACTTATTTACCCAAACATATGGTAAATGGATTTAGAAAAATGGAGATCCTTAATGTAGTGCCTTATTGCGTCTAAAAAGTTGCAACATGTGGTTAGTAATACTGGTAACATGGCCCTTTAATTGAAAGGGTTAATTCCATATATGCCCAAATAAAACCTTTAAATGCCACATTTACCCAATTAAAGGACATAATTCCATATATACTCACTTTAAACATCAAATTTGTCATACTTACCCAATTTAGTGATATAAATTGAGTAATAAATAAATAAATAGAATGGGTATATATGACAAATTTGATGTTTAAATGGGGTATATATATCATTATAAGTTTTAGTTGGTCAAATATGACATTTTATGGTTTAAATTGGGTATATATGGAACTAACCCTAATTGAAAACATAACATATAATCTCTTGTTTGTTGTTTTTAAGAGTAAGAATACAATTACAACTAGACATATGTTGGTGTTCAATACCTACCCTTACAGTCCTGAATTCATAAGGAATAATCTTGACCTCGAAAGCCAGAATTTTAAGAGTGTACTCTTTGACAGGTATTTCATGCAATGAGACTACAAGAGGGGCAAGATATAACGGCACTCACGATGAACAAGGACAATACTAATCTCTTGGTGTCAACATCTGATAAACAATTAATAGTCTTCACTGATCCTAATGTAAGTTCACCGTAATTTCCTTTCTCTTGATCCTAATATGAAGCAAGAAACTTAATGCCTTTAAAATCAAGACAGCGGTCAGTCTAAGTCATGACTGATATATCAGTCTTTCAGGTGAAATTCACGACTGTGGTTCGGCGAGCAGGAAGCAGTATTATAGGTTTGCCCAGGGGCAGCTGTCGATCAAGAAGGAGCTTGGCAAGTGTTTCAAGTGACGAGGAATAGCAATCTTTGAATACCAAGAGGCTTTATTACGACTTCATCCAAGTCATAGGTATGTTGCATCACAAAATTTACTTTCAAGATCTAATATTCAGAGGGTGTTTGGAATTGCTTATTTCTTTTTGAAATAAGATGTTTGGAATAAGCAACTGAAAACTGCTTTTTTCCACTCATAAATAATCAGATAAACAGTTTTGTTAAGCAAACTCAAGCATCCTGAAAACTGTTTATTGCTTGTGTCAAAATTTCATGGGCAAATTTAAGAAGCAATACCAAACATCCCGATAATGATCTTATGTCCCACATTTTATAAAATTTTAATCAATGCTTTGTTAAGTACAGTCACTTAAAAAATTGCTCCTAAAATTGTCAACAAGCTTCTTTGTGATGTTAAAGTTGAACCCTTTTTTCGTCTGGCACACCACTGCATATGCGCCTTCAGTTTGAATTACCCTAGGAACACGCCTCTGAGAGGGTACAACTTTAAGGGATAGAATCAAACATTCCCATAAACAAAAATGTTGCATCTTCCATTAAACGGAACTGATTATTTAGTTCGAATGACATGAGTGAAAGTTTAATAGGTGAATGTTGACCTTTAATTATCTGTTGCTATTGCTTGTAGGCCAAGCCTAATGATGGAAGGGTCAGATGCTAATTTCATGACCATCTAGGGAATGTCAACTTTTCACCCGTTGACCATAAGGGCAAGCTCGATCTTTTCATAAGTTAACACACTTGGATTCAACTACTGGTTGCAGTTATCGTGTAACATACTTTTCTCGGCTTCGAATATATCAGTTGCAGAGTATTGCATCCACACTAGCTAGAGGGCTGTTATGCAAATTTTGACTATGATAATGTAAATCGATGCCACCATTTAAAGTGGCTCTCGAGCCAGTACATTTTTACTCTGATATCTTATGATGTGAGCAAATGAAAAATCAACAGTCTTCGTGTGCTTGGTATTTAAGTACGATTTATTATTATTATTATTATTATTATTATTATTATTATTATTATTATTATTATTATTGTGATTTAAAGCTCGTACGATTTTTTTTTGACTATGATAACGTAAATCGATGCCACCATTTAAAGCGGCCCTCGAGCCAGTACTGTACTCACGAGCAAATAAAAAAATAACAGTCTTCGTGTGCTTGGTATTTAAGTACGATTTTTTTTTGGTTGGTATGAAAGGAAGTAGGGGAAATAGACATAAATTGTTTTGTGTTATTTTAAAGCCTTTATGCTAAATATGGGCGATATAGTTATTTTAGGGTCACCATCTACTTTTGGTTTTTGTGATTTTGCTACATACCAATGGAAATACAATTTAAGCTCGGATACATGACACACTCGTTTAAGCTAGTTTTCTAGTGAAGATCGAAACTAATTGCATGATTTGCATCTATTAAATTCCCAATAGAGATTCCGTGCAACCTAGCTTTAAAAGGGTCAAAATAGTGCAATTTTGGTATGGGCTATGTTATACAAACCCTCCCTATATTGTCATATCAAAGATTTAGTCAAATCGTACAACCCGCGATGCACACTGTACAAGCCGGTGATGCATCAAATGATTGAATATCCTCCCTATGCGAGGGTGTGGATAACTCACCCCTTTTGGTATTCAAAGAATGTTTGGGATTGCTTGCGCTTTTTTTTTTTTGTTTATTTATTTATTTATTTATTTTAAATTATTTTGGTATTCAAATGATGTTTGAGATTATTTATTTATTTATTTTTATAACTTATGCTTGTTTATAAAATGTTTGTATTTGCTCATCTCTACTACTAATAAAGAGAAAACATTTTTATTTTATTTTTTTATTTTTATTATTTTTTTTAATTAAGAGCAACTTACATGGATAGTCCTTGTGGTTTGACCGAAATTGAATATACCATCCTTGATAGTTTGTAAGGACTCATTAAGTTTGTAAGTTTCGACTGGCGTTAAGGATAGTGTGATGTTTTTTTTGAGTCTTAAGAAAAACTATGTGTGCGGCTGTATAAACGAACACTTATTGCCATTGTGAAATGTTGCACAGAAAGATATGTTTGTGTGTATGCACATGTGTATCTCTATATATATGTGTTTGTGCTGATGGATCATTTTGTATTTTGCACATCATACGTAATAATTTGTTATAGTTGCAAAATAAGTTGTCATGTAATTTGCTTAAGAGCAATTACTGCATTACTACGTACTAGTTTGATATCTCATTCACCCTTTTAGAGTTTTGTTTCTGTCATAAGACATCTTTTAGGGTACGTTTGGTATGTATATGGTTTAGGATTTGGATTTTATAAATTAAATGAAGAGAGAAAGTAATTAATAATTAATATTTATAATATTTTGTTTATATAAAAAATAGAAAAAAAAAAAAAAGTGGGAATAGACAAACGTGATCAGGTGTAGAAAAAAGTTCAAATTAAAAGTTGATTACTTTTCAAAACCCACCAAGTTGCCTAAGATTAGGATTTGAAGGCAATTACTTGGGCCCCACTTATATCTACCAAACAGTAAAAATCAGGTATCAATCAATTCCACCTCTCAAAAAACCATATACCAAATAGCACCTTCAAGACCAAATAGCACCTTCAAGTGGAAAGATGAATTTGAAAAAGAGTACTTTAATCAAGCCTCTTCTTCAACGGCCAACGCAGTGCTCAAACTGCGTTGCTAAAGATAATGAGAACAAGTTGTTGAAGACAAGAATAAAGACGCTGGAGATGGAGTTAGAATTGGCAAGGAATCCTGAGGATCACGCTTGTCAGTCGGGTGCAAGGCTCCATGATCTTTTAACCGAAATGAATAATCTTCATATATCGTAGATATTGTTGTTTTTAAATAATATGTTAACGTTGACGTTTAATTTAATAATAATAGTTGTTGTTTTTAAATAATATAAGTTTAGGTGTAAACACTGATCTTGTAGTAGTTTATAAATGCAAATGAGTCAACGTCATATTTTTTTATAACGTCATCTTTTTTTATACCGTCATATAGGCAATTATTAATTAAGTATACACAACACAAAAATATTAAAAAAAAAACATTACAAATATTACAAAAAAACACTACATAAAAAAAAAAAAAAAAAAAAAAAAAAAAAGTACACCCTCCCCAAATAGGGAGGGTTGGGATAAAAAGTACGGGAGGGTCCGGTCAACAAGGGCCTAAATTTATCATTTCCAGATCAACGATGTAATCTCTACTGTGTTAGAGGTGCCAATCCTGACAATCTAAAAAATATTTAAAAATATCATTTTATTTAAAACGGTCAAAGCAATCATCTTTTGTCACCTGAACCCGGGACTTGACCCAGTTGCCATTTTGCAGAAACTGGAATTCTGTTTTAGTAATATCTCCCATGAAACGATGCATTAATTAATAATGCAAACTATATTATCAATGAATAGATTCCCTCCCTTAGTTACAGAAAAGGAGTCTTTGGTACCAAATAAAATTTGATGCAATCAAATTGAAATCTTATTTTTTAACTAAAAGAAACTTGAATCACTAAAAGAAGAGAATCTAAATGGGTCTAAGCTCAATCCCATGTATCATAAGCCCACTAAGATCCTTCTTAACTGGATGCTCTAACTTAAGATGCATTGAAGCTGTTGTGGGAAAACTCCAGGTTTGAAAATCCCATATTTTTACTTCCATCCAACCATCACTCCTCTGTCTTGGAAGAGCACTTAGTTCGTGTCTGTTTAGCGGGTTGTAATTGTTCTCATCAAACTTTTGTCCAATAACTGGGGTGTTTGGAGGGGTTACCAAATAGCTGTATATATGACTATAATAGTATTCACCCCTTTTATTGCTCACTTCGAGAGGAAACTCAAATTTGGATTGGTCTGATGGTAATTTGTAGACAAAGTAACTTGAATATGTTGTATCAGCTGATAGCACTTCGGGTTTTATTTCATTCACAAGTTCAAATTTGTCGCCAGCAGTTATTACAAGGACTTCTCCAAATCTGCAGATACAAGAAACACATCTAATAATTTTTTACAAGGAATCTAATATGTAATTGATTCAGAAAGTTTTTAAGGCATCCAAGTAGTAGAAGCCAACTAATTTGTTAAGTTGTTTAATGTTTATTATTTAAAGGGTGGACTTGCTATATTTTCTATGAAATGAAAGGCTCTTTAAGGGTTATCTCATTCACTATAGATAAACTGAACGACATGCCAGCATCAAACAGTGATAACATTTAGATTGAGCGGAATTGGTCAATGGAAATTTTCATGCCATCCCACACAAAGGAAAAATAAGGCAATGCTTTGGCATATCGTCGGGGTAAAAAATCCAATGTTTGGGGCTCTCTTTTTTAAGGATTTTCAAAATTGATTGCTTATGTATTCATGCTTCCTAGAACAGTTATAAAAAAGATTTATATGGAATAAAGCTATAATAATCCAGCATTCATGGAATATTGCAGTATAATAACGTGTCTTTCTTAAGTATTACCCATTTTGACCCATTTGTGCAATATAATGGAGTCGCACAATGGAGTTAAAAGGCAGAAGAATATTGCAGTGTAATAAAGTGTCTTTCTTAACTGTTACCCGTTTTGACCCATTTATTGAATATAATGGTGTCACAAATGGAGTTAAAAGGCAGAAGTGTTTAGGGTGTTAAACACAAAAATTTAGACAGTTTGGAATGAAAGAACTTGTTTGAGGTGAATGAAGTCTCATATGCGGCTATAATCAAAGATGGAAGATGAAAGTGGCCACCAGAGTGGCATACAATATATCCTCAAGTCACAAGCATATCAGAGCCTATACTAATCCTTTGTGAAAAGATGTAGTGGTATCGAAAAACTCAAAAGGTAAAGAAGTCTTGTTTGTTGATAAACATGTACGGTAAGCTATTAGAACTCAGACTACAAAAGTGCTATGAATGGGGATATGTGCAGTAACGGTAAGCCCATTATATCAATAACTGTGAAGCACATTCTCATCTCTTTGCACAGAATATACAGGTCAAATTGCAAACAGTGACTGGTGTGAATGGGTTGGCTAATGATTGACAAGAAATTATTCAGGATTTTGCACCTTGATCATGTGAAAACGGCATATGGAGTAACCTTAGAAGACTCGTACTTGCTGCTGATGTATACTTCATATGGAAGGAAAGAGATTACAATATTTAAGAGATGAAAAAAAGCTACTGAGTTTTTAAGTGAAGCCAACTGAGGCGGCCCTTCATGTAGCAAAGGTGTGGAATATGGGACTGAATATTCAGAACTGATAGAGGAAACAAGGATCAATAGAGCAGTCTCATTTGAAGCCTGTGAGAATTTTTATCATTACAGTGTAGTGATGGTTTGAATCGTAAAGATGGATGTGTAGAATGGATTTCTACCTGTATAGATTTCATTATTAGTCTAATAATATATGGTTTACCATGGGAGTTATCCTTGTCGCTCACTTAAGGTAATTAGCACTACCAAACTAGAATTTAAATATTTCTTCCAGAGTTATAATATTTAATTTCTTCATAAAAAGAGTCTGTACATTTGTGGGTAGTTGCAAAATGGTGCACACATATGAATAACATATAAAACATTACAGTTAGAAATGATAGAGAAAGAACCTTGATTCATTGGAAGACTCGCAAACTGAGTTTTTATCATCTATTAACCAAGTCGCTCTGGCAGATAGCATTGGACATTTCTTCCCATGTTTATCAACAGTGAACCACTATCAATCCATATAGATATGTAAGTGTAGGAATATTACATTTAAAATAGGTTCGAAATAATGATAGTAGTCTTGTAATTCCTATAAAATTTACCTCTTGACCATTGTTGATCAGGAACCCTCTTATGAAAATTGAGTAGAGTTCCTTCTTCGTTCTCCACACCAGACTATCTTTTGACAAATTGAGTATTTCTTCATAATCATTTGGAAACTTTTGTTCCCAATAAGTGTCTGATTCTGAATCTGATATGGTTTGGATATTCTCCAACTTGTCACTCTTTGATACTTGATCTTCCACCTATTTTTACAAAGTAATTGGTTTACCAGTTTTAGTTTTTGCTATAAAAAATTTGATTCATAACTTCTATAAATTTTGTATTGATCTCCTTTGACTATTTATCTATTTTAAGGAAATCTAAAATCCCATTCGTAGATCATTTTTCAACCCATACATCCGACTCAGAACAAAAAATGGCCCATTTTGTCCCGAGCTAATTTCTACCTATTACCATACCCAACCTTTCGCCACTGTTAATTCAAATAATTATAGTAAGTTGTTGACCTATTTCGTAATAATAAAAAAATGACTAAGATGATTAAACCGGTATATGTCAGCATACTATTTTCAGGGGCTGAAACTGGATGCCTTCTACTCTTAGATTGGTTCCATGGTCGTCAAAATCAATTTCAAGATCAACAATACTCCCATCACTAGTGAATTGATACAATTCAACCATAAGCAAATAATCATCTCTCGGATTTGCAAGGTACACAGTGGAAGTTGTTGGCTCCCCACTTAATCTGTATTTAAGGTTTACATATGCTTGATCACCAAATGAGGAAGCGTCAACGACAAGGTTGACGGTGTATGTGATTGATGGAGACAAAAATTGGGTCTTCACATGCGTTTTAAATCCCTTAGTGTTTGTTTGATAAACGCCCGCTGGAAATCTGCATGAACAAGAAGCAAAGAATGATACGTTAATTTATATATACTATGAAACAATAGGGATGAGTCAGAAGAGATGAACATCAAGTCACCTTGACCAACAATTGGACTCGTATCGAGAAGTGAAATCTTCATTTGGAATCAAGCAATCCATCATGGATATCAATTCACAGTGTTCTTCTTTCTTATTCAGTGAAAACCACTGCATAATTAGTAAGTTGGAATTAGTTCTGCTCAGATTATCCTTATAGATAGGCGTAGCCAATTAACTACCTTATTGTAATCATTCAAGTGGATTCCTTTGGATAGAATCTGTTTAAGTTCATCAAGGGATGTGTAGAACAGAGATTGTGAAGCAACCTCGACCATGTCTTGGTACTCTTTAAACACTTGAGGTTCCAACTATATATGACAAAGCAAGTGAGCCATACATTCAGGTTAAGTGTCATTTTTTTTATAAATAACATAACCATTGACAATAAACTGCTTACTTTTTCTTGAGATGGTTGGAACTCGATGCCTGCTACTAGTAACCCGATCCAACGGGATTCAAACACAAATTGAAGATCTGCAGTTTTGTCTCGGCTTGTAAACTGATATAATGGAATAATGAACCATCCATCTTCTCTCACATGGGTAGAAGGGTAAATCGTGAAAACATTCGTCTCATCCTCCTCATTTATTTTGTATCTCAGGGGGTTATATGAATTGACATTGGATTGCCAACGATATCGAAAGACAAGGTTGACTGTATATGAGATTTGTGGTGTTAGGTATTGACCTCTCACACGTGCTTTGAATTCCATATTATAAATGTAACATCGCCCCCCTGGAAATCTGCATAAAGAAGAATTAAAGAATGACAAATCTGCATAAATGTATAACTCACTCCCTATTCCAAACAAAAGGGATGGGAATAGGATAAGTCACCTTGAATTAACAAGGTCAAAATTAGATGGATGTTGTAAACTCTTAGCATAGATCTCATCCGGATTCAGACAGGCTTCAATATAAATCCTTTCTATGTGTTCCCCCTCCTCATTTATAGATAGCCACTACACATCCATTAGTTTACAATATGAGAACCACGGCATCAATTAAGTCATGGGAATTAGGCGCAAGTCTAGTGGTTAAGTCTTTGATAATAACTAAGAGGTTTATAAATCTTAGAAGAAACAATAATTATCCATAACAATTAACAAATCACAGGACTAAAATAGTTAAATGGAGCATAAATATTTTACATATTTCAGTCAACATTTTTATAAAAAAAAGAGCTTAAATAATCACATAATTACCAAAATGAGATAAGTTTAGTAGTTTACAGGTTTTTCAATGACAATCTTGTATGGAAGCTTCTAGGGTTACATGGTAGATATGACTGATTTGTTCATCCCAATAATTTTTTTTTTTATAAAAAGTGACCGGATCTTTAGTTCGGGTCTTGTCACCCGAAACGACAAAGAACACCTTTTTGCAAAGTGTAACACGACAAATATTCTATACTCCTCCTCACAGATAGTCGACTCAGCACTAAAGCCGATTTGGAGAAAAATTTGGGGTTGGTGGATTTTGGTTGTTCTAAGCTAAACAAAATCATTCATGGAGTTTTTCATTGCTGTATATGGGCAGTTTGGAAATGGAGAAATCGTGTGGTTTTTGCTTCGCCGGAGTCCCGTAGTAAAGTGCTTGATGAAGACATTTTTCATGCCATTCAATGGTTGGCAAAATCTTGGATTTCCGTTCGTTGCAAGCTTCCGGCCGGGATTTGGAGTTGTTGGATTTCATGCCCTAGATTGATGTTCTCTTTGTCTTAATGGTTGGTTGTTTGTTCATTGTATAGCTTTGCTTGCCTGTTTGTGGCTTTTTTTCTTTTGTTCTCGCCTCTCTTGTACTCTATTTGCTGTTTTCTCAGCAGCTCTTTTTATAATATTCTAGCCTTTCAAAAAAAAAGTAGTGTACCCGCCGGAAAATCTCAAAGCCATTTTTGGCAAAACGATGTCGTCTCCTGTGTTATTTTGGGGGGAACACTATTGAACTAAGCACTGTACCAATCACTTATACGACGTCGTTTTGAACAGCTTGGGAGCACTGTTCAACTGTAGCTAATCACTTTAGCACGCACCTATGCGACGTCATTTTGAACAGAATTTAAATGTATTTATAATGTTTGAGTTTTTGTTTTTGTGTTAAGTTTCTTAAATATATAGTTCGATTGACAAAGATTAAATTCTTTTCAACTCAGAAGGAAATTGAGAAGACTTCGTTTGAGTTATTGATTCATAAATTTTTACTTGATTCACTGGTGTACATCTATCCCTGGTGGGATTAACCTAAGATTTAATATGGAAATCTAAGTAAATGTTTTTCTTTGATATAAGATCATTTGATAACGAAACTTTTTTTACATACCAAAGGACTAATCTCCACATTCCATCTTTATTTGATCTAATGGATGAGATTAATCCCAACAATTTTAAAAACCCACTTTCATCCTTTTTTTTCAAATATTAATATCTTTCAAACCGTTAATCGTTAAGCGAAAAAAAATATACCGTTACGACGAGCATTTAATTATCTTTCTATAGATAGGCACTTTGATATATTTTCGACAATCTTTTTTTTCCGATTTTTTCACGTTTTTTTTCGTGGCCGAAAAAATCACATATGATATATGATATGTAATATCATATATGATTTTTTCGGCCACGAAAAAAAACATGAAAAAAACAAAAAAAAAATGTCGAAAGTATATCAAAGTGCCCGTCTATTGAAAGATAATTAAATGCTCGTTGCGATGGTGTAATTATTTTCGCTTAACAATTAACGGTTTAAGAGATATTTAAATTATAAAAAATTGGTAAAATATTAAAATGCTTTTAATCTCAACTATTGATTTCTTTTTAGATTTATGTTGGGAATGAGTCCCTTGGTATGTAAGAAAAGTTTGGTATTTAATATAACTCTTCTTTTTTTTTTCTTTTTTCTTTTTTTTTCTTTTTTTTTTTTTTGTCTTTCTTATTTATTCACTTTTTTTTAACTATTTTTTTTTGTCTTTTTTTCTTAATTCACGTTTTTTTAAATCATTTTTTTAATTCACGTTTTTTTCACTTTATTACGTTTTCGTCCGTTTTCATACGTTTTTGTCCATTTTCATATGTTTATATCCGTTTTCATACGTTTTCGTTCTTTTTTTGAGTTTTCGTCCATTTTTTAGACGTTTTCATCTATTTTCATCCATTTTTATATGCTTTCGTTCGTTTTCATACGTTTTCGCCCATTTTGTAAGATTTCGTCCATTTTTTGACATTTTGTCCGTTTTCATACATTTTCGTCCGTTTTTATATATTTTTGTCCGTTTTCGGTAGTTTTATACGTTTTTGTCCTTTTTTTACGTTTGCATATGTTTTCAGAAGTTTTCCTCCGTTTTTATACATTTTCGTCCGTTTTCAGATGTTTTCGTCCGTTTTTATACGTTTTCGTCCATTTTTGTCCGTTTTCATACGTCTATATATGTATTTGTCCGTTTTAATACGTTTTTGTTCGTTTTCAAATGTTTTCGTCCGTTTTTAGCAGTTTTTATACTTTTTCGGCAGTTTTTATACGTTTTCATACGCTTTCGTCCATTTTTCATACGTTTTCATCCGTTTTTAGACATGTTTTTACGCTTCATATGTATTCGTTCATTTACTTATGTCTTCGTCCGTTTTCATACGTTTCTGAATATCACAATTGATATTGTTAATATCACAAGTGATTTTGTATAATATTCAGAATATCACTTGTGATATTAAGAATATCAATTGTGATATTCAGAAACGTATGAAAACGAACGAAAAGGTATAAAAATGAATGAAACATATGAATACGGACGAAAACGTAAGAAAGTGAAGAAAAAACGTAAATTAAAAAAAAAACGCGAAAATCACTTGTGATATTCTGAATATCACTGGTGATTTTCATGTTACAAAACATTAGTTGAAAATCACTTGTGATATTCAGAGTATCACAAGTGATATTTTGAATATCACTTGTGATTTTCATAAAATCACTTGTGATTGTGATTTCTGAATATCACAAGTGATTTTCATGTTACAAAACATTAGTTGAAAATCACTTGTGATATTCGAATATCACTTGCGATATTCAGAATATCACTTGCGACATTCTGAGTATCACAGAATATCACTTGTAGTATTCAGAAACATATGAAAACGTCTGAAAATGGTCGAAAACATTTAAAAACGGACGAAAACATATGAAAATGGATGAAAATGTAAGAAAATGGACGAATATGTATGCGGACGAAAACGTCTGAAAACGGACAAAAATGTATAAAAATAGACAAAAATATATGAAAACGGACGAAAACGTATGAAAACGGACGGAAACGTATAAAAACAGATGAAAACGTATGAGAACGGACGAAAACATAAGAAACGGGCGAAAACGTATGAAAACGGATGAAAACAGATGAAAACGTATAAAAACGGACGAAAACGTATAAAAACGGACGAAAAAAGTAATAAAATGGATGAATATGTATAAAAAAGGACGAAAACGTATGAAAACGGGCGAAAACGGATGAAAACGTATGAAGATGGACGAACATGTATGAAAACCGAAAACGTATGAAAACGAAAAAAAGCATTAAAAAACGCGTATTAAAAAAACGTGAACTAAAAAAAAGTTAATAAATAAGAAAGACAAAAAGATAAAGAAAAAAAATAAACTTAGGTTTCCATATTAATCTTAGGTTAATCCCCACTATTAGATCAAACTAGATGGATGGTGGGGATTTTTAGTATGCAACAAAAACTTATTCAACTTGTTCTTTTGTCATTACACAAAAAAAAAAAAAAAAAAAAAAAAAAAGCATTTTCACATAACCTATTTCTATATATCTGCACTACAAAATAATTGTCATCAAGTGACACATGAAAAAGTGTCACCAAATTTTAAAAGGCATCACTATTAGTAAATAAGTACCAATAGGTATAAAAGAAGTGTCACCTAAAACTTTATGTGCTTCTCTTACACATAAAAAATTATAGGTAAAAGTCCAATAGGTAAAAGTCTATTTATGATGGAAAAAAAAAGAGTGAGTACATAGTTTTCACCTTTTATGACACATTTTGTTAATAAAAAGTGTCACTAAATCTTAAAATTTTGGACTTTTGTCTATAATTTTTAAAGTGTCACTAAAAATGTTAGATTTAATATTAGATTTAGTGACACTTTTTTGTGTCATTTGAACATTCTGTCGCTAATGTCTATTATCGTGTAGTTGTAATGTGAAATTCCACATAGTAACATCTCTCTAGCTATAAATAACCATTTTCAAAAATATATTAAAATAAAATCAAAAGAGATGTCGTAATTACCGTGTTGCCCTCATTAACGTGGAACCCTTTGGTGAGAAGCACTTTCAGTTCATCCCAGGATCTATAATATACAGGAGACACTGCAGCGTTAACTATCTCTTCATACTCCTTTGGCGGTTTGGGATGATGAAGCTCCTGCAATACAAGTGATTCTTGAAGTTTTTCAACGACAAGAGACATCGTGGGCCGTTCTTCACGGTATCTCTTCAAACATTTATATGCAATGTCTGCAAATGTCTCCAAAGAATCCGGATGCATTTGTTCCGCCAGACCTTGAAGCACAATCCTGCTTAATTGCTTCTGTTCGTAGCATTTTTTCCAGGAAGGCACATAAACCATAAACTGGCCCTTGATATTTTCAACGCATTTTTTCCCAGTCAGGACTTCAAACATTACTACTCCAAAAGAGTACACATCCGACTCTTTTGTTAGTTGGTATGTCTCCATGTACAGTGGATCACAGTATCCATGTGTACCTACAGCATTGGTGATAATAACTGAGTACTGCTGACCACTGGAGCCCATTTTTGACAGCCCAAAGTCAGAAACTTTGGCTTTCAGATTATCATCAAGTAGGATGTTGGAACTTTTAATGTCACAATGGATCACCCTTTGTTGTCTCTCGTTGGGTTCATGAAGGAAGCTTAGTCCTTTCGCCGCACCAAGGCATATAGTTAGACGTTGTTTCCACGTGAGAGTGGCATCTTTAAGATAGCGATCGAGACTACCACGAGATGCGTGCTCATATACAAGGATCATCTCACCCTCTTTGTTGCAAAATCCTAGGAGAGAGATGAGATTTTCATGTGTGTAACGAGAGAGCATCATGATCTCCTTCCAGAACTCGGGGTCTCCTTGCCCGTGTTTACGATCTAAACGCTTCAATGCAACCATACCTCTCCCCTTGGAGTGAGACAGTTCTCCTGCATACACTTTCCCAAAACCGCCAATTCCAATAACTTTGCTTTCATCGAAGTTGTTGGTGGCTGATTCGATGTCTTCTAGTTGAATTTCAAGATGTTCAAATTCTTTTATGAAAGACGCCATTATTTGTTGTTCAAATAATTACGAGATGGATTTAATTGATGAAAAAGAAGCACCACGTGAAATTGGTATTTGTCGTCTCTCTAATGGAAATATAACTCAACTCTCGTACCGAAAAATTTGAAGGTAGAGAGATTTATCTGTTATGATCAGTTCAATAATTTCAAGAAAAAGAAAAGTCACTTAACAAGGGAAGCTTGGCAAGAGAGGATAAGATAAGATACATATGGTTACCAAACACACTCGGATGAAATGATTATATAGAAGTTGCAATTACAATGAAATATCAATTATTGTAAAGCAAAAAATAAGTATTGACAAAGGAAATGTGAATGGAAGTGGGACACCAATAATCAAGGTTTTCAAGATCGGGATCCTACCCAGGATCGTTTTCGTCTTTGCAAGATCGTGAACGTAAGATCGGATCGGGATTTAAGATTCTGCTATAATGTCATTTTCTTAATAGTTTTTGTAATATTATACAAATTTACAAAGTATTATATATCATAAACATAAAATTATATGAATGTTTCATCGAAATCTTGTCCTAAATTATGATTATGAAATTTTTAATAAGATTAACAAGTTGTTTTTTAAATTTTACAATAAATAATTCAGAAAATTGTAGTTTTTTAGTTTGATATCCGAGAAAAGTAGGATCGGATCGGATTAGATCTTAAAATCCTATGCTCAAGATCGGGATCCTATAAGATCTTAAGCTTTCAAAGATCCTATGTAAGATCCGGATCGTTTTTGCTTTGCAGTATCGTAAAATCGTAAGATCCTTAGATCAGGATCGGGATCCTGACAACCATGCCAATAATTTCCATTAGCGTCAATTTTAGGGTCATAAACAAACTGAAAGTTAAGTGAACATTTAATTAACCGTTCGGTAAAAAGTTCGTTTATGTTTATTTATTTACTAGCAGGGTACCCGAACGATGCGGCGGCGGGTAACTTGAAATTAAAATTTGGCGAGCAAGGTTTTTTAGCTATATGCGTTTTGTGACAATAGCTTTACAAATAGCGATATTTTAAGTAAAAAAAACTATTTCATACAAAAATTGTAAGGTGCACATGCGATACTTTTAAAAGTATAAAAACGATACACGGTAATATTGTGAAGATAGTTGGATAAACTCAACCTCACAATTAATTTAACAAAATTTTCAGATTTAGCTCATAATAACTAAAAATTCGCAACGCAACTTTAAAAAATCCAGCAAGCCCATATTTATTATCTAATGTCCAACCCAAATCCACAACAAACCTTACACCCTTTAGAGTACAAGTTCTTCATTGTGGAAACCTAAACACACAGCGCACATTCAAGATCCCCATCCAACCTTCTCTCCATCTAAAAAAAACTTGCAGTCACCAAATATCTCCTTCTCCAAAATAATACGCATATTCAGTCTTTCCAACTAGAGGTGGCAATTTGTGCCCAAAATCAAAAAAATGGGCAAATTTTTAAAAGATTTGGGCACATTTGAGCCCCATCTTTTTTTTTTGAAATGGGCATATCTTGCCCATTTAGAAGTTAAATGGGCATAATGGACACTTATTTTTTCTCTAAATTGGAAAACATTAAATTATTTTTAATAAAAAACTTATGGATATAGTATATTTAGTTACTTAAATATAAATGAGGTGTTACGTTCGAGGTCTTTTCTAAAGCGATTCGGATAATATGCGCCCATTTTGCCCGCTCCCGTTTAGCCCATGCCCGTTTAGCCCATCGCCCGTTTAGCCCGTAGCCCGTGCCTGCCCGACCCGCCCGTTTTGCCACCTCTATTTCCAACCTTATAACCCCTTAACAAACGAACACAACACTTCAAATAAATCCACCCTTAGATCTCCATGGCATTCACACACTTAAATAGCTCGTCTTCCTACATATCAAAAACGCAGCATCATAATAACATTTCTTCCATCTCCTTATCACAAACGCAGCATAAACATTCTTTATTTCAACCATAACCGAAGCACGCTATGTTCGTCAAGATCTCATTAAAGAGGTCTTGGGTAGGTTGTTTGTATGTTGTCCTCTTATTACTTTCAAGATCTATGGTGGTTTACTCTTATACTCTTGTTTTAACAAACAAATTTATGAGTATTAAAGAAAAGACTGAGATTGTTCTTTCTTTATAATTTCCAAGTCTCTGTTGTCTAATAAGGAGTAGTTATTGTGTTGTGTTGACTGTGGTTCTTTCTTTATTTTCATTTAATTGCTTAAGGGTGTATGCGAACAGTACGTTGGATGTTGATTGTCTATTATGGATTTTGGATTTGTAAGATTATTGTTGACTTTAGTTGTAGAGATTTTTTTACTATTGAATCATTTAGTATAAATCTCGTTTCACTTTTTTTTTTTTTTTTTTTTTTTTTTTTTTTTTTGAAGCTTAATTTGATTGTGCATTGCGGTAAATGGTTGTGTATTCTAGTGAGAGGGTAAATTAAATAGTGTATTAATTATATGTGTGCACATACACCCTTAAGCCATGAAATGAAAATAAAGAAAGAATCACAATCAACACAACACAATAACTACTCCTTATTAGACATCAGAGACTTGGAACTTATAAAGAAAGAACAATCTCAATCTTTTCTTTAATACTCATAAATTTGTTTGTTATGGATTTTGGATTTGTAAGATTATTGTTGACTTTAGTTGTAGAGATTTTTTACTGTTGATTCATTTAGTATAAATCTCATTTCACTACTTTTTTTTTAAAGCTTAATTTGATTGTACATTGCGGTAAAATGGTTGTGTATTCTAGTGAGAGGGTAAATTAAATAGTGTATTAATTATATGTGTTGGATAGTATTTTTTTTAGTTATTTTTGTGCTCTAAATAATTGTAAACAATGCTTGATAATTTATATATATATATATATATATATATATATATATATATATATATATATATATATATATATATATATTAGTCTACATTATAAAGCATTTAGGACATGCTATTAATAAAAGGCTTAAAAATTCAGATTCAACATCTTACTTATTTAGGAAATATTTATCATTTGCTAAAGATAAAAGCTAAACATTCAAATGTGGTCAATAGCTTACATCATACGAATAATTAAAAGTTGCAGCAAAAATTAAAAGTCTTAAATTATAAATTAGTAACAGCCCGATCTTAATACAACCTATTTAAAAGAATAGTAACATCCCATTTAAACCATGTTAGTAACTGTCACCCACCCTATGCTCAAAACACATATATAAAGTAACATAAACACAAACTCATCATCTTACCCATCCCTTTCTCTCCACCACCACCAGTTAATACCTACCCATCATCTTACGAACACAAGCTTACCTGAAATCTTACACTTTAATTTGTACCCGAAACCCATTTCGTTTGCACCCATCTACAAAAGACCCAGAACCCATTTCATTTGTACCCGAAATCATAAAATTAGTCACGAGTTTGACTCGTGACCGAGTCAAACCACGCGTATAAACGCGTTTTCTCACCTTTCTTCTATAGATCTACAAGTTTAAGTGTTAAAATGATGATGGTGGTGGTGTTTTGCCGGCAGTGGAGGCAAAACGAGGTGGTGGTGAAACTATTTAGGGCGCGTGTGCAGTAGCAAAAGGAAGAGAAGATGTTGGTGGTTATATTGGTGGTGGAGGTGAGGTTGTTTGAGTGGCGGTGATCGTGTTTCGAGGGTGACCGGCGGCGGCAGAAAAGAGAGGAGAGAGAGACGGCTAGGGTATTATGAGAGGGGGTGGGAGTGTTTATGTTTTGTAGAGATGAAAATGAGAGATAAAGTGTGTTGTAGGTTTTTTTTTTTTTTTTTTTTTTTTTTTTTTTTTATTCCCCTCAAGGACCATTCATGAAATTTTTATTCAACCATACGGGCGCCGGTTTCATTATTTCACAAGAATCATCCGTGTAATTTTATCAAACTTTCACGAAACACCTTCACGGGCTTGAAACTTATACTAAGGTTGCTCACTGAATTTTCTTATTTGTCCATTGATTCTAAATTAGTTTTTCCCATGAATTTTGATAATAAATACGTCTATATAATAAGAGAATGAAAGGGTAGATAATTTTTGCGTTGTATTTGCAAGATAACTTTCGTGTGGTGACTGCACAAAATAAGAAGAGAAAGAATAGGGATCGACGTGTGATTGTGAGACGTTATTTTAGGGTTATAGATTATCATTAATTCATTAGACTCCTCTTGGGCTTATTCGTAAAATATGGGTTGTGTTAAGGGTGATCACGGTCCAAAAATGGACCAGACCCGACCGAAGACCGAGAACCGGAAAAACCATAGACCGAGACCGGACCGACCATTCGGTCCGGTCTCGGTCCGGTCCAATTAGGTAAGATTTGGCAAGTTTTTTCGGGTTTTTGGTTGGTCCGGACCGGACCGACCGGATCGAGAACCGAATTACCCAAAAAGCTTAGACCGAGGACCGGACCGAATGTGGTCGGTCCGGTCCGATCCGGTCCGGTCGGTCGGTTTTTCGGTCGGTCCGGTCCATCCGGTCCGTTTGCTCAGCCTTATGTTGTGTAGTAGAATTGGGTTCCGAAATTTGCTTATTAATTAAGGGTATAACCAAAACCAACCAAATAATCAATTTTAATTATTTATTTATCTCTACTAACATATAAAGTAATTAAGACTATTCTTAAAAAATGCTAAGAAATGATATATCATTGTTATTGCTTACAATTATTTTAATTTAAATTATTATTCATTTGTACGGTTATTGTTATAAAAAAAAATATGTAATCCAAAAATATTTGCTCGCGGCGAAATGTAGTCACAGGGTACCCGCCGCCGCATCGCGCGGGTACCTTGCTGGTGTATATATATATATATATATATATATATATATATATATATATATATATATATATATATATATATATATATATCTTAACTACTTATAATGTAGATTTAGTTAAAGGGGAAAAGTGGAAAACTGAATTTTCAGTCAATCCCCATTTTGCCCTTCTAATTAATGCTCTTGAAAGTGAAATCTTGAAAGTCAAGGGTGAGAGAAAATGAATCGTGTAATTAATGTTTTTATTAAAACACCCCATAACTTAAAATTACAATAATTTATTCATATGGTACAACCAATTAAAAGCATCTATATTAAATTAAAAACAATCAATTAAAACACCCCTTACTAAAAAAGTACAATACAATTTTCACAATATACAATTTAAACAAGCTACAACATAATATAAAATATAAAATAATTAAACACACCAATTAATGTGATTTTTAAAACACCCTAAAATGAAAAGTATATGTTATTATACACATTATACAAATTAATAAAACACACAAAACTTTATACAAGCTAACAAGTTGATGTTGCATATAGTTTTGAAAACTGACCGGATCAACGGGTTCAACTGTGAAAAACATATAGTTTTGAAAACTGGACACGACGGGTTCAGTTATTAAAAGCATGACTCGGTTTAAATCGACCCGTTTTTCAACCGGAACGGTTCAACTGGGTTTCAAAACATTATGTTGACATGAGCTTAAGTATCAAAGTCAATAAGTCAACAAAGTCAATAAGTCAACACATTTAGTAACTGATTTTCATATTAATTTGGGCGGGAAAATCAGTTACTAAATGTGTTGAGTTATTGACTTTGATACTTAAGCTCATGTCATATGTTTAATCCCTAAATCTTCAAACTTTTATTAGAGGTGGCAAAACGGGCGGGCACGGGCACGGCTAAAATGGCACGGGTTAAAACGGGCACGGGCTAAACGGACAAATTATAAATCGGGCCAAACGGGCACGGGCTAAAATGAGCAAATGATAATTCAACTATTAAAAACATTCGGAACAGTCCTAAAAACCCCTTTAATTCATCTTGTAAAAAAATTTCAAGCATCTAAGTCTTAACTATATTTAATTATTTTTTCTTAGAAAAAAAATAAAATAAAATAAAAATAAAATAATCTGACTGCAAATTTGAGAAAATCTGCTGGGACAAATGAATAAAAATGCAACTAATTAAAAAAATGAGAGTAATTGCTTGAAAGTTGAATTGTGTGATTCGAAAGCCCATCTAATAATATATGTTTTTATATTTTGCCTGTAAGAGCCCATCAAATAAATGCAAGGGGGCAAAAAACGCCCCAAACTTTTAAAAAGTGTCAAAAATCGCCCAAAAATTACAAATTGGGCAAGATTTGCCACCCCTAACTTTTATTATTTTTCATTTATAACGCATAAACTTTTTTTATCACTAAACGATCTGTCGTTATAAAATCCCGTTGCTATGCATGGGTATTCGTCTAGTATGTATATATATATATATATATATATATATATATATATATATATATATATATATATATATATATATATATATATATATATATATAACAGGAGGCATTTAAAGAAAATGCCACCTCATTGCCCAGTAATTCATTCTCAGCCATGTCATCAGCCATATGATTCGAACCTTGGATCTAGAGTAACTCTAACAAATATCCCAACCACTGGAACAATGGAACTTTTGTTATTCTCTTTCCAAAATAAAATTGATAAAGCCACATAAACTATTATTTCAATAATAATAACCCTAAATTAGAACGAAAAAAACCAATACACAACATATTATACACGTAAAAAAATTCTCAGTTATTATAATTTTTTCGCAAAACCCTAATAAAAATTCATCAACCAACCCTGACGGCTGAGGTATGTATGATGTCTTCTTTGTTTTGGCTTTTTTCCATGTATGCCTTTTCCTTTTTGCGGGTTAGTTTGAAACCCTACTAAAACTCCATCAACCAACCATGGTGGCTGAGGTATGTATGATGTCTTCTTTGTTTTGGTTTTTTTTCCTGCATGCCTTTTCTTTTTTGCAGATTTGTTTGCTGGAAAAGAGAAGAATGCATCAACTGTAGATGTAAGGCTTTTAATTATTAATGTACACGATCATAATTTTCTTCTATTATTATTCATGTACAAATTATCATGATTCTATAGAAGAAAATAACACAGGGTATTTTATGGCGTTCACTTCTCTCGACTCAAGTAAGTATTCACTATGTATCTCTCTCTCCTTTTTTTTTTTTTTTTTTTTTTTTCTCTCAAAGCCCTAATATGTTCAAGTTCATACAAACTAATCTATGATTTGTCTTGCAAAAACATGCATATAAAAGAGTTTTGTAACCTGATTTCAGTTACAATCAATTTACTTAAGTTGTGAATTGATAGGAAACAAGTAGATTCATATATGATCTTTTGTCAATATGGTCAGCAAACAGAAATTCATATCTGATTGGTGTGTTGAAATAAAGTATAATTTTTTCGCTTTGATATAGATGTTCTTATCAGCTTATTACTGCTGTCAGAGGATACGTAGTAAAATACTTTTATCGTTGTAGGTTTTGCTAATGACCTTGCAAAACGCACCTCCTGGTCTTGCTTATGAGAGGGACAAGAACTTCTCAAAGGTACCGTGTTTTATTTTAACCAACTTCTAAAGATATCATTTGGAGGCTCATCTTCTTTTGTTTTCTGTTTAAAGTCAGTTAAGCAGATGATTGCAAGTTGCCTGGTCAAAGATCCTTCAAAACGTCCTACTAAAAAGAAGCTTTTGAAGCATTATTTTTACAGTCAAGCTAGATCAAATGATTATATAGTACGTAGCAGTAGCAAAATATGATCAAATGTCTCATGTTAACCATTATTAACGTCATTGTGATATGCTCAACATTTACGAGGGGAAGTACAATCACATATTTATTTTATATGCCTCTCCATTATGATTGATTTACTAACTGAATTTATGGTTCCTGGTGATAATCATGCAGCCATCACTTTTGGCAAGAGGTATGCGTTACAAACTACAAGAGAAGCACATAAAAGAGTAAGTGACTAAAAAACTATTAACAGCAATCAAGGATAGATCGTTTTCCATATTGTTAGTCCGCGGTGGTATGTTACGTTGTCTGTCTGTTTTTTGTATTCAAGATGAATACTGAGCGATTGTTTCAGTTGCTAATATCTGTGAAATTTCAGCTGACGACACTAATCCAAATGAGATGGATCGAACTATAGATTAGACGCTTAATCAATGTAATATGTGTTGTTTTATATTTCATGGGTATACGTTACTTTCAATTTTCATTTTCTTCTATTCATTTTCTCATCTAATTTCATCTAATTTTTTAGCATGCTTAACAGCATATGCGGGTAGTGCGTAATGGGGAAGGTTCCGATTGATGATATTCTTCATAAGACATGCGAGAGACAACAAACTTGAGTTTAGGAGAGAAACTTCAGAGCATATCAGCCGTTAGCATGCAATCATGTCGTATGAAGGTAAGCTATTGAGCAAATTAGGTGCAGAGGGATAAAATTTAAAATACTACTAAGACTAGATTCCATCATAATCACAATATTGGCATGCTTATTAGGCTAAAGTTAATGCTTATTAGGTCATAATGTGATGTGACATGGAGATTGTGGAAGATTGGGATATAGCATTCGTGGAACGTTACAGTCACAGTCCAAAGTCTTCGTTGATTTTCAGCATGAAGCTCGGGTAATATTTTGAAACAGTCACTTTTGAGCCTTTTTTATTTAGTTGGATTTCATTGCAGTGATCAAAATTGTGATTAATATGCAGGTGTCAAATCAAAAAGTTTTAGTATCAATAATCAATTGTGGTTCTGAATTCTGTAGGCGTGTTCTGTATTTGGTGTATCTTGATTGAAGCTTCAATATTATGCAATTGTGTATAATGTTAGGGTGGTTCCTTCTGTGTTGATGCCGAAGAAGTGGCGCTGCAAGATTCAAGTTTGCTTGCACAGGCAATGTGCGTTTGGATTTTCTTATTTTCTATATGCGCGTGTAAGATATATGTCTATAACGGTGGTTTCGGGTATTTTATTCTCCTCTAATAATGCAGATGGAAAGTTCAGTGGATGAGGAATCAAAAATCAGACGAGGAGTATGATGATCTTGCTATGCAAAATATTCAAGAGAATGGTTACTTCACTAATGATGAATTCGACTCTTACCACAGGCTTGCATCTCCTACAACTAATACTTTTAGGTGAAGCAGCTTCAACCCAGTACTCTGCACAAATGGACAAGCTAAAGTGGTATTCACACACGGAACAGCAGATCAAGCTCCAAATAGCAGATCAAAGCTGCAATTGGAACAGGTAGTTATTATTAAAGCTACAAATTCATCTACCTCTATATTGATTTACGTTTGTCCAAACAGCCCTTTAAACAAAATAACTCCAAACAGCCCCTTAGACCGAATGTGTCCAAACAGCCTAGCTGAATAATGCTGGAATTTCAGAATCGAGTGTGGACACCAATGCATTAGAAGCCTCAAAAAGTCCCGAGGTAATCAGTACTATTACAGGAACCTTCAAATAAGATCCTTTTTCACTGACATTTTACCAATGAAGATTAGGGTCTGTGATGACTTAGGACAGGTAATGCTTCATCTTTTTGTGCACCTCTTACGCGAGACAATGATTCGTGTTTATCAAATTGTTGTTGGCTCAAGTCGTCATCGACGATGCAAGCTTGATGCATCTAAAATGACCATTATGTTGGATTAACTATTTAATCGCTATTCTCAATATTTAGCAATTTTTGATGCAGCTTCTTTGGGTTAATCTGATCATGGAAAACCTTGGAGCATTGGCATTGGTGACAGAACCACCAACGGAAACTGAAACAAAATAAGTCTTATGCTATTTAGTTTTATTCAACGCTCATTTTGCATCTGTATTTTTTTATATTTGCAGAATGACTCAATTGAATATGAAACACAACATAAAAGGCGTCATGGGATCCACACCTTTTCCCCATATGAAGACACCACAGGAGCACATCCTGGTGACGAAAAAATTCATGATATCTGTATATTTGCAGGTTGAGTTTAGGCCAACTTTGGTATGAGACCAGGGGTCTTCCTCAATATATTATATAATCTCAACATGGTAGTTGATTGAAATTAAATTAATGTCAGTTCTTTTCTTGGTATGTATATTTGCAGGTTGAGTTTAGGCCAACTTTGGTCGCAAGCACCGGACTGTTGTTCTATACTGAGGGTTGTAAATCCTCTAATTCACAACATTTTTCTTACGAAAAAAACTTTATAAATTGATATTCTTTTATCCGACATGAATCGGAAATTTTTGGAACCAAGAAGCGTACCGTATAAAACCAATTTAGTACCAAACTGGCCCTTGAATAGGTCTCAACATTTAGGTTAGTTCAAGCTTATTTCTTTTCTAAATGACCATATTTCATCTAAGTAACTGAAATAAACCTGGTTTTGGACAAAAGTGGATCACAATGAGACTGTTTGTGGTTCGGTACAATACATTTCTGGTTTATTTTATGGTTTTGTACTGAGTTTTGCATACACATAGCCATGCTACTTATCGGTCATACCATTTTTTGTTTCCTAAAAGGTAATGTTCGCGGGAGAGAAAATAGGTGAAGGCATTAGTAGAACACGCAGTGAAGCAAGACATCAAGCGGCCATGGAATCTATTCATATTTGGTGTAGCAACTACAAAAAAATAACGCCATTTCTTAAGTTAAGTAACACATTAGGACATTTGATTTGGGGTTTCCATCTATTAGATTAAATATCTAAATCTATTTAAATGTCGAAATTAATATTGAAAAAAATTGATGATGAAAATATTTTAAGGTGCACTAAAATGTACATGCCTGATACTGTATGATTGTCCTACAATTAATTAGTATTTGCAATATCAATTTTTTGGAGTGATAATGTTTCATCTTATATCGCGTGAGTGGAGGATGAGATCGTGAATAGATTACTCAAAGGGAGATGGCGTATGGCAGAGGTCACGGGAGTCGGGGGAACAAGCACATTGCATGCTGCGAGACTATCTGTTGGCACTTTCATT
This sequence comes from Artemisia argyi, assembly GCA_030686995.1. Taxonomy (NCBI): domain Eukaryota; kingdom Viridiplantae; phylum Streptophyta; class Magnoliopsida; order Asterales; family Asteraceae; genus Artemisia; species Artemisia argyi. Next base: position 125,084,615 of record CM060684.1, read on the forward strand.
GATTTTTGCTCCACTCTAGGAGAAGACGCTCCACTCTAGGAGAAGACGTCTGGTGTTCTTTTAAGGATATTTTTATGGAACGCCTAATGTACAGGTTGGTCTTGGTTACAAACCTTATTAGTAATTATTGATTTGACTCTATCATGAATAGGGAGGATTGCATGTTGTGTAATTGTTGAATAAACCACAATATTTTTTCAACAACTGGCATCATCAAAACTGCTTCCAAAAGTGATTTTGAGTAGTTAGTTGTATAAAAGAAAGTTCTATATTTGATTTATAAAACGGTTGTAGTTTTTAGTTGGATTTACAGTTGTTAGGAAATCATCATGGAAAGTGATTCTAGAAATGAGTAATATATGTCTTTCTTGGTTCCTACTATATGATTGACTCCCAATCAATATTAGTACCTTTCATGGTTGTTCCTAGATTGTGATTGTTTTTCCAAGTTATATAATTGTCGTTAAGTTATATAAGATTGTATTAGTTAAATGTGTTGGTGTGATTGATATATGTGCAATCACCACAACTCATTGGAACTCAAACGTTTGTAACGATGGGTCGATCTACAACATTCTTTATAACAACAATTATCAATATATTTTCTTTAACGTTTGTAACTATGTTATAAAATAATCATAATTTATGCATGATCATATTTATGTACGTACATCATACTACATGATTACACATGTACTTGATACTCTTTGTTTTGATATATTTCAAGAAAAAACAAGAATTACAGAATTATAAATATCATAGGCAATGTCATATGTAAATAATTACGCGAGATTATACATACAATGCAAAATTTTATTTGGTAATTTTTTATTAAAACTTCTCACATATGGGTACACCAACTTTATAAGAATAACTTTTACACAACGTTATAATGCAACGACTCACGATAAATAGTTATTGTCTTCCATTTCAAGTTTAAGTAAATATATTTGAAATAAAAAAATTTATTAATTTCTATAAAAATATAGAAATATTCATTAATTTTGACTATTGTTAAAACCCCGTGCGTATTGGAACACAATAATTAACACTTATATAATTATATATGTCTATGAAAAAAAAACATAAAAATTATTATGCAAAACTATAAAATATGCCTACAATTATTTACCACCCTTCTTTTAATATAGAAAAATATGTCAACGATATTTATAAGTCATGCCCGCCCATCGGGCGGGCTTTGAAAGCTAGTATGTGTATATATATATATATATATATATATGTATATATACATATATATATATATATATATATATATATATATATATATATATATATATATATATATATATATATATATATATATATATATATATATATATATATATATATATATAGTGTATCTTTATTTTCAGAACCCTGTTAAGTGCGGGAACTGCGAGAACTCCAATTTTGCATTAAAAAACATGCATGTTCATATAAAACATGTATGTTTTCTTACATACACCTTAATACACATACCTGCGTAACATATATGTTCATATAAAACCTGTTAAGTGCAACATATCAATGCAAAATGGTTTTATATGAACATCTATGTTACGTAGGTATTTGTATTAAGGTGTATGTAAGAAAACATACATGTTTTATATGAACATGCATGTTTTCTAATGCAAAATTGGAGTTCTCGCAGTTCCCGCACTTAACAGGGTTCTGAAAATAAAGGTCCCCATATATATATATATATATATATATATATATATATATATATATATATATATATATATATATATATATATATCGCACTTAACAGGGTTCTGAAAATAAAGGTCCCCATATATATATATATATATATATATATATATATATATATATATATATATATATATATATGGGGTGTTTTAATGACTACCATTTAATAGAATTAATGTCGTTTGATATAATTTTGGTCTTAAAATGACACCATGCTTGTTTTTGTTGTACAATATGCTTACTTTGTTGTAATTTTAAAAATTTGGTGCATTAAAGTGTTGTAAATCATGTATTATTTCTTGTAAATATGAAAATTTTGGAGAGAGAGTGCTCCATGTATTATATGTAGTATAGATTAAGTGAACGAAGATGAAAAATATTTTACGTTTTTTTAGTTAAATGAACGAACATGAACAAAAGTCACGTCCATTTATTTATGTTCGTGAATGTCCGATTATGCGTTCGTTAACGTTCTTTTATGTTCATTTATTTATTTATGTTTGTATATCATATATTTTAATTGTATAATTTTAAAATTGTTTTGTTTAAACAAAACAACACTTATAAAACAATATATTATGCATAATTTTACTAGACGAGTACCCGTGCATAGCAACGGGATTTTATAGCCACAGATAGTTTATTGATAAAAAAGTTTATAGGTTATAAATGAAAAATAATAAAAGTTTAAAGATTTGGGAATTAAACATAATATTTTGAAACCCGGTTCGACCCGGGTGGTTCAACCGGTTGCACCGTTCCGGTCGAAAAATTGGTCGATTTAAACCAGGTCAACTTGCTAGGTTGGGTCGAAAACGGGTCAAATTAAACGGGTTCAATCCGTCGGGTTTGAAGCGTCCTGGGTCAACCCGGTTTGTGATTTGTATTAATTGTTTTAATTAGTTGTATTTAATTTGGTGGATATGTTTCTAATTGGTTGTAGAATGTGAATAAATTTTTGTACTTTTAAGTAATGGGGTTGTTTTAATAAGAGTATTAATTACATTTCATAATTTCCTTTAATAAGATTTTTTAACATTTCACATTACTTGACTTTTCACTTTTCCACTTTGATCATTTTTCCTTTATATGTAGTACTAGCTTATAAACCCGTGGATTCACTGGGTTTTTAAAGAAATTATTCATTAAGAAGTTAAGTGTGTGGATAAAGTAATAAACAACAATGAACGTACACATGTTCCATAATAATAAATGTCCATGCATCGTCGTCTCTAAATGTTCTTCACAATCAAATGTATGTAAGAAGCAAGCCTCCTTCTAATGAGTTCCCTATGAATGCAAATGCAAATTCTGCAAGAGCCATTAATACATGAATATGAACTTTTCCACCAGCAATATCCAACAGTGCATCGTATGATGCCGATATCTGAGATGCTTTTTGTTGTCCAAGTTAATTTTCAAATATGTGGAAAGCGACACCATGAACTGTTGGCGGATGTCCAACTCTGAGAAAGGAATCCACATCAACTGAACAAAAGTTGGAATATCTGAGGCAAGCATCTTTAGATACTTCCCGTCAACTCCTCCAAAATCTACAAAAAGCATGTCAAACTGATATAAATAAGAATCATTTATCGTAATCAAAGTTAAAACTTTGCACGACAGATTCGTAATGGTTCCAATTTCATTTAATTATAAATGGGTAAAATTAGGGCTTATGAATTAGTCGGTTTAAGTATGTTTGATATTTAATGGGTGTCGAGAGTAAAATCTTTTAAAAAGCATATTTAAAAGAAATGGGTCAAAAGTCACCAAACGTGTATTTTACGTACACAAACCCACCAATTTCTTCATAGAATTGCGCTATTATTGAGATAATATAACTTCTTGACACACTAAGTATTAACTTAGAAAATCAAAACTCTGGACAAAAGGTGTTTTGGGTCTACACGACCCGTTCCAAAATCATCTGTTTTGACCCGGACCCATTGACACTTTAACACAACCCAGCCGACGCCCCATATGCCTATTTAATAATTATACATATTCAGAATATGAATCAGAAGATAACCTTCAAATCAACGTAATACTCCTTGTCATCTCGCTTTATTGTAATATATACATTGCAGCCTAGTTATGTTTGATCCCCACGTTCTCTAGAAGCTTCCTGGAAATAGCATAAGGAACAACTATCGGTTCCATTTCCCACATATTTCTATCTTCATTAAACCAAGTCTTCGACAACACTCTATCATGGTCCAAAATAAATCCATGAGGTCATACGAAAGTAATTTAGAAAAAGAAATCATCTTAGAAGATAAAATGTCTAGACTTGACAGTAGCATAGAAATTGATCTAAAATGTGAAATGTGTCAAGATTACCAAAATGATATTAAGAAGTAAATGAAATGGCTAACATTCTATCTAGATTTGAAAAGAGTTCTAAGTCACTTAAAAACTTGCTAAAGAGTTCCAATTTCTTCATATAATTACGCTATTATTGAGATAATATAACTTCTTGACGCACTAAGTATTAACTTAGAAAATCAAAACTCTGGAAAAAAGGTGTTTTGGGTCTACATGACCCGTTCCAAAATCATATGTTTTGACCCGGACCCATATTGACACTTTAACACAACCCAACTGACGCCCCATATGCCTACCTAATAATTATACATAATCACAATATGAATCAGAAGATAACCTTCAAATCAACATAATACTCCTTGTCATCTCGCTTCATTGTAATATATACATTGCAGCCCAGTCATGTGTGATCCCCACGTTCTCTAGAAGCTTCCTGGAAACGGCATAAGGAACAGCTATCGGTTCCATTTCCCACATATTTCTACCTTCATTAAACCAAGTCTTCGACAATACTCTATCACGGTCCAAAATAATTCTTTCCTACAACAAACATTAAATTTCTCCCTCATCCTACAAATTAACTCAGATATGAAATAAAAATACAGTGATTAACAATTTTTTTGGAGAATCCTTACATGTCTCTAAGCAACATACTGTTTACCAAGTTCAACGTTTTCTAACAATTCAGATAATAAACAACCTCCGCCATTTCCACTTAGCATATCCAAACAAAGATTGATTGATCTTCACCTGCAAAAGATGAACATAGTAGTTAAAAAACAACCTGTATAATCTAATGAAGTTCCAATTTATAACGTTTTGCATTTAAGCAAGCAAAATCACAGATAAAACACAATGGTATCATGTCCATCAGTAGCGCAACTTAAACTACGGTTACATTAATAGTGCATGGCAGTTACTATTCAGCATTATTTACATCAAATCAAATATAACAAATCATCTTCTACATATACTTCTCAGAATCATAATACCACATTTCTAAAGTTCGAGCGTTAAACATTAACAATCTAATCTATTAGGCAATTAAGCATGCAAAATCACACTTAAACTCAACAAAATCATGAAATCAACAGTCCAACTTTAACTACCGTCACATTTACGCTACGACTACATACATAATGCATTTAAGAAAAGGCATTGGTTTAAACATTTAGTATTCAACATTTCATGGATATGGTATGCTAAAAACTAATTGGCCATACATGAGTATATTTGTACATTTAATACATTTTAGTGGAACACTGGAACTTACTAAAACAGTGTGTATAAGAAATAACAAATAAACTATAACGTAAATGTATCCTCATATCTATCTTGTAAGAATTGGGTAGAGAAGATGCATGGCAGTATTGGGTACATATGATGCATTTAATGTGGCAACTACAAAGATCAAGCGATATGGAAGCTTTCAAGATGAAGCTACACAAAACGAATAGCTTGATTAAATGTGTAACATTCTTCATTTGACACGTGGAAAAGATGGCTCTAACTTTAAAAAACCTACATGTGCTCAACCCACGAAGACAAAAGGCCTCACGGCAGAAGCACACTGCCACAATATGGTATGTCGTGTTGACAGGTTCTAACGCGGGCGGGAGTTTATACGAACCTGCATCAGCATATCCCAAATAATTAAAAGAAAATATACTTAGTATAGACATTGAGCGAAACTGAAACTTAGGGCAATAAGCTTTGAAAGAAGATACCAACACGAAAGCAATAACAAAGATCATACACATCAACACTCATTCAATTAACTATATATGCATTATGTTACACTGTTACCACTCATTCAATCAGACTCTTTATAGATATTCATAATCTAGTTTTCCAAATTTGTTTTTTTTTTACTGAAAACAACTATATTCATCATTTATAAAATAACACAATTACCACTTCCATGACAACAACTATATTTACACATGTAGTAATGTTTAAATTAGTCAAGTAGGCGAGTCAAAATGTGCAAAAATAATTCCCATAATCCCGTTATCATACCATACAATTCGTGGTTTTCATTTGATTAAATTACTAAATCAATGCATAGATGATTACCTCCTACATTTTCATTTGTCATAAAGATTCCATCGAACATCTTTTATGCAGCCTTTATAAAAATGTTTGGTAGACATCATAAAAAGTGAATCAAAGGTATCAAATCTACATCAACCATATTTAAAAAACTAAGTAATACCAATTGTTACTGCTGTTCAGTACGCATTTCATCAAGCACGTCATGTGCTTAATAAGTTAATGAAATACATGTGCTAGGCATAAAAAAATATATATACAGAAAATTAAATAGTAGTAAAATAGCATAAAAAAACACAAAACTTACCCGTCATAGATTAGGACACGAATAGATGATTGGCTTCTGAAACCTGTCATTATAAAAAATATATATATGATATCATTAGTTATAGTTAAGTCATGAGGAAGAAGAAAATTATTAAAACTAATTCAATAGATGATTAGTGATACTACAGGATTTCAATCGAAACCCTAAAGGTTTGCATAGAAAAAAAATTACCAATGTAAAAATGTTGACAGATGAATGACTGGCAAATTGTTGTGACCCAAAAAGATTATTGATTGTGTTTGAATCGGTATGGGGTAGAAGAACTTATTGAGATGAAACTGCCGGTTGTTTATTGATCGTTACCAATTTTGGATCATTGAATGCGTTGACATAAATTTGACAATGAGAATGTTGTCTTTCACTGCACTCAGATCTTTGATATAGCCAACAACGAAGGTAGTAGGGGTGCCAAAAGAACCTAGGAACCAAAAGAACCGAGGAACCGTACCGGAACCGAACCGTATATTAGAACCATGGTACGGTTCTTGGTTCTTAAAATTCCAAATTCTAGGTTCTCAGGACGGTTCGGGTCGGAACCGTCCGGTTCCGGTACTTTCCCGAAAGAACCGACTACTTTAAAAATATGAAATATTATAGGGTTTATTTGAGACATTGTGCAATGTGTATAGCATTTTAAGGAGAAAAAAAAAATAAATAAATAAGAAAAAACCGACTCATTATTAAGCTATAACATAAAAAATCTAAAACTTCAAAACACATAATAAATATTAAACCCAAACTTTTAATCCATTCAAAGATCATCATCATCATTTATCAACACGAAAGTATGTTTATCTTGAGATCATTATCGTAAATTTGATACTTACGTATAGTAATAGAAAAATCAAGTGAATTATATAATGCAATATGTGACGAATGATGAATTTATAGTTAACGAGTATAATGGGTTAGAAGTATGAATGCATGTTATATTATATAAAAATGTTGGCCAGTTGGTGTTGGTGTACTTCATGCTTTTCGATTCAATATGATGCGCAATATTTAATCAAGTATACTAAATAACTAAATCAAGTATACATGTTATTGTTTAAGTATACAATATTTAATCATGTACATTAGTTAAATATTGTGTGTATTTGTATTGTTATAGCATTATTAGCATGTCTTTATGAATGATCAACGATGAAAAATATAAATTATTTAAACACTTAGGTTCTTGTGGGAATTACCCGAAATTCCCGTACTGGAACCGAGTACCGTACCGGAACCGTACCGAAGAACTTGGGACGGTTCTTGGTTCCACTTTTTCCATATTTTCGGTTCTCGGTTCTTTCGGGACGGTTCCAGTACCATGGACACCCCTAGAAGGTAGCCATTTTTGTTTCAATATTTGACAATGAGAATGGGAGGATGTGTTTTATACATTTAGTGCACAATATGCCTTCATTATATAGCACTAAAGTTCCTAAAATTAGTTATCAAAATAATAAGAAAGTATTTAATTTGAACGAATCATGTATTCATATAGCATATTTGTTCCTAGAATTAGTCCCCAAAAGCTGCTAACCATCTTTTAAAACATTTACCAAAAATTATTTTTTAGGGTTTTTGTATTTTTTAAAAATCAGTTGTTAATTAATCGTGTGCAAGACAACGATTTTTTAGAATGTTGTTATTCGATTCAACAATTAATCAATTGATTCAACAAATAATTTAATAGTTTTGCCAAATTATCAAACAATATAACATTAATAATAACAAAGAAAATTTAAAAAAAAAATCAACTTACAATGTTCTTAAAACCCTTTGACCTTTCTGCATTTATTTAGGGATCACAGAATAGTTGCCATATACAATCGGTTAAAGCAAATCTCCTATTGTTATTCATAGCAAATAAGTAGGTCTTATTTTTGGAATTAAGTGGTAATTGACAAAACTGACATAACATTTCTTGTAATATGAATGATTTTGAATGAATGATTTATTTTTAGAATTTGTTTTGTAATTAATTTGATGTGTTGTAACCGATTATTATGTGTGTGAAAGAGTATGAAGGAAGAAAAGAGAGTGTATTGAATGTCTAATGTTATTGAGGTGTCGTACATTCCTTTTTTGTTGACCAATCACAGCTTTGACACATCAGAAAATTAATTGTAGGAGGTGCTTTAAAGGGTAGTACAAAACTCGCGTTTATTATATTAGATAGATAGATATGTTTGTTGTCTATGTTCATTTATGTTCGATCGTTTATGCTCGTCTAGCGTTCGTTTGATGTCCTAGTGAATAAGCATGAACTCATTTTTTTTAATAAACGAATATGAACAAGAAAATTCGCCCGTTTAAGCGTTTATGTCCATTTATTTGTCCGGTTAAAATAAACAAAAAAAAAAAAAAAATGAACAAGGCTCTTTTCATGTTCGTTTTGTTCGTTTGCAACCTTAGTACCTTCAGTGATGAAAGGTGGCATTAAAGAAAAAGTTGAAAGAATAGTTAAACCTTTATATTGATTTTTGGCTTCTATTTCTTTATGGTGCAGCATATATGGAATGGGTTTTTGGCTTCTTATTTTAGTCGTGGGTCCAGCCTACTTTTGGGATACTGGGACTACGAAATAAAGTGAAAAAAAATCAGATTTGGTACGGGACCGGTACCAAATCGGGAAATTCCTAAAAAAAAAGCGGAAAAAACCCGATTTTCTAGTACCGGTATCGGTATCCGAATCCCGTTCGGTACGGTACCGGTACCACTAATTTATGCTCGAGAAAAAATCGGTACCACTAATTCGGTACGAGACCGGTACCATGCTCATCCCTACTTATACGTGCTTTGTAAAGAAATTCAAGTTTTAGTTTTGGTTAGAATAAGTATGTGTCTCTTTTCCAAGAGGATGAGCAAAAACGAACTAAAATCTCATTATATGTTGAAGCCTTTTATGGAGAAAAATGTGTGGCAAAAAAAATGTAACGTGAACCCATTGGTTATTCTTATGATTTGAATTCTTTCCAATGTGAAGACGTATATCTTCAAAGTCATCTCTTTGTGCATCAGTCAATGTATGTTCAGTCTCCACACGCTGCGCGAAAATAATGAGAGCAAAGTAAGTATAATAAGCACTCTAATTGCATCTAGCTGAAGTAAGTTCAACAATAAGGAATGTCGTAACAATAATCATACCCTGCTTCTTCCATCAACGAATGTGGCTCCCGTCTCCTCATACTCTTGATCCTTGGCTGTTGGCAGAGCGCGTGGCCGGCAGTGTTGCAAAAATCGGCCGACTCGGCCGATTAATCGGCAATTAATCGCTAATCGGCCCTGGAACATGGAGAGATTTTTCAAGGTAATTGGCTGATAGAAGGAAATCGGCCGATTAATCGGTTAAAAATCGCTAATCGGCCATGTACCGCCTCAGTTCCGATTCACGATTTTTGCAACATTGCGCGTGGGATCCATCTAACAAATGGTACAAGTTATGACTTTTAGATCATTGATTTATATAACATATGCATGATTTATAATCCAAGTATTAAGATACCTCCCACTTCCAGTTATCATGATAAAAGTTCAGTTCGCCACCAATGCAAAGTATCACCCTGCCAAGGTGACCCGCTTTCGCCCTTTCTTTTTATTTTAGCGGGGAAAGGGCTTAATGCAATTATAGAAGAAGCGGTTGATAAGGGTGTGTTTAGAGGTGTTAAGATTGGTAGGGACAACGTGGTTGTATCTCATCTACAATATGCGGATGACACAATCTTTTTCGGGGAGTGGAATAAAGAAAATGCAAAAGTCCTTAGGTGTACTCTAAAATGTTTTGAGGAATTTTCTGGTCTTCGAGTTAATTATAATAAAAGCAAGTTATATGGAGTTGGAGCAAGCGAAGTGGAATTGAGGGATATGGCGAGATGGATGAGATGTAGGGTTGGTGAGTTCCCGTTTACGTACTTGGGGCTACCAATTGGTGAAAATATGAGGAGGGTTAGGGCATGGAATACTGTGGTAGCGAATTTCAAAAATCGGTTGGCCGATTGGAAAGCAAAATCGATGTCGTTTGGGGGTCGCTTAACATTGGTTAAATCGGTACTAGGAAGCTTACCATTGTATTACTTTTCGATGTTCCGTGTGCCTTTGAGTGTGATAAAACAACTTGAAAGAGAGAGAAAAAATTTCTTTTTTTTTGGGGGGGGGGGGGGGGGGGTGGGGGATCGTAAAAAAATATCTTGGGTTAAATGGGAAAGGTTACTAGTCTCACATGGGTGTGGGGGGTTAAATATTGGGTCACTTCGGGGGAAAAATCTAGCTCTCTTGGGAAAATGGTGGTGGAGATTCAAAAGGGAGGGGGGATCTTTGTGGGTTAAATTCATAAAAAGCATTCTTGGGGTAAATGGGGGGCTTGGTGGCATTAGGGGGTAGGGGGTCGGTCGGGAGGGGAGGGGCATGGTGTGATATCATTAGGGTGGGTGAGGAATTGGAGGGGTTAGGTTTAGATTTTGTTTCTTCATTTGTGGGGGAAGTGGGGAATGGGAACGTTATTAGATTTTGGATTGACAAATGGGTGTGCGGGGATAGGCTTTGTGATAGATTCCTGAGACTTTATCATCTTGATAGGACTAAGGAGGGTAGTGTGGCGGAAAAAGGGAAATGGGTAGATAATGGTTGGTGTTGGGAATGGGATTGGGTTAGAAATATTAGAGGCAGTGTATGTAAGGCTTTGGAGGAATTACAAGATTTAATGCAAAATATTGTTATCAAGTTTGATTGTAGGGACCGTTGGAGGTGGGCGCTTCAAGTGAATGGTGAGTTCACGGTTAGAGAATTAACAAAGATGGTGGAAGAAAAGACACTTGGTGTTGGTAGTGGGGTCGAGGCAACAATATAGAACAAATGGGTTCCAAAGAAAGTCAATATATTCGTGTGGCGGGCGTTAAAGGGAAGACTCCCGGTTCGTGAAGAGTTAGACAAGAGGGGCATCGATTTAGATTCCTTATTATGTCCTTCGTGCGACGACGTGGTGGAATCGTGTTCTCATTGTTTGGTCATGTGTAACTTTGCCATGAGCGTTTGGGAAAAGGCTTTTAGTTGGTGGAAGATGGGGCATGTTAACACTTTTTCCATTGTAGAATTATTTTCGTCTAATGGAAACGTTAATCTCCCTAGTCATGTATCGAGAATATGGCAAGCGGTGACATGGACATCCGGGTACTTTATTTGGAAAGAAAGAAACGCGTGTGTTTTTAAAGGGAAAGCGTCAAGTCTAAACAAAATTGTGCAAGATATTCAACTTAAAAGTTTTGAGTGGATTGTGAGAAGATCCAGAAAGAAAAAAGAGATTAATTGGCAACATTGGCTTTTTGACCCAGTAAAATGTCGATTATGAAGAGTATACAGTTAAATCAAGTCTCAGTTAGTGCAGTTTGAGTTGGAAGGACTGTTTGGGTCTGTAGTGCAGTTAAAATCTGTTTTGGGTCTGCAGTTTAACGGGTGTTTAGGTCTGCAGTTCGGATAAAATTTAAAGGTTGATGTGCAGTCTTGGCTGGAATAGCAATTGGGGTATGCAGTTTACTGTCTGTTGCAATTGGTTCTAACAATTGGTTGTGAGTTTGGGATGTTTCATGGGACCATTAACCTTTATGCCAATGATTGGTATGAATTAATTTATGTGGAACAATTATGCTCTTTTGGTTTGTTGAAGTTTGGTTTTGGTTCTTTTAGTTTTAGCCATTGTTGGCTGCAATAAAGTTAGATGTAAATGTATTGTTTTTCTTTTAGGATCCACTATACTTAATTATCTTGTTAATATAGTGGATGCCTTGTTTTGTAATTGTTCTTCGTTTTTGTTCTGAAATATATTGCGCCCTTCAAAAAAAAAGTATCACCCTGCATTTGTAAGACCAAATATTAACTTTTCAGTCCACGTATATTCCAAAATGTTCCCTTTTCTATGCTTCAATTGTAAGTGTTACTTGTTTAAAATATATATATATATATATATATATATATATATATATATATATATATATATATATATATATATATATTGGAACACTCAAAAGCGTAAATACGCGTTGAATAATCTGCCTAAAATACCCATTAATAGAATCATATCTTACCATTGAAATCGGACGTCCTTCACTCCATCCTGTCAGTTGTCGTGCTCTTGGTGACTTGGTGTTGTCTTTCTCTCATTTCTTTTTCATGTTTTAACTCCCCCATAAAATAGCCTATATTCCTTGCCTTCCCTATTTATCTACTCTTTTGGCTCATTCGTCGTTCTGTAAGTAGTAGAAATCCGTTAGAATCCGGTATACAAAAGTCAAACGCACAATGCAACTATGCAAGAAGTCAACAAGGTAGTAGCATACAAATGTTTCAGCAGTTCACTAACCTGTTTTTCAGTTTCTTTACCCTTGGTTGCCGTGGGAGGGGGTAAGAAAGAAGGAACATACCTGCAGGAAAAATTATAACAATACATAATTTTCAACACATAATTTGTGAGTACTACACTCACATACATATGCCTGTTTACTAAAGATTCATACAAAATATCCCCTAATAGTCAACAAATTTGAACTTCATGTAATTTACTCTGCAATATCAAGGAGAAGTACGTGTGTATTCAGATACACTACATCCTTCAAACTGCAATGAAAGTATGGAACACAATATGCCCACCAACATTATGAATCATGTATTTATATAAAGTTAAATTGTAAAACCAAATCGGCAACTTGGTTTGGTGATCTAGTCCTAAAGTAAGTCCCTCTCACCAAACAAAGGCACCTACAAAATCCTCAACAAAAGCTTAAGGTTTATGTTTTCTTAATAAGATGATAACATCCATCTAAAAATTCAATAACACAGGGCAACAAACTTATATGGTCAACTGAACAAGCTGAACCAAGAAAGCCTTGGCTAGCTTAAAAGAACCTTGTGTACAAAGTCTATTCAGTATTCACGGATATACTAACCACCTAGTATATGTTATATGTTTGAGTGGGTCATAATTTTTCTAACAGTAAAAGTTTGCATGTAAATTTGCATAAATGATCTAACTTAATTCCATCTAAGCTGATGTGAGCCCATAAATCTAACGCTACAAAAGTAGAGGTAAGAGTCACATTCATATAAGATCCCATAAACACGCTCTATGAGACTGCAACCTGAGCTCAAAGCTTCCAAACTTGGTAACTCGCGAGCTAATTACTTGCCTACTGGCTGAGAATTCTCAAGTCCAAACAATATTTTCATGAGGAAACCTCATTTTTACCAATCTCGGACTCATTTGGCAAGTATTCACCTAGTTGCGTATGGCAATTTCAATCACTATTAGAACAAAAACAAAATCCAAACAGAATAGATTACACAAAGGACTACTAATTCATGTGTGTATAGATTAAGTGAGTTGGTATTCTTATGAATGTGAATTACATTGGTAGCTTGACACTGGAACTGATCTTTTGAGGATATCATTACATCTAAATTGTTAAATGTTACGTATAAATATTAATCTGTAAATGACTAGTATCGAACTCGAGACCTCGGGATTGCACACGTTACAAACAAGAATAAATGTATAATTATATTAAATGCTATGTATATAATTATTTAAACACTTGAGGGACTTAACGGTCGTTACTAATTAACCGTAAGTACTAACTATCGTTAAATATTAAGTTAAAGGACTAAGAATGTAATATATAGCAAGAAGGATCCGGTAGGACCCTATGGGGTTGGATGGCCGATCGACCCAAGGGTTGGGGGAAACCCAATCCAACTCAAACTTGGAGAACAAGTTTACAAGGCTATATATACAAACACAAGGGTTATTTGTTTATCACCTTTTGTGCACATAAATTATCCCTAAAAGTTTTCTCTTCCTCCTCTCTTGCTCAAACCGATCGTACACCCCTAATACCTTAGGGTTGTCGATTTTTTGACTTCCGAAATCTAGTGTTTTAGTTTACTTGCATAACCTTTAATTCGTTAGTAGTTTGTGTGTACAAGAACGAGGTAATAACTCACTATAGTTATTATCAAGAGATCGATAAATAAAACGGTAAGGGGTTTATCATTGATCTATTATTACACAAGTTCAAAATTTATTGAAGTGCATATGGTACGTTCCTATTTATGTTTTGGTTAATCTTTATGTGTTATACTTGATCCTAGTGATGAGGCGAAAAATGAACCGTTTTTAGGGGGTCATTTAAGCCCGGAATTGAATTTATTTGATCAAATATTGCCCTAAATCGTTCCTTTTGTGATTTTAGGTACTTTGGGAGAGAAATCTGGAAAAGGAAGCAATTCGGACGTTTTTGGAGCATAAAAGTGAAGAAAACGCCAAAGTCTTAATTTTCCTTGCTGGGAACAGTAGGTGACGGCGTCAAGAAGGAAATTCTGACGGCATCAAGAGTAATTTCCATGACGATCCAGTACAGAAATGACGGCGTCACAAGGTAGGGCGTTAAGAGGAAAATGCATGACGGCCTGGAAACACATAACACACGACGGCGTCAAAAGTAGATCAAGGCATTCTGAGAAGTATTTTGGCGGCGAGATGACGGCGTCACAAATTTGTTCTTGACGCCGTCAGACCCTATTTCCTATATATAGTTTTCTAATTTTCACACAAAAAAAAGAGAGAAGTTTTGGACAAACCCTAAGTCCGAACTTGGTACGAATTTTGCAGGTTTTTTAAGGGTTCTCAGCCCTTGATCCCTTTCATGTGTAATTGAGATAAGTATTCTTTTAATTCAATCAATATGTCTATGTGTTGGTTGTCTATATCTTGTTCTTGTCTTAATTCCATCATGCTAGGCTAGATCTATCTTGTGTTTGCTTGGATCTAATGAAACCTAGATGTTAATTATGTGTTGATTACTTGTTTATGGTTGTATTGGATGAATGATTTCGATGTTAGGCTTAAGAAAACTGGCAGATCTCCAATTGGTAACATGCTTGAACATCTTAAGAAACATGAACTGACGTGCACTAGGTTTTATTGGTTGTATTTAATGCATGAGTAAATTCTAATGATCCGATGTTAGGAGCTTCTTAGCCGGATCGACATAGGAGTGAAGTAGGCACTCATAGGATTGGGGAATTAAGTGCGCCACCCCATGAATGGTATTAAGGAATACAATCCGTCATCCACGCAACTATAACAAGTAATTAACGTGTAAAAGATATCTAGGGAGTAGTGAAATCTAAGTAAACACAACTTCCCCACTTATTGCTCACAACATTAGTTAATTTAGTTTATTTTCTTTTTTAGTATTTTATTTTGATTGCATCTTTAGTATTGGGTTAGTTGACTAGCAACTAATTCCGCCCAAATCCTTCAAACCCCGAGATTTTTACTTGCTTTCTAAAAAATATAAAAATACAAAAATAATCATCCCTCACCTTTAGAACTAGTATTTAGGTTTTCTAATCCTAGCGACACTATTCCTAGCTGAACGATCAATCCCCCGGTACTTGTAACTATACTATACTACAACGATCAGGTACACTGCCTGGTGGAGGTTGTAAGCTTCTCAAGATCCCTTGAGAGGTAAAGCCTGGTGCGATTCCCACGTATCAAGTTTTTGGCGCCGCAGCCCGGGGAATAGTTATTGTCTAGGTTAGAATCTCTTTTTATTAGGTCTACTTGCTAGATTCCTTTCTAGTAAGATTTTATTTTTATTTTTAGGTTTTCTTTAGTCTATCTTATTTCTTTGTGTCTTTGTTCGTAACTCTTCACCGCCCGACATCATGGACGATGGGAACATCCTTGAACCCGTCATCCCACCACAACAAAACCCACCACTAGAACCCCTTAGGCCCCGAACCTTAGGAGAATATTCCCGACCTAGCCACCAAGGCTACCGAAACACCATTGAGCTCACCGGAGCCAATGTGACCTCCTTGCAATCTGACACAATCCGGTTGGTGCAAAGCGGATGTGCATTCCATGGACTTCGTTCCGAAGATCCAAACCAACATCTTAAGGACTTCCTAAAAATCGTAGATTCCATAGACCTAGGTGTTGAAACTAGAGAGACAACCCGATTACGCCTATTCCAATTCTCTCTACGGGATCAAACTAGTCAATGGCTTGAGCGTTTACCCGCGGGATCCATCACCACATGGGATGATCTCACCACCCGTTTCCTTGCTCAATTTTTCCCACCGGGGAAAACTACTAAGCTTAGAAATGACATCTTGATGTTCCAACAACGTCAAAATGAATCTCTTTATGAAGCATGGACTCGTTTCAAGGACTTACTCCAAAAAGTCCCTCATCATGGCATAAATCTTTGGCTCCAAGTCCAAATCTTTTATGACCATATCGATCTCTCCACGAGGCGAGCCATTGACCAATCGGCCGGTGGTAAGCTACATGATCTAAGTGCGGAACAATCATTGGAACTCATAGAAGATCTTGCTCTCTATGACAACGAAAGTTGGAATGATCCCCGTGATTTGAACAAAACGGTCAAGGCGATATCTTTGCCTTCGAACAACTCTAGCACTCCCGACGGTAGGATCATGGAACTTGAAGGTCGAGTAAAGTCTCTCATGAAATCTTACGAAGCTCAAAAACCTTTAAGCCAAGTAAGCAAAATCGCTTCTACATGCAAATTATGTAATGGCCCTCATGAGACTCATAACTGCATGGAGCTTCCAAAACGTGCTTATAACGAATTCACGTCATCACACGTGGGTCGAGGTCCTCGAACTTCTAGTGAGGCCTATGAGGCATGGAAGAACAAACCTAATTTCAGAGGGTACCAAACACGGAGCGTATCCTTCAATGACTCCTCACCACTCACTTGGTCCGAGCATTTTCCATCACAAGGCGTTCCTAGGCAAAGCTGTGAAGATACTCTAAAAAAATTCATTCTATCTCAAGAATTACAGCTCTCTACGCTCGAGGCTAAATTTAGACAACAGCAGGCTGATATGAATAACAAGATTTGTAATCTGTTAACTGCTATCAAAGAGAATGTTGTTAATAAACCCATTCACGTTGATGAGGTTAAGTCTGTTACCGTCATGAGTCCACCAACCTCCCCTGTGAAAATAAAAAGTCCTAGTAAGTTATTCAAACATCTATTAGCAAAAGGAAAAGAACCTGTCAACCCCCTAGGACCAATCCATTTTGTAAACACCATCACCACGATATCTGCTTCTACACCCAACCCAACCCAACAACAAACTAACAAAATTGGTCATACAGCTAAAGATGAGACCTCAAGGGTGGACCACGATTTGCCAGAAGCCCTACCAACTCATCCGAGCAGTACGCCGCACAAGTATCTAGCGAATCAGATAAAGGGAAAGAGAGATCGGAAGAACATACGAGAAATCCAACTACTTTGAGTAAATCTATTCTAGAGGAGCCTGAGAGAAAAATGGAGAATGTTACCAATGGGGATAGCAATGGGATTAATGTAAGCAACCCTAAAGTTTTTAAGATTTCCTACACCATTGAGGGAAAGCTCTTAACCGATAGTCATATAGATCCTAGTTTCCCAGACAACATAATACCCCTTTCCCTATACCAAGAAGCCTTCCCAGAACGCATTGTGTACGAGAGAGTCAATAAAGCAAGGGTAATAAAAAATTTATCAATTATGATTGGAGAACTTGTTTACAATATTGACCTCACCGTGGTCGATAACGTGGACCCTCTCACCAATCAAACATTAACCAACTTCGTTCTTGGGAAACCATTTATCAATGAATCGGGAGTGATCCTTGATGAGAAGGATGGTAGTGCATTATTCACCAATGGTGTTAAGAAGGTAATTTTTCGTAGGGGTAATGAGGAGGTGTACGAGTATCGTCCTTCCCTTGAGGGGAATCTATATGGATCAAAGGATGGAGAGTCAGGGAAGATAAGACGGCGTGATCCGAATAATCTCAAAATTCCCTGCATGATCGGTCATAAGTACTTCGATAGCATCTACATTAACGTATTCCTGCCGAAGAATTTTATGTCCCTATTCCATTATAACAATATCTACAGATGGGGAATGATTTACAAGGGAGAGAAAATAGTTGGTAAGGATCATGAAATCTAGGTGTTTGTAGGAAATATGGCATTCACTATGGAATTTACGATTGTGGACAATATCGAAGACTATGTCGACCCTAGATTATCACAAGTCATTTTTGGGACACCCTTTTGCGAGATCACTAATCTGATAATTGATGACCGGAACGGAATCATGACCTTCGCTGATGGAATTAGGAGGGTTTCATACCAAACGCCATACACGAGAAGAGACCTTAAGGAAATCGATTGTGACGGGCTTGACAAGATAAGTTCCCAACTTATTTTGTGTGATGATGATGTTCGGAGAGGGTGTAAGAACACTTCTGATTTATCATGCAGATTCTTTAAGGATGTTAGTAAGCTAGGTTCTAAGTATCGAAAAGATATCTTCGAGTTCGAAGACCCGAAGTACTTACACTATGAAAGCGATACTAGTTTAGAAGACGACCTAGAGAGTGGAACCAACGATGAGGTCACGTAGTAACCCATGACCTTGAGTCTAGCTACAGGACTCGTAAATAAAGAAAAGCGCTTCTTGGGAGGCAACCCATGTTTTGTGTGATTGTATTTTGTTTGTTTGTTATTTGTTTCCGTATGCATGCTTTGTTTTTATTGTTGGTAGATCATGTTTCTCAATTAAATAGTGGAAATACTTTACTTTGTTGTTTTGGCCTAGTCTTAACTCCACCTAAAGGTATTTTTTCAAAAGATAAGTGTAAGGGGAAACCCCAAATATGTTTTTTAGAAACAAACCGATCATGATTCTCCACAATATTAAATGAACATGTATATTCGTATTTGTTAGAGTCAAATGCTTGTATTGAGTCATAATGAAGTTTTGCAGGATTTTCCAGGAAGTAGGACCAAGTTTTTCCAGAAATTTTCCGGAAACTTAACATAAGAATTTCTGCAGGTCACTTCTGACGGCGTCACGAGTTAACTTTTGACGGCGTCACGTGTAAAAATCTGGAAATTTTACCGGTTTTTTTTTTCTTTCTAACGAAGTCTTATGGTTTTTGTGAATTATTAAGTTTTATAATCTCCAGGAAATCTGCAAAGTTCATTCCACAAGCATTATATCTTATCTTGTTTTCTAGGATTTAGTAACTTATATAGGATGCCGCCGATTTTATGTGAGGTTGTCTTGTCTATTTTCTCAGGGTTTACAGGTTATGTATGACAAGAAGATGATTTATATTCTGGAAGGGAAGCTTTGATTGTTCATTTTCTTGGAGGAAGATCTAACCTGGCAACCTTATTATCCGCACCGAGCGAATCAGGGGAGTATTTGATTTCATTCTTTTTACTTTTTCACTTTTACATTCTTTACTTGAACATTGGGGACAATGTTCATCCTAAGTGTAAGGGGAGGGTAAAAAGATGATACCTTACATGTACACTTTCGCTTGAGTTTGTTTTGTCTAATGGTAGATGTGTAATAAAACTATGAGAAATACTTGTTAGTGCAATTTTAGCGCCAAATTTAATTTTTTTTACAACATTTAGGAGTGAAACTCTAGCCATAGCAAGCGTCTCATGGATAGGAGATTGTATGACTAGCACATAACCGTATCATTCAGAAAAATTTTCCACCCAAATATGCGAGGTTCGCCTTTAGATTTGATAGGAAAAGCATTTACTATTAGTGCTTATGAGTGTACCGGTAGCATTTAGATTCTAGAACTTGCGTTAGTGATGCATCCTGAGACCGCTAGTGAGACTACATTCGTGTAGAAGGATTTACTACATGATAAGAGGCATTAGGATCACCCTTGTGTTAAACCCGTATCATAATTACTTGACCATTTAAGTCATATTACTTGGCTAGTTAAGTCAACTAATTTTTCCCACACCTTAGCGTTGTACTCATTTTTAGTACACGAAACCCCTAGTACACCCCTCCGAGCCTATCTTTTCGTTTCTAACTTTAAGCATCTTACTTAAAGGAAGAATTTGTTACACCCCACTTGAATGTACAACCAAATCGCCTTAGCCTTCCGTGTATGCGCTCATTTTTAGTGCATTATTGTTACTTGTTAAACCCTAAGTTAACTATCTAATTGATTACATGGTTGCTAAGTCGAGTCATATCCTTGTACATATTGTTTTGGGACGATTGGGACTCATGGGTAAGTACTTATTTTATGGAGTAATGGGGAAGAACATCATTTATTACCCCCATATGTACGTTAATCTTAAAAGTACTCCAAGTGTTTTGATTTTCTTAATTCGAGTCATTAGAATAGTTAATTGTAAAGTGTGTAAAAATTCAAGTGTAAGGGGAATGTTCATTCCCTATGATGTATTATTTTGGATGGTAGGGTAAGAGTGTATAAAAAAAAAATTCGAAAAAATCAAGAAAAAAAGAAAAAATATCGAAAAAGAAAAAGAGAAAAAACATACGGACTACCATCCCGTTTTCATTCTATGTTCATTTTATGTTTTTGTTATTTTTCATTTATTAGCTTAAGTCGAGTCTAGTCTTGGCTTAGCAACGCCATATTGTACATGTAATTAACTAAGATTGTTAACTCGCCACCAGTAAAAACTTCCTTTATCCAACAAAACCGTGTATTTCATATCCCTACACCTAACGTTACAACCCTTTAAAAGACCTCTTTGATAGTTTATCCTAGGTGCTTACGCCATGTGGTGGAGGTTTGATCCTTTCCCAAGCCTATGGTAATCTATTTTGCTATGACAGGTAGTGAGAGATATCTTCCGTTTCCATATTGTAATTCATACTTTATTACACCCGAGAGATGCGAGTATCCAAACACTATTTGTGAGGTGCTAGTGTATGACCTCCGTGCTTGTCTTTGGTCTTTAGTGGAACGATTATTTGTTGTAATTACTTTTATATTAGTGTTAAATGACCCCTAACCTGTATTTTGACTAGAATAAAAGCGCATTTGCTTGAGGACAAGCAAATCTCAAGTGTAAGGGTATATGATGAGGCGAAAAATGAACCATTCTTAGGGGGTCATTTAAGCCCGGAATTGAATTTATTTGATCAAATATTGCCCTAAATCGTTCCTTTTGTGATTTTAGGTACTTTGGGAGAGAAATCTGGAAAAGGAAGCAATTCGGACATTTTTGGAGCATAAAAGTGAAGAAAACGCCAAAGTCTTAATTTTCCTTGCTGGGAACAGTAGGTGACGGCGTCAAGAAGGAAATTCTGACGGTGTCAAGAGTAATTTCCATGACGATCCAGTACAGAAATGACGGCGTCACAAGGTAGGACGTCAAGAGGAAAATGCATGACGGCCTGGAAACACATAACACATGACGGCGTCAAAAGTAGATCAAGGCAGTCCGAGAAGTATTTTGGCGGCGAGATGACGGCGTCACAAATTTGTTCTTGACGCCGTCAGACCCTATTTCCTATATATAGTTTTCTAATTTTCACACAAAAAAAAGAGAGAAGTTTTGGAGAAACCCTAAGTCCGAACTTGGTACGAATTTTACAAGTTTTTCAAGGTTTCTCAGCCCTTGATCCCTTTCATGAGTAATTGAGATAAGTATTCTTTTAATTCAATCAATATGTCTATGTGTTGGTTGTCTATATCTTGTTCTTGTCTTAATTCCATCATGCTAGGCTAGATCTATCTTGTGTTTGCTTGGATCTAATGAAACCCAGATGTTAATTATGTGTTGATTACTTGTTTATGGTTGTATTGGATGAATGATTTTGATGTTAGGCTTAAGAAAACTGGTAGATCTCCAATTGGTAACATGCTTGAACGTCTTAAGAAACATGAACTGACGTGCACTAGGTTTTATTGGTTGTATTTAATGCATGAGTAAATTCTAATGATCCCATGTTAGGAGCTTCTTAGCCGGCTCGACATAGGAGTGAAGTAGGCACTCATAAGATTGGGGAATTAAGTGCGCCACCCCATGAATGGTATTAAGGAATACAATCCGTCATCCACGCAACTATAACAAGTAATTAATGTGTAAAAGATATCTAGGGAGTAGTGAAATCTAAGTAAACACAACTTCTCCACTTATTGCTCACAACCTTAGTTAATTTAGTTTATTTTCATTTTTAGTATTTTATTTTGATTGCATCTTTAGTATTGGGTTAGTTGACTAGCAACTAATTCCGCCCAAATCCTTCAAACCCCGAGATTTTTACTTGCTTTCTAAAAAATATAAAAATACAAAAATAATCATCCCTCACCTTTAGAACTAGTATTTAGGTTTTCTAATCCTAGCGACACTATTCCTAGCTGAACGATCAATCCCCCGGTACTTGTCACTATACTATACTACAACGATCAGGTACACTGCCTGGTGGGGGTTGTAAGCTTCTCAAGATCCCTTGAGAGGTAAAGCCTGGTGCGATTCCCACGTATCACCTAGCTTCCGTAATATGTGTACTTTGATTGTTAAATTCTAACAGTGGCATCACGAGCCATGTATAACATGTAATTGATTACTAAAACGTAATAAAAATCGGATCTTTAATAGTTTTAGATACATGTTTTGGATCTAGGGTTTTTCTTTTAAATTTTTTTTAAAAAAATTCGAAACGCTAACCCTAATTTTGGGGGGGGGGGGGTCAATTTTCCATGAAACCCTAATTAGGGTTTGTGGTTAAAATTAATTAACTTGTAATTAATTAGAAACCCTAGGCCTTTAACCGGTTATTTGAATGTATTTGTGACCTAATTGGTAATTGTTATGCTTTAATCCGTGACAAAACATGCATGTTAGTCATGGATCATTAATTGTTTATTGTTTATGTCACATGTTTAGATAGATCTAAAATTGGGGAAGACCTCAATATATTTATTAAAATCAATTTATGTGCTATGTGGTATGTGATTGACTTTGGCCTATGCAATTGAATTGTCAATGCATGTGGCTCACTTCCTTCAAGAAGAGAAGGCCTTAGTTGATTATATGCATATTAAAACCTAGAATTGATTTTGTTAGGATCTTTTCTAATCAAGAATGCATGTGGCTAATTGTTTCACCTTTATAATTGTTATGTCTATTAGTTGTTTGATTTGTCTTTTAATTACTTGTTTTATTTGTTGGACATGATTGTAAGCAATAAAAGGGTAATTACTAATAATGGTGAAACTTTAAGTGATAAAGGTTGAATCTTGCGGTGTCTTATGTGCCGACAGTGGTTCGCTTCGCACGGTAATTGGCTCCCGGGCGAGACTAGCAAGATTCATACTTTATTACATGTTTTAAGATTTAATCCATAAACTTTTGCTTGATTGATGTTTTTGTACACATGGTTTTAAAAGTAACTCCTTTAAGACAACTTCATAGTGATGGTAAGAAGGCTTGGAAAGAGCCTTAGAGTTTGCCTTGGTTATCACACTTATGAATATGTCTTAAACGAATTTCTTTTATCTTCATCCTTGTACAATGTCATCTTAAGGGTGATTTACCTCAATTCCACTTTTTTGGGCGATAATTGTAGGTTCTTCTTTAATTGGTGAACCCGATACCTCAAGTAAAACTTTTTGTATTAATCTTAAGAATTGGCTATAAAAAGGTTTTGAAAACTTATGCTATAAAGATGAGTGCATGCATCTTTATACATGTTTTGATTGTCACATCAAAATTAAATACCCTGAAATTTAAGTTACATGCCATCTATCTATAAGAAACACTTGGAATTATAATTTAGTAAACGTGAGACCTAGGCTAAATTTTAATAACAAGGTAAAATTTTGTTAATGCGTGAGACCATAGATAGTAATTTTACAGTTTCTATGGTAGACGACTTAATTAAGTTGTGCATGAGACCTAGAACTTAAGGCATGAGATGGGATGAAACATGCTTACAAGGCAAATTGATGAATCAATTTGATGTAAATCCCATAATGATCTAGGAATTTTAAATCTTGTTTGCCAATTATTGTTCGGGATATTACCATCTTTTATACTTTCACCACTAGCAGATCAACTGATGTGGTGGAATCTATGCAAAGTTGGATCCTAGATTTTCAAGAAAACTAGTTGGTTATATGAATATAGCCTTGGGTATTATATTTTCTTGGAGATATTTATTATCGAAAATACTAATGTTTGAACTTTTATCTGTAGATATGGCTCAACCTGGTAACCCATTTGTGATTTCTGTTTTCGAGAGTCATCTTGAAAGGGAAAAACTGACTGGAAAGAATTTCAATGATTGGTACCGATCACTCAGAATTGTCTTGAGGGCGACCGACAAACTCAATAACTTGACCACTGAATGCCAAGCAGAGCCTCTTGAAACTGAACCAGAACCAGTTAAGGCAGCATGGAGACTTGAGCATGCTAAATACAATGAGGTTGCTTGTTTAATACTCACTAGTATGAACGCTCAGTTACAAAAGAAGTTTGAGTACTACTTTCCTAAAGACATGCTTGATGAACTTCAAAAGTCTTTTGAAAAGTCTCCTGTAGTTGAATTGTACGAGTCTCTTGACAAACTACACAGCTGCAAGCATGGCGATGGTAAACCAGTTGAAGATTATGTGAATGAGATGAAAGAATACTTTGATCAACTTCACAGAATTGGATTTGGTTACCCCGAGAATGTGCAAGTGAACTTGATCAATAGGTCCCTTAACAAGGACTTTGTTGGTTTTGTTCAGAACTTCAACATGCATTGCTCTGGAAAGACAGTCACAGAATTACTCGCATTGCTTGTTGATTATGAGAAAGATCTACCAGCCAAGGTCAAGGCTCCTACCACGCAAGTGTTGGCGATTCATGGGGGGAGAATCCATAAGAAATCGCATGTGAACAAAGTCAAAGGGAAAGGTAATAAAGGCAAGCAGGTCATGGCCTATCAACCACAACCCAAGATGAAGCAACATCAGCCTAAGCAGAACAAGGTGAATCCTCCAAACAAGAAGGATCAGGCTTGTCATGTAACACCCCCAAATCTGGTTTAGCGGAAGCATTCGGGTCATGGGGTGCTACTAAATTGGTAATCACAACACAAGGAATAAAGAACGGAATACATACTCCGTTTAAATATTTTACACCAAGTAGTTAAAGTTTACAATAAGTTCATTTTCGGGAAATAGAGCCCATAGTTTAAGTGGTCCCAATTAACATAAGTTATTGATGTGTAAAAACACTTCGGTAAATAGTCTACGACCCTTGCCATGCCATACCTTGCTTCAATCACGTGAATCAAACACCTAAGAAAAACATGCTTAAAAGTCAGCGAAAAGCTGGTGAGTTCATAGGTTTAAAATAAGCAGTATAATTGGGCCAATGTATAGGGCGTATGCACATTACGATGAATATAATGTCATACAAAATAGTCTATTACGCTAGCACTAAGTTCATGCAACCAAAACTACGACAGTGGTGTATGCATAATGTTGTCATACTAAAAAGGGGCCCATTGCGAGTGTTTATCCCAATACACTCGATTCCGATATGTTATACGTTTCGCATCGACCTATGAATGGCCAACCGAACGGGGGAGTCACCCCAATAGATCTATCTATGGCAATCGCGTTTCCCGCAGGAACTAACGGTTCATGAAAGTGGGCATAAGTATGGGATCAAGGGCTTAGGCTTTCCACGTAATAGTTTTTAAGCATAGTATTGGTCCATAAAAGTTTTGCATGTTTCTCACCCCAATTTTAGTAAAGCAAGTATAAGTAAAGTGGGGCTATAAACTCACCTCAGCAAAAGTAGTCTGAAAGTGAAAAGTCAAGTAGTGGTAATGAGCGGCACCGACACGCGACCTAAATTAGTACGACAAGTTTAGTACACAATTCCCATTTAAGACTCAACAAGGCTTAACTAAGTTTAAAAGTTTTAGAATGTTTGCATTGTTGATGCTTGTGTGGTAGCATTAAAGTTTGGAAGCAATTTTCTAAGTATGTATAAGTATTGGCTCATGGAAGTGACAAGTATATCCGTAGACGATAAAATGTCAAGAACGAACACAATGACCGAAAGACAAAGTACGAGAAGTAATAACAATGGCTGGTAAACGTTGGTGATATATGTAACCATGTGTATTTATATCAATGTATAAAATGTTGTTACTATTATGACAAAAATAGATATTTAAGCGAGGTTTTATTTAAAGTATGACTAGTAACTATATATATATATATATATATCTTACGTAAAAACAATGCTAAATGTCAAATTATTAGTTTCGTTACAAATACTTTAAATCTGGTCATGACCCATATGTATATGAATGTTATCGAGATAATTAAAGCTAATTTTGTTTATTAAGATCAGGTGTCGTGATATTGTTTGTTAAAATCTACTAAAACTTGTAGATTTAAGTATGTTTGTACAACGTAAAAATCTCAAATTAAGTTATAATTAGTTTGATTAAAGCTATAGTTCAATGGTGCAAAAATACTAAATTTTGGTTATAAGTTTATAAAATGTGTCATGTTAAGTTTAATAAGAAAATCAAATGCTTCAAGGTAAGTTAACGCTTATTTTTATAGTCTAGTTTAATATAGATAAGAGCTTATAGTTTTATATTTCAAGAGAAGTTTGTTTCCAGTTTTAGGAAAAAGAAAGAATGACAAGCCTTGGCTTGCTAGTGTCGCATAGTACAAAGAAGAAGAAAGGCAATAAACTAGTGAATGATAAAACAAAAGAATCATGAGAAGGGTAGGCTGGTACACTGAGCACTATTAAACACAAATATTAACGGATGAAGGTGGCCACACCGAGGCTCGAACTAAAGACCTTTCGGTGTGGGGGTGAAAGTGAGTTGTCGACGCAAGACGCAACCGACATCTCCATAAGCAGACCAACATTTTATTTGGCTTCTTCAACTTAGGATTAGAACCAAAATACTACAAATGGGTAATTTAACTAACTGATGTTGATGAACTCAGATCAGTAGCCATGTTGGGTTACTATCAAAATTTATACTATCTTTGTAATACTAAGATTAATTAGATACTTCAATAAGGAAAATAAATTTGACAAAAGAAAATTAGATGTTTCAACAGGGTCACCCACTGGTTGGGTTGTGGCTCTCGACAGCAAGCAAAACGGACAGAAAAAAAAATGGATTTATTGTTAACTCATCAAACTCCCAATGAGGTATATACCACTGTGGCTTCACCACAGTGGGTTTTGATTCACAACAAAACCAAACACGTGTCTATTTAACCTTTTGCGAGTCGGTAATGTTGAGACAAAGAGGTAACCAACCAAAACCCATCCAATGTGGTTCGACCACAGTGGGTTTTGACCCGTAACCAATTCGTCACAACAAAACGTTTAAGCAAGGCTGAACCTCAGTCAATCACAAGACAATCCACCACTGTGTCGAGCCACAGTGGTTTCCGTTACGATGCTAAACTCAAGCGCACTAATTGCATTGTGTCAAACAAAAAGAAGGGTAGAACAAGGTACAGAGCAACGTACTAACTTCCATTACTTAAGCCAATACTCAGGTTATTTATAGTCAAAAGATACAGTAGGCTTATAAGAGTTAAAGTGTGGTGAAAGACAAATAAATTACTTTTATGAGACATTACATTAATATCAGGAGCATACCACACAAGACCAAAGGATAACTAGGAAAGATACTCATTTTCAGGTTCATGGCTAAAGGTCAGTTGACTCCAAAAGTCAAACGTCCCATGAATCCATACAAGAACTGATAATCGATCACTTAACAAAACAATAATAATAACAAATCGATTCGCCTAATCAACTATTATAACAATCAAAAACTCAATAATCACAGAAGTGTATACGAATCAAAACCAGGAAGTTTGAGGTTCTTACAACACGGGAGTCGATTGATAGGGATGAACAACAAGGCTCGATACTGATCTTCCAAGCAAGTCCACACACCACCGATCTTTTCTTGAGCACTTCGATTCTTGGGATGACTTTGTTGTGGGATGTGATGGTGTGGAACTCACCTGGAAATCGATTGGTATTAAGGATAGACATGAGGTAAACTTTGGACTCTCTTTTGGCCCTAGGAGATGGGAATCTCCCCAAAAGCAGTTAACTTCCATTCTTCCTCAATTTCTGAGACTCATCTACAATTGACTTTGGAGGGGGAGGTAAAAGGTACCTAGCCTCTAGTTAGTGATAGTGATAGATGATACTTTAGAGTTGGAGAAGGTGTCAGATACAGAAAACGATAAAATGGGGCGGGAGTATGTGGGGAGTGGTTATCAGGGGTAGGATAAAGGTTTTTACTTTCTTGTTTTATTACAACGAGTGTATTTTGTGTACTCCGTGTCCCGTTGAGCACCGGTGTAATTGTGACACCCCGGTCTCATATAACCGTGAAAAAAATACCTCGGGACATGTTTTCATAAGAATGACATGAAAGAAAAATTATTGACTCCGGAAATTATTTATGGAAATTAAACTGTAATTTAAGCGGTGCCGGTACGCGTGCGATGTCGCGCTCTAGTACATGCGAGATATTTCTCGGTATAATTTGTAATAATTAGTAATGGTCATAAAATGGGAAATTTATATTTCCTGATGAATTTTTAGTAATATAGTGAGTTATTGTACGCTACTGTGTGCGGCTAACCCATCCAATACAGTTATGTAAGCTCATGCGCGCTTAGTTTAATATTCTGAAATAATAAATTGGCTTTTATTATCAAAGTATCAGTGGAAAATTACCGTTTGTCACAGCCTTCCCGCCTTAGAAGGAAAACCGTCCTCGGTTTTCAGTTAGAGTTACCCGATGGAGTTAAGAAAAGATGAGGGTATTTAAGCTTGATTTCTTCTTCACGCTCCCACGTAAATTTGGGACCTCTTCGTGAGTTCCAACGGACCTTGACAATAGGGATACGGCTTTGCTTAAGCCGTTTGACTTCTCGGTCCATGATTTCAACGGGTTCCTCGATGAAGTTTAGTCTTTCATCGATCTGGATCTCCTCTAGGGGAATAGCAAGAGTTTCGTTCGCGAGACATTTCTTAAGGTTGCACACGTGAAACACGTTGTGCACAGAGCTGAGTTCTTGTGGTAATTCGAGTCGGTAGGCTACCGGCCCGATTTTGGCAAGAATCTTGAAAGGTCCAATGTAACGGGGATTTAGTTTCCCACGTTTTCCAAAATGGATTACACCTTTCCATGGTGAAACCTTGAGCATGACTCTATCTCCAACTTGAAACTCAAGTGGTTTTCGTCTTTTGTCTGCGTAACTCTTTTGACGGTCACGAGCTGCTTGCATTCGGCTCTTGATTTGCACAATCTTCTCAGTAGTTTCCTGCACTAGTTCTGGACCAGTAATTTGACTTTCCCCTACTTCAGCCCAGCATACGGGTGATCTGCACTTTCGGCCATAAAGTGCCTCGTATGGTGCAGCTTTGATGCTGGTGTGATAGCTGTTATTGTAAGAGAACTCGGCTAATGGTAAATGCCTGTCCCAACCATTTCCAAAGTCTATCACACATGCTCGCAGCATGTCTTCTAAAGTTTGAATTGTTCTCTCACTCTGACCATCAGTCTGGGGATGGTATGCAGTACTCATATCAGGGTCGGACCCCAAAGCATCCTGAAGTGATCTCCAAAAGTTTGATGTGAAACGACTATCTCTATCTGAGATGATGGAAATTGGAACACCATGTCGTGCAATGATTTCCTTCACATATAACCGTGCGAGTTTATCCATGCTGTCGCTCTCCTTCATTGGTAGAAAGTGGGCGGACTTAGTGAGACGATCAACGATCACCCAAATAGTGTCATAACCGCTTGACGTCCTTGGTAACTTGGTGATAAAGTCCATAGTTATCCGTTCCCACTTACACTCGGGAATTTCTGGTTTTACAAGTAAGCCCGATGGTTTTTGATGTTCAGCTTTAACCTTGGAGCAAGTTAAGCATTGACTGACATACAATGCGATGTCAGCTTTCATGTTGGGCCACCAGTTTAGTTTCTTCAGATCAAGATACATTTTGTCGGCTCCGGGGTGGATGGAGTATTTAGACTTGTGGGACTCGTGCATAATGAGGTCACGTATTCCCCCGTAAAGTGGGACCCAACTCCTGTCCTTGAAACACAAAATTCCATCTGATCTCTTAACGAACCCATTATTATTTTTAGGCATACCATAGATTTTCTCGCTCTGTCGGTTTTCTTCCTTGAGGGCTTCTGCCTGAGCCTCAAGAATTTTGGAGGGAAGAGGTGAAATGATTGTCATACCCAATGATCGTACCCTAAGGGGTTTCGGTCGTTCTTTCTGGCTAAAGGCATCAGCTACCACATTTGTTTTGCCCGGATGATATCTGATTTCGCAATCATAGTCGCTAAGTAACTCTAACCAATGACGTTGCCTCATGTTAAGCTCTTTTTGGTCAAGGATGTGTTGCAAGCTCTTGTGGTCGGTGTAGACTACACACTTGGTGCCGTAGAGGTAGTGTCTCCAAATTCTGAGTGCAAACACTACTGACCCCAATTCCAAGTCGTGTGTAGTATAATTCTTCTCGTGCTTTTTCAGTTGTCGAGAGGCATATGCTATCACTGATGCGTGGGAATCGCAACAGGCTTTACCTCTCGAGGGATCTTGAGAAGCTTACAACCCCCACCAGGCAGTGTACCTGATCGTTGTAGTATAGTATAGTGACAAGTACCGGGGGATTGATCGTTCAGCTTAGGAATAGTGTCGCTAGGATTAGAAAGCCTAAATACTAGTTCTAAAGATGAGGGATGATTATTTTTGTGTTTTTATATTTTATGGAAAGCAAATTAAAATCTCGGGTTTGAAAGATTTGGGCGGAATTAGTTGCTAATCAACTAACCCAATACTAAGATGCAATCAAAATAAAATACTAGAAATGAAAATAAACTAATTTATACTAAGGTTGTGAGCAGTAATTGGAGAAAATGTGTTTACTTAGATTTCACTACTCCCTAGATATCTTTTACACGTTAATTACTTGTTACAATTGCATGGATGAAGGATCGCATTCCTTAATACCATTCATGGGGTGGCACACATAACTCTCCAATTCTATGAGCTCTTATCTCCTCCTACACCATGCCCAACACAACTATAGGGATTGTAAACAGTGGCTCATGCATTAAATACAACCAATAAAGACCTAGTGCGCGTTGGTTCATGTTTCTTAAGACATTCAAGCATGTTACCAATTGGAGATCTGCCAGTTTTCTTAAGCCTAACATATAAATCATTCATCCAAGACAAGAATAAACAAGTAATCAACACATAATCAATATCTAGGTTTCATTAGATCTAAGCAAACACAAGATAGATCTAGCCTAGCATGATAGAATTAAGACAAGAACAAGATATAGACAACCAACACATAGACATATTGATTGAATTAGAAGAACACTTATCTTGATTAATCATGCAAGGTATCAAGGGGTTGGAACCCTTGAAAAACCTGTAAAGTTACACCAAAATCGTACTTAGGGTTTCTCCCAAAACTTCTCTCTTTAAATGTGAAAAATTAGAAAACTATAAATAGGAAAAGGGGTCTGACGGCGTCAAGACCAATTAGGTGACGCCGTCACCTCGCCGCCAAAACAATCCTCGGACTTCCTAGATCTACATTTGACGCCGTCAAGTACAATTCATTTCCAGGCCGTCATGACTTTTACTCTTGACGCCCTACCTTCATGACGCCGTCAAAACTCTTCTGGGTCGTCATGGAATTTTACTCTTGACGCCGTCAGGGAACTACTCTTGACGCCGTCATGCACTGTTCCCAGCATGGAAAATTAAGACTTTGGCGTTTTCTTCACTTTTATGCTCCAAAAACGTCCGAATTGCTTCCTTTTCCAGATTTCACTCCCAAAGTACCTAAAATCACAAAAGGAACGATTTAGGGCAATATTTGATCAAATAAATTCGGATTCGGGCTTAAATGACCCCCTAAAAACGGATCATTTTTCGCCTCATCATATACCCTTACACTTGAGATTTGCTTGTCCTCAAGCAAATGCGCTTTTATTCTACTCAAAAGACAAGTTAGGGGTCATTTAACACTAATATAAAAGTAATTACAACAAATAATCATTCCACTAAAGACCAATAGACAAGCACGGAGGTCATACACAAGCACCTCACAAATAGTGTTTAGATACTCACATCTTTCGGGTGTAATAAAGTGTAAATTACAATATGGAAACGGAAGATATCTCTCACTACCTGTCATAGCAAAATAGATTACCATAGGCTTGGGAAAGGATCAAACCTCCACCACATGGCGTAAGCACCTAGGATAAACTATCAAAGAGGTCTTTTAAAGGGTTGTAACGTTAGGTGTAGGGATATGAAATATACGGTTTTGTTGGATAAAGGAAGTTTTACTGGTGGCGAGTTAACAATCTTGGTTAATTACATGTACAATATGGCGTTGCTAAGCCAAGACTAGACTCGACTTAAGCTAATAAATGAGAAATAACAAAAACATAAAATGAACTTAGAATAAAAAGGGATGGTAGTCTTTTTTTTTTTTTTTTTTTTTTTTTTTTTTTTTTTTTTTTTTTTTTTGGCATACACTCTTACCCTACCATCCAAAATAATACATCATAGGGGTTGAACATTCCCTTTACACTTGAATCTTTACATACTTTACATTAAACTAATCTAATGACTCGAATTAAGAAAATCAAAATACTTGGAGCACTTTTAAGATTAACGTACATATGGGGGTAATAATATGATGTTCTTCCCCATTACTCCATAAATAAGTACTTACCCATGAGTCCCGATCGTTCCAAAACAATATGTACAAGGATATGACTCGACTTAGCAACCATGTAATCAATTAGAAAGTTAACTTAGGGTTTAACAAATAACAATAATGCACTAAAAATGAGCGCATACACGGAAGGCTAAGGCGATTTGGTTGTACATTAAAGTGGGGTGTAACAAATTCTTCCTTTAAGTAAAATGCTTAAAGTTAGAAATGAAAAGATAGGCTCGGAGGGGTGTACTAGGGGTTTCGTGTACTAAAAATGAGTACAACGCTAAGGGTGTGGGAAAAATTAGTTGACTTAACTAGCCAAGTAGTATGACTTAAATGGTCAAGTAATTATAATACGGGTTTAACACAAGGGTAATCCTAATGCCTCTTATCATGTAGTAAATCCTACTACACGAATGTAGTCTCACTAGCGGTCTCGGGATACATCACTAACGCAAGTTCTAGAATCTAAATGCTACCGGTACACTCATAAGCACTAATAGTAAATGCTTTTCCTATCAAATCTAAAGGCGAACCTCACATTTTTGGGTGGAAAATTTTTCTGAATATACGGTTATGTGCTAGTCATACAATCTCCTATCCATGAGACGCTTGCTATGGCTAAAGTTTCACTCCTAAATGTTGTAAAAAATTTTAAATTTGGCGCTAAAATTGCACTAACAAGTATTTCTCATAGTTTTATTACACATCTACCATTAAACAAAACAAACTCAAGCGAAAGTGCATATGTAAGGTATCATCTTTTTACCCTCCCCTTACACTTAAGATGAACATTGTCCCCAATGTTCAAGTAAAGATTGTAAAAGTGAACAAGTAAAGAGAATGAAATCAAATACTCCCCTGATTCGCTCGGTATGGATAATAGGATGGTCAGGTTAAATCTTCCTCCAAGAAAATGAATAATCAAAGCTTTCCCTTCCAGAATATAAATCATCTTCTTGTCATACATAACCTGTAAAACCTGACAAAATAGACAAGACAACCTCGCGTAAAATCGGCGGCATCCTATATAAGTTACTAAATCCTAGAAAACAAGATAAGATATAATGCTTGTGGAATGAAGTTTGTAGATCTCCTAGAGATTATAAAACTTAATAATTCACAAAAACCATAAGACTCCGTTAGAAAAACAAAACCGGTAAAATTTCCAGATTTTTACTCCTGACGCCGTCAAGAGTAAACCCCTGACGCCGTCAGAATTGACCTGCAGAAATTCTTATGTTAAGTTTCCGGAAAATTTCTGGAAAAACTTGGTCCTACTTCCTGGAAAATCCTGCAAAACTTCATTATGACTCAATACAAGCATTTGACTCTAACAAGTACTAATATACATGTTCATTTAATATCGTGGAGAATCATGATCGGTTTGTTTCTTAAAAACATATTTGGGGTTTCCCCTTACACTTATCTTTTGCAAAAATACCTTTAAGTGGAGTTAAGACTAGGCCAAAACAGCAAAGTAAAGTATTCCCACTATTTAGTTTAGAAACATGATCTACCAACAATAAAAATAAAGCATGCATACGGAAGCAAATAACAAACAAACAAATAAAATCACACAAATAAGAACACACGAAATGAATAATGTCACCATGAGCACCATTAATTATTTCAAACAAACGTAAACATGAAAGTAAATTGTTCAAGGCCAACAAAGGCCGCATCCTAAGCTTTTACAGTACCAAATGTTTCAAATTACACAACCATCAATAAACAGTTCAAAGACAACAGAGATCAAGAGGAGTCACTGGGGAGGAGGACCAAAGCGGTAGTCATAGCCAGGAGGGAGGTGTCCGGTGTACCCGTAGGGAGGGTAGTCAGTCTCGCGGCCTGGGAAGGGGTCAATCTGCAGGTGAGGCTCAAGCTGATATCGGGTGGAGAGGTGCTACATCTGGCGGATGGTATGATCGTACATCCAATCAAAGCGCTGGTCAGTGATGGTTCGCCATGCGTCCATCTGACCCATCCAGGCACCCTGGTGTGCCTGCCAGTCTCCCCGACTCATGTGTCGGTAGTAGTCAGCCGTCCCCTCCTCATACCCCTGGAACTGATGCTGCTGGGGATCTACCTCATCATCAACATCCTCTTCAATATCTGGCCCCCTGCCTCATACCAAGTATATGTCCCATTCCTCTATGGCATCACAATGCTCATCT
This sequence comes from Artemisia argyi, assembly GCA_030686995.1. Classification (NCBI taxonomy): domain Eukaryota; kingdom Viridiplantae; phylum Streptophyta; class Magnoliopsida; order Asterales; family Asteraceae; genus Artemisia; species Artemisia argyi. The sequence continues at coordinate 125,119,872 of CM060684.1, forward strand.
GCCTGAGGGATTTAGCCCTCACTACCCTACATGCCCCGCAGTCGCTCAAGTACCCTATGATCTGAGGATTAAGAAGACCATAGGAACGAGCCAACCGGGTCACGAACATCCCCCCATACACCCTGTCAATATCCCTCTCACCCACACTGGTCCTCAAATAACTGGCCACCCAAAATGGGATGTTGCAGTAGACATCCGCAGAAAAGATGGTGTACAAGTAGAACAGGTCTGAAGCAGTGACACGGTGAGTGGTGCCATGACGTCCTGACAGGCTGTATGTGATGCACCTGTGGACTAGTCTAGCTACGGGGTCCTTGATGGATGCTGCCCCGGTAGTCGAGGTGTCAGCCCCGTCCCCTATGGTCGGCCAAAAAGTGATACACCTCATCTCACTCCTCTGAGTCTCCCCGTGTAACAACCTCTGCATAAAAGTCCCATCAACCTCCTCTCTAGTATACAACCCAATCCTCCAACCAAACTCAGCCACTGAACATGACCGTAACTCTCCCCCTAGCCTAAAATACACAGTGGTGCCCCCCACATCTGTCCTAGCCTCAGCCTGATCAAAACGGAAGGTCGCAAAGTGATGCGTGGGAATCGCACCTTGCTTTACCTCTCGAGGGATCTCGCGAGGCTTACAACCCCCACCAGGCAGTGTACCTGATCGTTGTAGTATAGTATAGTGACAAGTACCGGGGGATTGATCGTTCAGCTTAGGAATAGTGTCGCTAGGATTAGAAAGCCTAATTAATAGTTCTAGAGATGGAAGATGATTATTTTTGTGTTTTTATATTTTATGAAAGCAAGTAAAATCTCGGGTTTTGAAGGAGTGGGCGGAATTAGTTGCTAATCAACTAACCCAAAAACTACTTTATAACTAATTAACTAATGAAAATGAAATTAAACTAATATTAAACTAAGGTTGTGAGCAGTGGTTGGAGAAATTGTGTTTACTTAGACTTCATTACTCCCTAGATATCTTTTACATGTTAATTACTTGTTACACTTGTATGAATGACGGGTTGTATTCCTTAATACCATTCGTGGAGTGGCATACATAACTCCCCAACTCTATGAGCTCTTATCTCCTCCTACACCATGACCCAGCACAACTATAGGGATTGTAAACAGTGGCTCATGCATTAAATACAACCAATAAAGACCTAGTACGCCTCGGTTCATGTTTCTTAAGACGTTCAAGCATGTTACCATTTGGAGATCTGCCAGTTTTCTTAAGCCTAACATATAATATCATTCATTCAAAACAAGAATAGACAAGTAATCAACACATAATCAACATCTAGGTTTCATTAGATCTAAGCAAACACAAAGGAAATTTAGCCTAGCATAGTAGAATTAAGATAAGAACAAAAGATAGACAACCAACACATAGACATATTGATTGAATTAAGAGTATACTTATCTCAATTACAATGCAAGGTCTCAAGGGTTTGGAACCCTTGAAAAACCTGTAAAAGAGGCACCAAAATCGTCTTTAGGGTTTCACCAAAACTTCTCTCTCTTTAATGAAAAAACTAGAAAACTATATATAGGAAAATCGTCCTGACGGCGTCAAGAGTAAAATCTGACGCCGTCAACTCGCCGCCATATACTTCCTCGGACGCCCTAGATCCAATCGTGACGGCCTATGTGACGCCGTCACCACCCTCGGTAAATTAATCTTGGTCATTTTGACGCCGTCATATCTTCATCTGACGCCTTCACAACCTTCGGTAAAATATTCATCCTTTCTGACGCCGTCAAGAGTAAATTCTTGACGCCGTCACCTTGTAATTCCAGCTTGGATTTGGTACTTTGTTGTTTTCTTCACTTTATGCTCCAAAAACGTCCAAAATAGCCTCTTTTCCAGAATTCACTCTCCAAACACCTAAAATCACAAAAGGAACGATTTAGGGCAATATTTGATCAAATAAATTCGGATTCGGGCTTAAATGACCCCCTAAAAACGGATCATTTTTCGCCTCATCATATACCCTTACACTTGAGATTTGCTTGTCCTCAAGCAAATGAGCTTTTATTCTACTCAAAAGACAAGTTAGGGGTCATTTAACACTAATATAAAAGTAATTACAACAAATAATCGTTCCACTAAAGACCAATAGACAAGCACGGAGGTCATACACAAGCACCTCACAAATAGTGTTTAGATACTCACATCTCTCGGGTGTAATAAAGTAATATAACATTATGGAAATGGAAGATATCTCTCACTACCTGTCATAGCAAAATAGATTACCATAGGCTTGGGAAAGGATCAAACCTCCACCACATGGCGTAAGCACCTAGGATAAACTATCAAAGAGGTCTTTTAAAGGGTTATAACGTTAGGTGTAGGGATATGAATTACACGGTTTTGTTGGATAAAGGGGATTTTACTGGTGGCGAGTTAACAATCTTAGTTAATTACATGTACAAGATGGCGTTGCTAAGCCAAGACTAGACTCGACTTAAGCTAATAAATGAAAAATGACTAAAAACATAAAATGAACATAGAATGAAAACGGGATGGTAGTCCGTATGTTTTTTCTCTCTTTCTTTTCTATTTTTTTTTTCTTTTTCTATTTTTTTTTCTTTTTCTTTTTTTTTCGATTTTTTTTTTTTTTTTTTTTTTTTTTTTTTTTTTTTTTTTTTTCATACACTCTTACCCTACCATCCAAAATAATACATCATAGGGGTTTGAGCATTCCCCTTACACTTGAATCTTTACATACTTTACATTAAACTATTCTAATGACTCGAATTAAGAAAATCAAAACACTTGGAGCACTTTTAAGATTAACGTACATATGGGGGTAATAAGTGTTGTTCTTCCCCATTACTCCATAAAATAAGTACTTACCCATGAGTCCCAATCGTCCCAAAACAATATGTACAAGGATATGACTCGACTTAGCAACCATGTAATCAATTAGAAAGTTAACTTAGGGTTTAACAAATAACAATAATGCACTAAAAATGAGCGCATACACGGAAGGCTAAGGCGATTTGGGTGTACATTTAAGTGGGGTGTAACAAATTCTTCCTTTAAGTAAGATGCTTAAAGTTAGAAACGAAAAGATAGGCTCGGAGGGGTGTACTAGGGGTATCGTGTACTAAAAATGAGTACAACGCTAAGGGTGTGGGAAAAATTAGTTGACTTAACTAGCCAAGTAATATGACTTAAATGGTCAAGTAATCGTAATACGGGTTTAACACAAGGGTGATCCTAATGCCTCTTATCATGTAGTAAATCCTACCACACGAATGTAGTCTCACTAGCGGTCTCGGGATGCATCACTAACGCAAGTTCTAGAATCTAAATGCTACCGGTACACTCATAAGCACCAATAATGAATGCTTTTCCTATCAAATCTAAAGGCGAACCTCACAATTTTGGGTGGAAAATTTTTCTGAATATACGGTTATGTGCTAGTCATACATCCTCCTATCCATGAGACGCTTGCTATGGCTAAAGTTTCACTCCTAAATGTTGTAAAAAATTTTAAATTTGGCGCTAAAATTGCACTAACAAGTATTTCTCATAGTTTTATTACTCATCTATTATCAAACAAAACAAACTCAAGCGAAAGTGCATATGTAAGGTATCATCTTTTTACCCTCCCCTTACACTTAAGATGAACATTGTCCCCAATGTTCAAGTAAAGAATGTAAAAGTTAAAAGTAAAGAGAATGAATTCAAATACTCCCCTGATTCGCTCGGTATGGATTTTAGGTTGGCCAGGTTAAATCTTCCTCCAAGAAAACGAACAATCAAAGCTTCCCTTCCAGAATATAAATCATCTTCTTGTCTCAAATAACCTGTAAATCCTGACAAAAGTAGACAAGGCAACCTCGCGTAAAATCGGCGGCATCCTATATAAGTTACTAAATCCTAGAAAACAAAATAAGATATAATGCTTGTGGAATGAAGTTTGCAGATTTCCTGGAGATTATAAAACTTAATAATTCACAAAAACTTATAAGACTCCGTTAGAAAAACAAAACTGGTAAAATTTCCAGATTTTTGACTCCTGACGCCGTCAAGAGCAATTGCCTGACGCCGTCAGAATGAACCTGCAGAAATCTTTATGTTAAGTTTCCGGAAAATTTCTGGAAAAACTTTGTCCTACTTCCTGGAAAATCCTGCAAAACTACATTATGACTCAATACAAGCATTTGACTCTAACAATACGAATACACATGTTCATTAAATATTGTGGAGAATCATGATCGGTTTGTTTCTTAAAAAACATATTTGGGGTTTCCCCTTACACTTATCTTTTGCAAAAATACCTTTAGGTTGAAGTTAAGACTAGGCTAAACAACATAATAAAGTATTTCCACATTTTAATTGAGAAACATGATCAACCAACAATAAAAATAAAGCATGCATACGGAAGCAAATAACAATCAAACAATTAAAATCACACAAAACATGGGTTGCCTCCCAAGAAGCGCTTTTCTTTATTTACGAGTCTTGTAGCTAGACTCAAAGTCGTGGGTTACTATGTGATTTCATCATTGGTTCCATTCTCTAGGTCATCTTCTAAACTAGTATCGCTCTCATAGTGTAAGTACTTTGGATCTTCAAATTCGAAAACATCCCGTCGATACTTAGAGCCAAGCTCACTAACATCTTTAAAGAACCCACAAGATAAATCAGAAACATTTCTACAACCTCTTCTAACATCGTCATCACACAAGACAAGTTGGGTGCTCATAACATCAAGCCCGTCGCAATCTATCTCCCTAAGGTCTCTTCTTTTGTATGGCGTTTGGTATGAAATCCTCCTAATCCCGTCAGTGAAAGTCATGATCCCGTTCAAGTCATCCACTATCAACTTAGTGATTTCACAAAAGGGCGCTCCAAATACAACTTGCGATAACCTAGGGTCAACAAAGTCCTCTATGTTGTCCACAATTGTGAACTCCATAGTGAATGCCATATTTCCTATGAATACTTGGATTTCATGATCCTTACCAACCACTTTCTCTCCTTTGTAAATCATCCCCCATCTGCAGATATTGTTATAATGGAATAATGACATGAAATTCTTTGGCAGGAATACATTAATGTATATGTTTTCGAAGTACTTGTGACCGATCATGCAAGGGATTTTAAGGTTATTCGGATCACGTCGTTTGATCTTTCTCAACTCTCCATCCTTTGACCCGTATGGATTCCCTTCAAGGGAGGGACGATACTCATAAACTTCCTCACCATCCCTACGAAAAATTACCGTTCTAACACCATTGGTGAGTAATACACTACCATCTTTCTCGTCGAGGATTGCTCCCGATTCATTGATGAATGGCATCCCAAGGACAAGGTTGGTCAATGGTTGATTGGCGAGAGGGTCCACGTCATTAACCACGGTGAGGTCAGTATTGTAATCAAATTCTCCAATCCTAATTGATACATTCTCTATTACTTTCTTGCATACAACGCGCTCTGGGAAGGTTTTGTGGTATAGAGAAAATGGGATTACGTTGATCGGGAAGCTAGGATCTATATGATTGTTAATTAAGACCTTCTCCTTAATGGTACAAGGGATTCTGAAAAGTTTAGAGTTGCTCTCCTTGGGTTGGTTGCTACCTATACTTATAAAATCCTCTATTTTGGGTTCTTTTATAACAGATTTGCTCAAAACGGTTGAGTCTTTCTCCTTTTCCACCGATGTCGCGTTCCTATCATCCGGTTTGTCGGATTTCTGCGCGGTGCACTGCTTGGGTGAACTGGTAGGTTTCCTCGCCGAAGCGTGGTCAACCTTTGAGGTTTCATCCTTCGCTGTCTGACTGAGTTTATCAGTTTGTTGTTGGGTTGGGTTGGGTGTTGAAGCGGGTATCGTGGTGATGGTGTTTACGAAGTGGATTGGTCCGGAGGGGTTGATAGGTCCTTTCTCGTTAGGGGATAGATGTTTAAATAGCTTGCTTGGATTTTTTATTTTTACAGGGGAGGCTGGTGGACTCATGACGGTAGCAGATTTAACCTCATCAACGTAAATGGGCTTATTATCAATATGCTCTTTGATAGCAGTCAACAGATTACAAATCTTGTCGTTCACGTCAGCCTGCTGTTGTTTGAATTTTGCCTCGAGTGTAGCGAGCTGCAGTTCTTGAGAAAGAATGAATTTTTTTAAATCATCTTCACAGCTTTGCCTAGGGGAATTTTGGGGCGGAAAATGTTCGGACCAAGTGAGCGGTGAGAGATCATTAAATGATACACTTCGTGTTTGGTACCTTCTAAAATTAGGTTTATCCTTCCATGCCTCATATGCTTCGGCAGAAGTTCGAGGACCCTGCCCTACGTGTGATGATGTGAATTCGTTATAAGCACGTTTTGGAAGTTCCATACAGTTGTAGGTCTCATGAGGGCCATTGCACAGTTTGCATGTAGAAGCGATTCTGCTTACTTAGCTTGATGGCTTATGAGTTTCGTAAGATTTCATGAGAGACTTGACTCGACCTTCAAGTTCCATGATCCTACGGTCGGGAGTGCTTGAATTGTTCGAAGGCAAAGATATTGCCTTGACCGTTTTGTTCAAATCACGGGGATCATTCCAACTTTCGTTGTCATAGAGAGCAAGATCTTCTATGAGTTCCCATGATTGTTCCGCACTAAGATCACGTAGCTTACCACCGGCCGATTGGTCAATGGTTCGCCTCGTGGGGATATCGATATGGTCATAAAAAATTTGGACTTGGAGCCACAAATCTATGCCATGATGAGGGACTTTTTGGAGTAAGTCCTTGAAACGAGTCCATGCTTCATAAAGAGATTCATTTTGACGTTGTTGGAACATCAAGATGTCATTCCTAAGTTTAGTAGTTCTCCCCGGTGGGAAAAATTGAGCAAGGAAACGAGTGGTGAGATCATCCCATGTGGTGATGGATCCCGCGGGTAAACGCTCAAGCCATTGACTAGCTTGATCCCGTAGAGAGAATTGGAATAGGCGTAAACGGGTAGTCTCTCTAGTTTCAACACCTAGGTCTATGGAATCTACGATTTTGAGGAAGTCCTTAAGGTGTTGGTTTGGATCTTCGGAACGAAGTCCATGGAATGCACATCCGCTTTGCACCAACCGGATGGTGTCGGATCGCAAGGGGGTCACATTGGCTCCGGTGAGCTCAATGGTGTTTCGGTAGCCTTGGTGGCTAGGTCGGGAATACTCTCCTAAGGTTCGGGGCCTAAGGGGTTCTAATGGTGGGTTTTGTTGTGGTGGGATGATGGGTTCAAAGATGTTACCACCTTCCATGATGTCGGATGGTAAAGAGTTACGAACAAAAGCACGAAGAAATAAGATAGACTAAAGAAGACCTAAAAATAAAAATAAAATCTTACTAGAAAGGAATCTAGCAAGTAGACCTAATAAAAAGAAATCCTAACCTAGACAATAACTATTCCCCGGGCTGCGGCGCCAAAAACTTGATGCGTGGGAATCGCACCTTGCTTTACCTCTCGAGGGATCTCGCGAGGCTTACAACCCCCACCAGGCAGTGTACCTGATCGTTGTAGTATAGTATAGTGACAAGTACCGGGGGATTGATCGTTCAGCTTAGGAATAGTGTCGCTAGGATTAGAAAGCCTAATTAATAGTTCTAGAGATGGAAGATGATTATTTTTGTGTTTTTATATTTTATGAAAGCAAGTAAAATCTCGGGTTTTGAAGGAGTGGGCGGAATTAGTTGCTAATCAACTAACCCAAAAACTACTTTATAACTAATTAACTAATGAAAATGAAATTAAACTAATATTAAACTAAGGTTGTGAGCAGTGGTTGGAGAAATTGTGTTTACTTAGACTTCATTACTCCCTAGATATCTTTTACATGTTAATTACTTGTTACACTTGTATGAATGACGGGTTGTATTCCTTAATACCATTCGTGGAGTGGCATACATAACTCCCCAACTCTATGAGCTCTTATCTCCTCCTACACCATGACCCAGCACAACTATAGGGATTGTAAACAGTGGCTCATGCATTAAATACAACCAATAAAGACCTAGTACGCCTCGGTTCATGTTTCTTAAGACGTTCAAGCATGTTACCATTTGGAGATCTGCCAGTTTTCTTAAGCCTAACATATAATATCATTCATTCAAAACAAGAATAGACAAGTAATCAACACATAATCAACATCTAGGTTTCATTAGATCTAAGCAAACACAAAGGAAATTTAGCCTAGCATAGTAGAATTAAGATAAGAACAAAAGATAGACAACCAACACATAGACATATTGATTGAATTAAGAGTATACTTATCTCAATTACAATGCAAGGTCTCAAGGGTTTGGAACCCTTGAAAAACCTGTAAAAGAGGCACCAAAATCGTCTTTAGGGTTTCACCAAAACTTCTCTCTCTTTAATGAAAAAACTAGAAAACTATATATAGGAAAATCGTCCTGACGGCGTCAAGAGTAAAATCTGACGCCGTCAACTCGCCGCCATATACTTCCTCGGACGCCCTAGATCCAATCGTGACGGCCTATGTGACGCCGTCACCACCCTCGGTAAATTAATCTTGGTCATTTTGACGCCGTCATATCTTCATCTGACGCCTTCACAACCTTCGGTAAAATATTCATCCTTTCTGACGCCGTCAAGAGTAAATTCTTGACGCCGTCACCTTGTAATTCCAGCTTGGATTTGGTACTTTGTTGTTTTCTTCACTTTATGCTCCAAAAACGTCCAAAATAGCCTCTTTTCCAGAATTCACTCTCCAAACACCTAAAATCACAAAAGGAACGATTTAGGGCAATATTTGATCAAATAAATTCGGATTCGGGCTTAAATGACCCCCTAAAAACGGATCATTTTTCGCCTCATCACAAAGAATTCCTTCACCAACTCACTATACACTGTCTCTCTAATCCTAAACAACCTTTCCCACTGTGGACCCGCAAACCCATCTGTGTGGATCCTCTCTAAAAATGCAGCCTCCAACCCTTGGGCCCTCAGAAAATCCCAGTCAACCACAGCCCCATCATCAATATGGTGGTTACACAGCTCCGCATACTTGGTGTTAGCACCAACATTGTCAAACTCGCTCCAACTATGGACCAATTCTCCATAATTTACCCTTTGAGATCTAGAGGAACTGCCCTTATGTTGACGAGATCTTTTGCTCATTTTCCTGGAAAAAGGTGGAGTGAACGGAAACGATTAGAACGAGAATTTTGATGAAATTTATGCAGTCAGACACATCTGACGCTGTCAAGAGTAATCCTGACGCCGTCAGATGGATCAGAATCCGAATCATGCAAATGCGAGGAAAAAATCAATTTCCAAACTCTTAACCCATTACCCAAATGCTCCTTTAATCAGAAAACATGGGTGGGGGGTCAAAGAATCCGTGGCATGAGTGGCTTTCCCTAATCTAATGCATAATTCGAGTGAGATAACATAATCAACGGGTAACCCCATGTTTATAAACCACCAAATGGATGGCATTACGATTTGTTAATAATGGATCAAGAATGGGGTTTCGGGCGAAAGGGGTTTTCCAAATTGATGGGTCCTAAGGACAATTGATCGAAAAAGGATGAAGAAAAATCACTTACCAAGTGGAGATTGGATGCGGAAGACGTCGAATTGGAGGGTGGAGAATCGGAGTAGCAGCAGCACTTTGGGTGAGATTTGTGGGGTATAGGTTGAAAGTGATTGGTTTTGGGTTAGTATTGCTGATACATCGAGCTGACGGCGTCAAGAGTTAAATCTGACGCCGTCAGATGCCCGTGTAAGGTGAGAATTGGAGTAGTTCCATGTTTAGTCCCTGTAGTTTACGGGAATAGCTAAACATTAGTAAAACCCATGAGTAGCTATTCCGTTAACGAGGTCCACCAGGGTCGAACGTCGCATTACTGTCACGGAAAGAGGTAAGGTTGTAGAAGGGGTTGGATGACGTTTTGGCTAAGTCGAACCCGGTGCACGGGTCATTGGTGTGAAAAGAGAGATGTTGTTCCTTAGAGGGTTTCAAATCAGTGGTGTTTTTGAGGTGCGACCTCTTTACACCGGGTTTAAAACCAAAAGAACGTTTTTTGGATGAGTTCGGGAATGTAGTTCGCAAACATCCAACGAAAATGTTATGGAATTGCGAACTTTTCTCTGCATGGGGGTGCTCATGAGAACGGGGGGTAGTTAATGGTGAAGCACTTGGGGAAAATTTCCCGCTATCCTCTTGGTCAAACACCAAAGGGGTTGACACCTCGAAGACTTTTTCAATTTTTTTAGGTACGGAATTTTCTTTGATCTTTTCTTTGACCCTTGATATGAATTGGTCTGCGAAATTCATAAAAGCTTTATGAGTGCTTTCCATGCGTGCCTCTAGATGCTGGATTTGTTTTTCCTGATTATCCATGAAGGTTACCATTATCCCTTCGAATTCCTCTTGTCGTGAGCGTTCAGGAAAATTCTGGTTGATGACCATATTCCTACGTGGATTATGATTCCACACGGGTTCAGCAGCCAGTTTCTCAATACTCATCAATTTTTTTACCTGTTTCTCGATGCTTCCTAACAACTGTTCTTGGGTGGCACATGCGTAGTCAAGTTTTACCTTGCTTGGGAGCATCGGGTCCTCCCATCCTTCCTCTTCGTATTGTGCCAACCCCTCAAGAACTTTCCAGCACTCACCAACGCTAAGTCTATTTAGCCTACCCTTGGCTGCGTAATCAATGGCTCTCCTTGTTTGATAGTCAACCTTATCGTAAAAGATTTGGATCTGGAGCCATGGTTCGATGCCATGATGAGGGACTTTTCGGAGTAGGTCTTTATATCAAATCCATGCTTCATAAAAGGTTTCATTTTGACGTTGTTGGAACGTCAAGATGTCATTTCTAAGCTTAGTAGTTCTCCTCGGTGGGAAAAATTGAGCAAGGAAACGAGTGGTGAGATCATCCCATGTGGTGATGGATCCCGTGGGTAAACGCTCAAGCCATTGACTAGCTTGATCCCGTAGAGAGAATTGGAATAAGCGTAAACGGGTAGTCTCTCTAGTTTCAACACCTAGGTCTATGGAATCTACGATTTTTAGAAAGTCCTTAAGATGTTGGTTTGGATCTTCGGAACGAAGTCCATGGAATGCACATCCGCTTTGCACCAACCGGATGGTGTCGGATCGCAAGGGGGTCACATTGGCTCCGGTGAGCTCAATGGTGTTTCGGTAGCCTTGATGGCTAGGTCGGGAATACTCTCCTAAGGTTCGGGGCCTAAGGGGTTCTAGTGGTGGGTTTTGTTGTGGTGGGATGACGGGTTCAAATATGTTACCGTTGTCCATGATGTTGGGTGGTTACGAACAAAGGCACAAAGAAATGAGATAGACTAAAGAAAACCTAAAAATAAAAATAAAATCTTACTAGAAAGGAATCTAGCAAGTAGACCTAATAAAAAGAAATTCTAACCTAGACAATAACTATTCCCCGGGCTGCGGCGCCAAAAACTTGATGCGTGGGAATCGCAACAGGCTTTACCTCTCGAGGGATCTCGAGAAGCTTACAACCCCCACCAGGCAGTGTACCTGATCGTTGTAGTATAGTATAGTGACAAGTACCGGGGGATTGATCGTTCAGCTTAGGAATAGTGTCGCTAGGATTAGAAAGCCTAAATACTAGTTCTAAAGATGAGGGATGATTATTTTTGTGTTTTTATATTTTATGGAAAGCAAATTAAAATCTCGGGTTTGAAAGATTTGGGCGGAATTAGTTGCTAATCAACTAACCCAATACTAAGATGCAATCAAAATAAAATACTAGAAATGAAAATAAACTAATTTATACTAAGGTTGTGAGCAGTAATTGGAGAAAATGTGTTTACTTAGATTTCACTACTCCCTAGATATCTTTTACACGTTAATTACTTGTTACAATTGCATGGATGACGGATCGTATTCCTTAATACCATTCATGGGGTGGCACACATAACTCCCCAATTCTATGAGCTCTTATCTCCTCCTACACCATGCCCAGCACAACTATAGGGATTGTAAACAGTGGCTCATGCATTAAATACAACCAATAAAGACCTAGTGCACGTTGGTTCATGTTTCTTAAGACGTTCAAGCATGTTACCAATTGGAGATCTGCCAGTTTTCTTAAGCCTAACATATAAATCATTCATCCAAGACAAGAATAAACAAGTAATCAACACATAATCAATATCTAGGTTTCATTAGATCTAAGCAAACACAAGATAGATCTAGCCTAGCATGATAGAATTAAAACAAGAACAAGATATAGACAACCAACACATAGACATATTGATTGAATTAGAAGAACACTTATCTTGATTAATCATGCAAGGTATCAAGGGGTTGGAACCCTTGAAAAACCTGTAAAGTTACACCAAAATCGTACTTAGGGTTTCTCCCAAAACTTCTCTCTTTAAATGTGAAAAATTAGAAAACTATATATAGGAAAAGGGGTCTGACGGCGTCAAGACCAATTAGGTGACGCCGTCACCTCGCCGCCAAAACAATCCTCAGACTGCCTAGATCTACATTTGACGCCGTCAAGTACAATTCATTTCCAGGCCGTCATGACTTTTACTCTTGACGCCCTACCTTCATGACGCCGTCAAAACTCTTCTGGGTCGTCATGGAATTTTACTCTTGACGCCGTCAGGGAACTACTCTTGACGCCGTCATGCACTGTTCCCAGCATGGAAAATTAAGACTTTGGCGTTTTCTTCACTTTTATGCTCCAAAAACGTCCGAATTGCTTCCTTTTCCAGATTTCACTCCCAAAGTACCTAAAATCACAAAAGGAACGATTTAGGGCAATATTTGATCAAATAAATTCGCATTCGGGCTTAAATGACCCCCTAAAAATGTATCATTTTTTGCCTCATCAATCACCTTCTCTCGTTGCATAAGTACGGCTCCCAAGCCTTTGTGTGAGGCGTCGCAGTAGACTACAAAGTCTTCACTGCCCTTAGGTAGTGCCAAAATAGGTGCACTACACAATTTATCCTTTAGGAGTTGGAAGGCTCCCTCCTCCTTCTCTCCCCAATCGAACTTTACATCCTTCTGAGTTAGTTTAGTTAAAGGTTTCGCTATCTTCGAGAACCCTTCAATAAACCTTCTATAGTAACCAGAAAGTCCTTAGAATTGGCGTATTTCAGTGGGTGTCGTGGGTGTCGCCCAATCCTTCACTGACTCGATCTTTGCAGGATCCACATGTATGCCTTGACTATCAATTACATGACCCAGAAATTGAACAGTTGGTATCCAAAAGTCACATTTTGAAAATTTAGCATACAACTCCTCCTTCTTCAGTAGTTCTAGGATTAATCTAAGATGCTCCTCGTGCTCCTTCTTGCTCTTAGAGTAAATCAGTATGTCGTCGATGAAGACGATTACAAATTTGTCCAGGTATGGTTTGCACACTCTATTCATAAGATCCATGAATACTGCTGGTGCATTGGTCAAGCCAAAAGGCATAACTTGGAACTCGTAGTGGCCGTAACGAGTCCTGAATGCCGTCTTTGGTATATCTTCTTCCCGAACTCTAAGTTGATGATACCCGGACCTCAGGTCAAGTTTTGAGTAAATGCTTGAACCTTGTAGTTGATCGAAAAGATCATCGATTCTTGGGAGTGGGTATCGGTTTTTGATGGTTAACTTGTTCAATTCTTGGTAGTCAATGCACATTCTGAAGGACCCATCCTTCTTTTTAACAAACAAGACCGGAGCTCCCCAAGGCGAAGAACTCGGCCTAATGAACCCTTTCTCTGAAAGTTCTGACAATTAGTTCGATAGTTCCTGTAGTTCCGTCAGAGCTAATCGATAAGGTGCTCGTGCCACGGGTGCGGCACCTGGTACTAGATCGATTCTAAATTCGACCTGTCGAGTCGGCGGGAGTCCAGGTAAGTCTTCAGGGAAGACCTCCGAGAAGTCTCTCACGATTGGCACATCTTCCAAACGTTTCTCTTCCGGCTCCTTTTCTTCCTTCTTGGTGACTTATGCTAGAAAAAGGTGACATCCTTTTTCAATGCACTTCTGAACCTTGGTGCAAGATATGATGTTTAATCTTGATATGGCTCTCCTATCGCTTCTGTCGCCTTCTATAGTTAGGATTTCATCTCCATAGGGCAGTCGGACGAGCTTCTCGTCGCATATAATGGCAGCATGGTATTTTGACAACCAATCCATGCCGATGATGACGTCAAAACTACCAAATTCTACCGGCATAAGATCAATGTTGAAGGGGTGGTTTAAAAGTTTGAGTGTACACCCTCTTATGATGGTGTCTACTCTTTCTACGTTCCCATTAGCTAATTCCACATCATACACATTGTCTAAAGTGGTCGGGGTAATTCCAAGTAGTGGACTAAATGCAGTTGAAACAAAACTCCTATCGGCTCCCGTATCAAAGAATACAGATGCATAACGGTTATTTAAAAGGAACGTACCCGTCACAACATTCGGGTCCTTCTGAGCTTCCACCTTGGTTACTGCATAGGCCCTTCCACGACCTCCTCCACCATTGCCTTGATTTCCCAGAAATCAAGTGGCTCTTTGATTTCCACCGGTTCCTTGGTTCCTCTAATTACCTTGATTACCTTGGTTACCTCGGTTACCACCATTTCCTTGGTTTGGGGATTTCGGCACTCACTCCGGTAATGCCCTTTTCCACCACACCCAAAGCAGGTTGCATCGGCCCTTGGGTTTTGAGCTGGTGTTGCTTGAGCCGTTGCTAGAGGTCTAGACCTACAGTCCCTAGTCAAATGTCCAATCTTCTGGCAATTGCGGCATTTGACCGTACACTGACCCTTATGGTGTAGTTTGCATCTGTTGCATAGTGGTGCAGTCCCTTCATAGGGCTTTCTTTCTCCAGATCCAGCCGCGTAAACCTTAGCAACTTCTTGTCTTTTGTTTTGCTTATGGTTGTTGTGGTTGTTTCGGGAGTGGTCATCCCATTTTCTTTTGTTAGTCACAACCGTTTCAGCTGAATCCTCAATGACTTGGTCCATCAATTTGTTAGCCACTTCCATAGTCTCGTGAAGATCTGTGGCTTTAGCAGTAGTGACATTACCCTTGATGGTCTGGGGTAATCCTCCAATGTACCTCTCGAGTAAGCGAGTCTCAGTTTGGACCATCTCAGGGCATAGTAAAGCCAACTCTTGAAAGCTTTGGTTGTATGCCGCCATATTAGTACCCTGTACCTTGAGGTTCCAAAATTCGACCTCTAACTTCATAACTTCGTTGCGAGGACAGTACTTTTTGAGCACCATATCCTTGAAGTTTTCCCATGGCATTGAGTAGGCGGCGTCAAAGCCGACGGATTTTAGATAATTGTTCCACCAGGTTAAAGCAGCACTCTTGAAAGTGAATGATGCAAACTTAACCCTGTCTTCATCCGCAAAATTACATATTCTGAACACAGTTTCCAATTTTTCCAACCACCTGATCAAGACAACAGCTCCCTCAATTCCCCCAAAGAAATCAGTCATTGTCTTTCGGAATTCCTGGTAGTTACAACCACGATTGTGATTGTTTGTCGTTCGTGAGTTTCCGACATCATTGGTGGAATTATTTGCTGCGGCTAGTGCTGCTGCCACCCGTTCCTCTACTAACTGATCAAGTATAGCTCGGTTCACAGGTGGAGTGGTTGCATTAACCCTGGTTGAGGCTGGGGTAACTGGTTGCGCACGAGCAGTCCTGTTTGACTTTTTCCTGGGAGGCATCTTGCTATATTACAAAATGAGATAAAGACAAGTGAGGTTTATAAAGAGGAATTTTAATCACTCGAGAGTAAGATCAACATAGGTAGAGTATATGACTAAAATCAATCATATAAGAAATGGCACGATAGAGTAAACAAACGAGCTTGTTATAGATTAGAGTCGTTACACGTCCAGAAAATTACAAGCTACGAATACAAGAAAGGAAAGTACTAGATTTGGATACATAAAGGAAACATAATAACTGCCACTAACTGATGACTACTCAGTTAAGTGGTTACAACAACATCTACCAGCTATGCCTAAACCTGATCACGCTCAAGGCGCAATCTTTGAATCCCTACAATCAGCTCTAGCTGCGTGGCCTCAAGCTCCTCAATACGCCTACGGCTCTCCCGGCCGGACCTCATTTCTGCAGCGAGCATGGACTCCAAAGCCGTAGTCCTCTCCCAATGAGTCCTCGCAGAGTCCCGTGCGACCCATAGAGTCCTCTCTACCTCTTCGACCCTACCGTACAGTCCGGTAACTCCTCTGCCCTGGCTACGAATCCTAGTATCTAGATCATGAAACCAAACACCATAATATCCTTCCATCACATCAACTCTACCCCTCAGACCATACATATCCTGTCTAATCAGGTCAACACTTTCAAACAAAACACGCGCAGCCTGGTCCATAGTCTCAATCCGTTGTTCCTGCCCCTGTAACCTCTCCAACTGATCAGTATAAACATCCAAGAGGCTGTCGTGTGTCTCTAACTGTAGAATAATCCGCTCCCCATCAGTCAAATCCTCTTCCTCAGTATGTGGGGAAACTGGTTGGGGAGCAACTGGGGAAGGTGGTATCATAAAAGGTGGTGTAGTAGGTGTGTAGTCTGGACTCTCTACTTGAGGTGCAGTGCTAAACATGCACTCAATGTCTCTCCATATCATCCCATCACTCTCCTCCTGATAAGCTCCTCTAGAACTCTGTCCAATCTCAAATGTAGTAGGAATACCATCCAAACTTTCTGCCCTAGCATGAATCATTGCAGCTCTCTGTCCCAATCCTAATGGTGCATCCGTACCCTGAATCTGTACAGCTGTTGAACTCTGCCCTATCTCAAAGGTATCTGTTACATCCGTAAGGATTATATGGTCATACCATGGCACAATCCTTTCCTGACCCAACTCTTTCTGTACCCCCACATCCTTGTCTCCATATGCACTATCAATGATGTGCCCAACAGGTGCTAACTCGACTCTAGCTGGTGCTGGTGTAGCAGGCTCTTCTTCGGGTTCCTCTTGTGGGTCTTCCTCAGACTCCTCTTGGGGCTCTTCATCATCATCTGAATGAATGTCACTAGCCCTGCTGAGACCCTGGTGAGGTGGTGAGTGAGTGGAAGGTGGGGCGGGGGATGATGCGGATGGAGTAATGGAGATGCCCGTGGAGGTAGTCCGGGTCCTTTTTGGGGAAGGTTGAGATGAGGACAGTATGCTGTACCCTCGGACCCTCTTATAAGTAGTACGATGGCCAGTAGTGGGTGGGGTGGCCTGAATGGATGGTGGTGGAGTAACGGTGGAGTTTGTAGTGATAGTAGGTGTAGGCTGAGTAGGTGTGATGTCAGGTTGTGCTGCCTGTACTGCTTGGACATATGGGTCTTCAGCAGTGACTGTGAGCTGGCCCAAAGAGTAAGCATGCCCTGCAGCTGAGGTGTCTACCTGGACATCACCGTGAGTAGTAGGCGAAGGCGGTGGTGACATGATATGTGACAAGGCGGTGAGTATGTGTAAGTATACAAAAAATACTTATATAGTATAAAACGTGAAATAGTAAAGTGTAACATATAGTTAAGGTAAGTAAACACTAATTAAAATAGCAAGCAAGGCAGGCAAGTAGCGGTCGTAGAGTGATCTTTTGTAAAAGCGGTTATAGTTTAGGGTTTATATGTACCTAGTTCTCTATAACCCTGGCTCTGATGACAATCTGTAACACCCCCAAATCTGGTTTAGCGGAAGCATTCGGGTCATGGGGTGCTACTAAATTGGTAATCACAACACAAGGAATAAAGAACGGAATACATACTCCGTTTGAATATTTTACACCAAGTAGTTAAAGTTTACAATAAGTTCATTTTCGGGAAATAGAGCCCATAGTTTAAGTGGTCCCAATTAACATAAGTTATTGATGTGTAAAAACACTTCGGTAAATAGTCTACGACCCTTGCCATGCCATACCTTGCTTCAATCACGTGAATCAAACACCTGAGAAAAACATGCTTAAAAGTTAGCGAAAAGCTGGTGAGTTCATAGGTTTAAAATAAGCAGTATAATTGGACCAATGTATAGGGCGTATGCACATTACGATGAATATAATGTCATACAAAATAGTGTATTACGCTAGCACTAAGTTCATGCAACCGAAACTACGATAGTGGTGTATGCATAATGTTGTCATACTAAAAAGGGGCCCATTGCGAGTGTTTATCCCAATACACTCGATTCCGATATGTTATACGTTTCGCATCGACCTATGAATGGCCAACCGAACGGGGGAGTCACCCCAATAGATCTATCTATAGCAATCGCGTTTCCCGCAGGAACTAACGGTTCATGAAAGTGGGCATAAGTATGGGATCAAGGGCTTAGGCTTTCCACGTAATAGTTTTTAAGCATAGTATTGGTCCATAAAAGTTTTGCATGTTTCTCACCCCAATTTTAGTAAAGCAAGTATAAGTAAAGTGGGGCTATAAACTCACCTCAGCAAAAGTAGTCTGAAAGTGAAAAGTCAAGTAGTGGTAATGAGCGGCACGGACACGCGACCTAAATTAGTACGACAAGTTTAGTACACAATTCCCATTTAAGACTCAACAAGGCTTAACTAAGTTTAAAAGTTTTAGAATGTTTGCATTGTTGATGCTTGTGTGGTAGCATTAAAGTTTGGAAGCAATTTTCTAAGTATGTATAAGTATTGGCTCATGGAAGTGACAAGTATATCCGTAGACGATAAAATGTCAAGAACGAACACAATGACCGAAAGACAAAGTACGAGAAGTAATAACAATGGCTGGTAAACGTTGGTGATATATGTAACCATGTGTATTTATATCAATGTATAAAATGTTGTTACTATTATGACAAAAATAGGTATTTAAGCGAGGTTTTATTAAAAGTATGACTAGTAACTATATATATACATATATATATATATATATATATATATATATATATATATATATATATATATATATATATATATATATATATATATATATATATATATATATCTTACGTAAAAACAATGCTAAATGTCAAATTATTAGTTTCGTTACAAATACTTTAAATCTGGTCATGACCCATATGTATATGAATGTTATCGAGATAATTAAAGCTAATTTTGTTTATTAAGATCAGGTGTCGTGATATATTGTTTGTTAAAATCTACTAAAACTTGTAGATTTAAGTATGTTTGTACAACGTAAAAATCTCAAATTAAGTTATAATTAGTTTGATTAAAGCTATAGTTCAATGGTGCAAAAATACTAAATTTTGGTTATAAGTTTATAAAATGTGTCATGTTAAGTTTAATAAGAAAATCAAATGCTTCAAGGTAAGTTAACGCTTATTTTTATAGTCTAGTTTAATATAGATAAGAGCTTATAGTTTTATATTTCAAGAGAAGTTTGTTTCCAGTTTTAGGAAAAAGAAAGAATAACAAGCCTTGGCTTGCTAGTGTCGCACAGTACAAAGAAAGAAGAAAGGCAATAAACTAGTGAATGATAAAACAAAAGAATCATGAGAAGGGTAGGCTGGTACACTGAGCACTATTAAACACAAATATTAACGGGTGAAGGTGGCCACACCGAGGCTCGAACTAAAGACCTTTCGGTGTGGGGGTGAAAGTGAGTTGTCGACGCAAGACGCAACCGACATCTCCATAAGCAGACCCATATTTTATTTGGCTTCTTCAACATAGGATTAGAACCAAAATACTACAAATGGGTAATTTAACTAACTGATGTTGATGAACTCAGATCAGTAGCCATGTTGGGTTACTATCAAAATTTATACTATCTTTGTAATACTAAGATTAATTAGATACTTCAATAAGGAAAATAAATTTGACAAAAGGAAATTAGATGTTTCAACAGGGTCACCCACTGGTTGGGTTGTGGCTCTCGACAGCAAGCAAAACGGACAGAAAAAAAAATGGATTTATTGTTAACTCATCAAACTCCCAACGAGGTATATACCACTGTGGCTTCACCACAGTGGGTTTTGATTCACAACAAAACCAAACACGTGTCTATTTAACCTTTTGCGAGTCGATAATGTTGAGACAAAGAGGTAACCAACCAAAACCCATCCACTGTGGTTCGACCACAGTGGGTTTTGACCCGTAACCAATTCGTCACAACAAAACATTTAAGCAAGGCCGAACCTCAGTCAATCACAAGACAATCCACCACTGTGTAGAGCCACAGTGGTTTCTGTTATGATGCTAAACTCAAGCGCACTAATTGCATTGTGTCAAACAAAAAGAAGGGTAGAACAAGGTACAGAGCAACGTACTAACTTCCATTACTTAAGCCAATACTCAGGTTATTTATAGTCAAAAGATAAAGTAGGCTTATAAGAGTTAAAGTGTGGTGAAAGACAAATAAGTTACTTTTATGAGACATTACATTAATATCAGGAGCATACCACACAAGACCAAAGGACAACTAGGAAAGATACTCATTTTCAGGTTCATGGCAAAAGGTCAGTTGACTCCAAAAGTCAAACGTCCCATGAATCCATACAAGAACTGATAATCGATCACTTAACAAAACAATAATAATAACAAATCGATTCGCCTAATCAACTATTATAACAATCAAAAACTCAATAATCACAGAAGTGTATACGAATCAAAACCAGGAAGTTTGAGGTTCTTACAACATGGGAGTCGATTGATAGGGATGAACAACAAGGCTCGATACTGATCTTCCAAGCAAGTCCACACACCACCGATCTTTTCTTGAGCACTTCGATTCTTGTGACGACTTTGTTGTGGGATGTGATGGTGTGGAACTCACCTGGAAATCGATTGGTATTAAGGATAGACATGAGGTAAACTTTGGACTCTCTTTTGGCCCTAGGAGATGGGAATCTCCCCAAAAGTAGTTAACTTCCATTCTTCCTCAATTTCTGAGACTTATCTACCATTGACTTTGGAGGGGGAGGTAAAAGGTACCTAGCCTCTAGTTAGTGATAGTGATAGATGATACTTTGGAGTTGGAGAAGGTGTCAGATACAGAAAACGATAAAATGGGGCGGGAGTATGTCCGGAGTGGTTATCAGGGGTAGGATAAAGGTTTTTACTTTCTTGTTTTATTACAACGAGTGTATTTTGTGTACCCCGTGTCCCGTTGAGCACCGGTGTAATTGTGACACCCCGGTCTTATATAACCGTGAAAAGAATACCTCGGGAAATGTTTTCATAAGAATGACATGAAAGCAAAATTATTGACTCCGGAAATTATTTATAGAAATTAAACTGTAATTTAAGCGGTGCCGGTACGCGTGCTGTGTCGCGCTCTAGTACATGCGAGATATTTCTCGGTATAATTTGTAATAATTAGTAATGGTCATAAAATGGGAAATTTATATTTCCTGATGAATTTTTAGTAATATAGTGAGTTATTGTACGCTACTTTGTGCGGCTAACCCATCCGATACAGTTATGTAAGCTCATGCGCGCTTAGTTTAATATTCTGAAATAATAAATTGGCTTTTATTATCAAAGTATCAATGGAAAATTACCGTTTGTCACATGTCACCACTGTCATGAAAAGGGCAATTGGAAGCGCAATTGTCCACTCTACATTCATGACTTGCGACAGAAGAAGCAGAATAATGAGGCTGGTAACCCTAGTACTTCATGGGTATATGATACGGGATGTGGCATTCATATTTGCAATACCTTGTAGGGGTTTAGAGTTGAAAGAAAGCTGGCCTATGGAGAACAATTCTTGCACGTGGGTAACGGAGCACATGCAGAAGTTGAAGCTATAGGCGTTTCTAATTTAGTGTTGCCTTCGGGCTTAGTAATATCTTTAAATAATTGTCATTATGCACCGTCAATTGTTAGAGGTGTTATTTCATTTTCATGTTTGTTGAACCTTGGTTTTGATCATACTGTTACTAGCAATGGAATTTCAGTTTCTTTAAATGGTGTTTTTTATTTTAATGCTATTGCTGTGAATGGTATTTTTGAGATTGATATGAATGATAATGCTTTTGTTAAAAATAATTTAATGTATGGCATCAATCATAAGAGAATCAAGAAAGGTCTGGATTCGTCTTATCTTTGGCATTGTCGACTTGCTCACATTGGCAAGGCTCGCATGGAAAAGCTGCAACATGATGGGCTTTTAGATAAGATCAATGATGAATCATTTGATAAGTGCGAATCTTGTATTGCTGGGAAGATGACAAAGAAACCCTTTAAGAATAGGATTGAAAGGGCTTCTGATCTACTTGGTCTTATTCACATAGATGTGTGTGGACCACTTAGACATGTGTCAAGGAGAGGTGCTAGCTACTTCTTAACATTTACGGATGATTACAGCCGTTATGGTTATGTTTATTTACTTAAACATAAGCATGAGGTATTTGAAACATTCAAAGTGTTTAAAGCAGAAGTAGAGTTGAAACTTGGAAAGAAGATTAAAGCTCTTCGATCTGATAGAGGTGGTGAATACCTGAGTCAAGAGTTTATAGATTACTTAGCTAAGGAGGGAATTGTCTAGCACCTTACTTCTCCGTATACCCCACAACAAAATGGTGTATCTGAGAGAAGGAATCGTACATTGCAAGATATGATATGATCTATGTTTAATCTAACAACTCTTCCTTTTTTGTTTTTGGGATTATGCCTTAGAATCTGCGGTTCGCATTCTAAATATGGTTCCAACTAAGAAGGTGGATAAGATAACATATCAGTTATGGACTAGAAAAGCTCCTAACTTGTCTTATCTAAAGGTCTGGGGTTGCGAGGCGTATGTTAAACGTGACTCAGCAGATAAACTCCAACAAAGATCTGTAAAGTGCATCTTCGTAGGATACCCAAAGGAAACAATGGGCTACTACTTTTATTACCCGCCTGAAAACAAAGTTTTTGTTGCAAGGTATGGAGACTTCTTAGAAAAGGAGCTCATATCTCAAGAATTCAGTGGGAGAGTATATGATCTGGAAGACAATCATGAAGATGTTACACCTTCTGAAAACACTAGCCAACTTCCTATGGAACCTGAAAGTTTAGGTCCTCCACCAGAAGTTGAAATGGTTCCCATTCGCAAATCTGTAAGAACTATGAAAGCTCCTAAACGTCTATGTCTTTAGAGTGTGAGGAAACTATACTAGGGGATCTTGATGAACCTACTAGTTATAGGGCTGCCATGAATGGTCCTGAAAAGGAAAAATGGCATGTTGCTATGAATGGGGAAATGTGTAACACCCCCAAAATACCGCAACGGAAGACTGTGTCACTTGGGGTGCTACTTCATAATACAAAGTACAAGTTATAGAAAACGACCTCTAAATGAGACGTTTTGAAAAGTTACCATTCGATTAATGAATTCAAAGTTACAAACATGAGATTCCAAAGTATGATACATAAATGTATACAAAATGTTTCGAATGGTAAATGATAAAAGTGTAAGTATTCAGAATATGCAACTTGACTCTATGTTCCACGCACTAGTTATCGCCTTACTAACCAGAGATAAACATGCTAAAGTGTCAACACAATGGTTGGTGAGTTCATAGAGGTTGTTTTAAATAAGTTGAAAAGTCTATAAAAAATATTCCCACAGCAAAGGCATTGTGAATCCACTCAGTTGCAAATCCCGCCCATACAAAAGTTGCAACCTGTGTGTTCACAACCCACTGCTAAAATAGTATGTTAATCATTTATACGTGCAGTATAGTAGTTAAAAGAATACATGTTTTGAGTATGTAAATACTTTATCAATCATGTATCCAAATTATTGGCCTTCTAACACCTCAATGTTAGGATGTATCCAAATTAATGGCCTTCCAATACCGCAGTATTAGGATGTATCCAAATTAATGGCCTTCCAACACCTCAATGTTAGGATGTATCCAAATTAATGGCCTTCCAATACCGTAGTATTAGGACGTATGCTTGTATCAAGTCTAGTCACCTTTGCCAATGCAATCAAAAATAATGCAATCATGTTTAACACAATCATGTATGTATGCAAGTATTTCTGTAAATGCAATCATGTATGTAAATCAAGTAAAATATTTTTGTAATTGAGCATAATATGTAAGTAGTTGAGCATGTATCTTCCCCAAAGAGTTAAAACAAGTATGAAAAGAGTAGGGGCTATGACTCACCTTGAACTAATGATATCAAAACGTATAACGGAATCAATGGATATGCCGGGAAGTCTTTATGCGTAACCTAGAATATGGTGTCATGTCTTAGGTTTGTAATAACAATGCTAAAGTATAAACAAGCCTATATGCGTCTATATATTGATCATGATGTAGTACTTGGTAGTTTTATGTACGTTTGTTTATGAAACGGTTTTAGTTTGTATATCTCATACTGCCGTTCGGGCCATCACAATCCAGAGGTCATGCAGTAAACGTTCGAGGAGCCAGGACACTTTAAATCATCAATCCACAACTCATCTCAACGGTTTACTCTAATGAACCCCTTACATGAAGTTCCCTAGTGTTGTAGTATTCAATATGTAAAACATGTATAATAGTTATAATGATTTCGGTTTAGAAATCCTTGAGGTCTTAGCCGTGGCCTTGCCGTGGCTTTGGTCTTGGCTACCATGGCCTTGAGATCTCAACCTTGGCCTTAGCCGCATTTGTGATCTCAGCTCTAGGCCTTTAGGCCATTTGGTTTTCCTTAGCCGTGACAAAAAGGCATAGTCTTATAGGTAATAAAGGGGCTGTTAAGAATTTGAAGAAAAATAACATTCGTTATGCGTGTTCAGGACTCGAGCTTCTTAATTATTGAAGGAAAACGTCGTTCCGGACAACTTTTGTGTTTTAACTTTTTGATGAAATGGACCAGAAGGGCCTCGTTCAAACTGGACAACTTCTTAACAGTTTGTAAATGGCAGTTTCGGCGTTTTGGTCTCGTTAACTTCTTTTGATCATATCTTTTGACTCGTGTACTCGTTTTAGGTGATTCAAATTGCCACGTTTTTCTTGTAAGATCCTCTATAACTCTATAAGTTTTTTCAAGTCTATGTATATATTTATGGTCGTTTATCATAACATAACCTACTAGTTTGCTTGTTTGTTTTATAAATGATAACATATAATGATATATAAGTTTAGACTTGTTTTAAGGATGTGTACATCATGAGATCAATATAACAAGACATATATAGCATATAGAGATTATGAAAACATAGTAAGGATGATGAGCATAGGTTTCCTTACAACTTTTGGCCTTATACAAGGGAAACTAAGAACAAGAACACTAGCTGAATTCTTCAACTAAAAACCCTAGCTTCCACTCCTTCAACACAATTCTTGCTAACCCTTGATAACCTTGATATAACCCTTGTGAAAAACCTTCTTAGCTCAGCCCTAGTACCCTTGTCTAGCTCGTAATTCAACCATGAAATCACCAAATAAACACTAGTTTCATGTAGAGAATAAGTAGGCCTTTAACTTTGTAGTATAACTTGAAGATTGAATAAAAAGAAGAGTGTTTGTGCTTGTTTTGTGTTGTGAACGTCTACAAGAGGGGGAGGGGCATTTATAGGACCTTGAGGAGGTTAGTTGGCACTAAGGTGTGGTCTAGAATGAAACATATGATACATAATTGGTTGTTTTTAGGCCTTAAGTCTTTCTATGGCTTAAAAGTGAATGCTCTAAATGTTCTGTGGCTCTCACCAAGCGACCAAAACCATGGTGATTCACCTCTTGGTCGTTCATAATGAGTGGTCAGTGACTAAATGGGTTTCCTTGATATTATCTTATTTTACGGAGGTCGTTTAGTCCGGGTAATCACTAAATGTAAGTCGCAAAGTCACGAAACTCAAAATTGGGTATCCTAAAAATATGAAACTTATAAAAATGTTAGAACTTATTAATATAACCTATCTTAGCATATTAAATGAGTGATAAGTTTTATCGGGGTGTTTAAAGTCTTAAAATCCCTAAAACCGGAATTGTTTAATATCTAGTTAAGATATTTAAGAAGAGAATTTCAACTTGACTTCTCTTAGTGAGATATTTTGTAAGATATTATCTAAATAATATCTATTTGATGACTAGGCATATGATTAGGCAAGGTCATTTAAAATGTACTAGTCAACAGATGGTGCGGGTATCGGGAGTGAATAGTAAAAGTGAATAGTAACCCGAAAATGCGAATTGTTACAAAATGCAATCCATGAAAGATAATGAAGTCTGGATAGAAGTAGACCCATCTCCAGGTGCCAAACTAGTTGGGAGTAAATGTCTCTACAAGAAAAAGACTGATATGGATGGCATTGTACATACCTATAAGGCCCGTTTGGTAGCTAAAGTCTATACTCAAACATTTAGTGTTGACTATAAGGAGACGTTTTTCCTGTAGCTGACAGTAGGGCTATTAGGATTCTCATAGCTATAGCCGCTTACTATGACTATGAGATTTGGCAAATGGATGTCAAAATCGCCTTCTTAAATGGTCGCCTAGATGAAGACATCTATATGGCGCAGCCTGAGGGGTTTGTGAATCCAGAATTCCCAAATCGTGTATGCAAACTTCAAAGATCCATTTATGGATTGAAGCAAGCATCACAACAATGGAATAAAAGATTTGATAGCGAGATTAAAAGGTATGGATTCAATCAAAATCTTGATGAGCCATGTGTATATCACAAAGCTAGTGGGAGTGATGTAATTTTCCTTATTTTATATGTTGATGACATATTGATCACGGGAAAAGACATTCCAAGTTTGCAAAAGGTTAAGGCATATCTTGGAAAGTGTTTTTCTATGAAAGATTTAGGGGAAGCTGTATTCATTATAGGAATCAAGATATATAGAGATAGATCTCAGTGATTAATTGGATTAAGCCAAAGTGCTTACATTGATAAAATATTGAAGAGATTCAATATGCAAAATTCCAAGAAAGGATATTTGCCAATGCAAGAACAACATGGCTTAAGTAGCAAAGTTTGTGCTTCAACACCAGAAGAGGTGCAACGCATGAAGAGAGTCCATTATGCTTTGGCTGTGGGATCTATTATGTATGCGGTAAAAAGCGCAAGGCCTGATGCGGCATTTACTCAGAATTTAACCAGTCAATATCAGCAGAATCTAGGTGAAGCTCACTGGACTGCTGTTAAGAATATTCTTAAGTACCTTAGGGCTACTAAAGAGATGTTCTTAGTTTATGGGGGTACTCTATCTGCAGAACTTGATGTTACAGGTTACTGCGATGCTTCATGGAAAGGTGATAAGGATGATATGAAGTCTCATACGGGTTATGTCTTTGTAATTAATGGAGGACCTGTGGATTGGAGGAGCAGAAAGAAGAGTACACTAGCATTGTCTGCAACAGATTGTGAGTATATAACTTGTTAGGTCACCATTTTGTGAATACACAAGTTATTTAAAGATAGAAAAGAGATGAGGAGAAGAGATGGTTGATTACTTCACTTAGAGAAATAGAAATGCAATATTTTCCTTAAGATATGAAAATAACCAACAAGAGTTATGCATACATGAGCTCTCTATTTATAGGCAAGGAATAGGGCAACACTCCCTTCCTTCCCATCTATTTAAACGAGTGGGCTTAAGGCCTATTGGGCTTTCATAAGCCTTACAATATTACATAAACTTAAGTAATAATAAACTAAGCAACCTAATATTTATTACAAATGATCGAGACTTGATAAATAGTAAAACTCTGTTCCCAACGATCTCCCCCTAAGGGTCGGTCATCACGGTTGCTTGACGTCTTCTTCTTGTCTTTGACTTTTACTACTTTAGACGTCTTCAAAAATCATTAGATAAAATCATTCATCATTCTTTATTCTTTGTACTTTGTTGATGTGATAGTGATCATCTTATGAAGTTGTCTGCCATTCGTCACTTCTACGTCTAAGGTGGTTGTCCGCCATTCCAACATGCTCATACATCTTTGGACTTTGACATTCATATGCACGTAGTTCCCTTTCTTTCACTTTGATCTTTAGTCTTTTTTTCTTAGTAGATTCTGTTGGGAATTATACTAACAGTTACCATGGCTAAGTGAAGATGTTACAACTGCAGAAGAGTGTGCTTGCAGTGGAAACTCATTACCACTGCAAGAACATATATTACCACTGCTTATTAGATAACTATTAGGAAACGCGTCTAGATAAATATAGAATAGATCTTGTGTATATCTTATTCTATTAGCATTATACTTATCTTGTAGAAGAGGACTCCTTGTGCTATAAAAGGAGATCCTAGGTTAAAGGTTAGATATAACTCTCATATACATTTCTAGAGCTTCAAGGTGTAACCCTAGTGATATCAAGATCACTCGTATTATTATCATTAATAATATTGGAGCTAATAGTTTGTTTACATACATTGTTCTTATTCATAAACAACTGTCTTACTCACAATCAACCTTCTAAGTGTTACTAAGTAGATTCCGCATACTTAGTGATATAATTCAAAGTATCAATCTAACACAAGTCCAAGGTGTTTAGATCCATCAAGTGGTATCAGAGCCAGGCTTTGATACTTTGATTTAGAAGACTCAAGTTCACTCAGAAGAATCTATGGAGACAGAAACCAGTAACTCAAACATTGCTGCTAAGCTTCCAAAGCTTAAGTTGAATGACTTTGAGATGTGGAGGCTAATAATAGAACAATTCTTTATGGTCCAAGACTACACACTCCGGGAGATCATCATGGTTGGAAATTCTTTCAAACCAAGTTCTACTTCAGAGATGATTGGTGGCAAGGAAGTAATTAAGGTCAACACTGGACCTGTTACTAATGATGAAAGACTTCAGTTGAAGAATGATCTCAAGGCAAGAGGTTTGTTGCTGATGACACTTCCCAGAGACCAAGTTCTAGCATTCAGCAAGTACAAGACTGCAAAGACTCTCTTTGATGAGATCTGTGAAGTTTTTGGTGGTAATGATTCCACCAAGAAGACTCAAAAGACCTTGTTGAAGCAGACTTATGAAAACTTTGGTTCATCAAGTAATGAATCTCTTGATAGCATCTTTACAAGGCTACAAAAGATTGTTACTCAACTCACTGTTTTTGGAATTGAGGTGGAAAGGGAAGATCTCAATCTAAAGTTCTTAAGAAGCTTACCCTCTGAGTTTGGAACCAATGTTGCTGTGTGGGAAGATAAGCCAGAGTTGGAGACCATGAAACTTAATGACTTGTACAATAACTTCAAGGTTATTGAACAAAGATTGAAGAAAGCTGGCAAAATAAGCTCAAGTTCAGGAAGTGTAGCACTCATATCATCATCTCTTGATGATTGTTCAGATGAAGAAAGTGATAGTGATGATGACAGTGCTAACATTGTTGTTTCCACTGGTAGTGGAAGTGTTTCCATTGGTAGCTCAAAGAGACAGATTGCAGGGCTTAGTGATACTACTTTTTATGCCTTTATATCAAGTCAAGTGGGTGGTTCAATCCTCAATCATGAGGATCTGGATCAAATTGATGAAGATGATATGGAGGAGATGGACATTAAATGGCAAGTGGCATTACTAAGCTTAAGGACAAAGAAGTTTTGGAAGAAGACTGGAAGAAAGATCAACATCAGTGGCAATGAAACAGTAGGTTTTGACAAAAAGAAGGTGGAGTGCTACAATTGTCATAAGAAGGGGCACTTTGCCAGGGAGTGTAGGAAGCCAAGGAAGTCTGACAACAGGTCAACTTGGTATAAGCAGGACAAGAAGAAGGAACCTACTACTGATGAGCCAAAGGGGCTATTGGCCATTGATGTAGTGAGCTTTGATTGGAGCTTTATGACTAAGGAAGAGGAAGATGATTCAGAGTCTGCAATGGTTGCTACAGAGCTTGCACTAATGGCTTTTTCTGACTCTGAGGTACAAATTGATAATGCTTGTTCTAAATCTTGTAAAGCCTTAAAAGAGTATGAGAAACTTAAACCACAATTTAATGAGCAACACATAGAGTTAACTCATACTAATTATAACTTAGCAAATCATAAAAGAGGCCTAGGAGTTTTAGAAACTCAATTAGAGCATTATAGGGCAAATGAATCTAAGTTCAATGATGATATTGCAGTATTAAGAAGAGACTTAGATTATCAGGTTGCTGTTAATAAGGTTCTTAGAGAAGAACTAGAAAAGGTTAAAGTGGCTAGTGAGAATATAATGATAACTAAGTAAACACTGGATCATCAATCCAAGTGTATTGATAAAATTTGGGAAGCCCAAATTGTGAGCAAAGCCAAATCAGGACTTGGATACAAAACAGTTCCACCACCTCTAAGAGGTGCTCCATCACCTCCTGGCATTGACTTAGGTCACACAGGTTTAGAAGAATTTCAGGAACCACCTATGACCTATGGACCAAAGTTTGTTAAACTAGTTGAAATTGAAAAGGTTCAGGTTGAGGTTGATGTATTTGATAGTGCTAGTGAATCATCTCTTAAAGATGATAATTTGAATGTTGAGTCTAAGCCTAGTGTTCCTGAGAATGTTAAAGTGGAAGTTAAAAGAAGTATTCCTGAGGTTGTCAAAGAGAAGCCTAGGACACAACCTAATTTCACTAGGCCCACTACTAGATATGTAGAGATGTACAGAAGTAGGTCACCAACTCCTAGGGGTAATATGAGGAGTTGGAATCATGTTAAATCTAGGCAATTTGGTAGTGACTTTGTGTTCAATAACAAACCCTGTCATATATGTGGTAGCTTTGACCATTTGGCTTATAGCTGTACCTACCACTTGGGAAGAAGGGAAGTGTTTGGGAATACTTGGGTGAATGGACACAATGTTAATAACTTAACTCACCCAAATCCACTTAGCAAGATGATTCCCAGGTCTGTTTTGCTTCATTCTGGCATTAAACCAATTTCCACTGCTAGACCAGCAGTTGCCACTGCCAGAAATAAAAACAGAGTTTACCCTAAGCCCCCTGTTACTACTTTTGTTAAATCGACTCAAACAGGGAAAAAGACCAATTTTGAAAAGAAAGTTAACAATAATCAGAAGTGGGTACCTAAAATTTCAAAACAAGCAGTTTCCACTGCTAAGCCAGCAGTTACCACTGCAAGGCCAAAGGTTACCACTGGTAGGC
The DNA here is from genome assembly GCA_030686995.1 of Artemisia argyi. Lineage (NCBI taxonomy): Eukaryota > Viridiplantae > Streptophyta > Magnoliopsida > Asterales > Asteraceae > Artemisia > Artemisia argyi. The sequence goes on from CM060684.1 coordinate 125,150,856, forward strand.
CTGTTAACAAGAAAAGGGTAAATATGGGAAATGTTGTTAAGGCCTCAGTTCGTTGGGAATGGAAACCAAAAGGAACCATCACCTCAGTCCATCCCAATTGTGTATCAATGACCTTTGATAGATTTAATTATATTGATACACGAGGCAGATCCAAGTCATTTGTGGCTTGGGTCCCCAAAAGGAACAAATTCCTTTATTTTGTGTGCAGGGACATTCAAAGACTTCTAATGATCAAGGATACTCAGACAGTGGATGTTCCAGGCACATGACTGGCAATAAGTCCTATCTTTCAGACTTTCAACCCTATGATGGACAATTTGTCAGCTTTGGAGGAGCAATTGGTGGCAAAGTTTCTGGCAAAGGAACAATCAAGGCTGGAAACATTGACTTTGAAGATGTGCAGTATGTGAAAGAACTCAAGTACAACCTCTTTAGTGTGTCACAGATGTGTGACAAGAAGCATAGAGTTCTATTCACAGAAGATGAATGCTATATCTTATCTAAGGATTATAAGCTTCCTATAGAAAGTGACATTTTTCTTAAAATCCCTAGAAAAGGAAATTTGTATAGCCTTGACATGCAGAACATAGTGGCTAATAATGATGTTACTTGCTTGCTTGCTAAAGCCACTTTGAATGAATCAATGCTTTGGCATAGAAGATTGGGTTATGTTAACTTCAAGACCATCAACAAGATTGTGAATGAATTGGTTATTGTATACTTTTTGAGTTTTAACATTAACCCACTAATATGTTTGCAAGTCGTTTGGTGTATGTGTATGTTTTATGTCTGTTTTGCAGATGTTATGAGATTGTAAGTTGTATGTTAATGTCACCAAGAGCTGTAGCCAAGGGAATGTGGTCAAGTATGCTGAACACGGTTTCTACTGATAAGTTGATTATGCTGAAGGTCTTACACAGTTGATTAATAAAGAAGATCTTTTCATTCATTCAAAGAAACAAGTTACAGCTTACATTCAAAGTTACAGCTGAATTACAAAGACCATTCCTAAACATTTGGCTAATTGAGTACTACTAGCTTCTATCAATTATTACAAAATACTTGAGGCTATGACAAGTACAATGATGAAGCTGAAGATGAAAATGGAAAAAGAAGAGAAGGAAGACTATGAAGATGCTCAAGTACCAAAGTCAAGAAAATACTCAAGAACTTTGGTCCATGGCAACATTCCTCAATCATCTACTTCAGCTTCTCCTTTCCCTTACGTATGATCTCAGCCTTCTTGCTCTGTCCAATATGTTCTTGATGAGGATGACCAGGTTCTGGAGTAGGAAGATCCAACACCAAATTTTGTGATGTTGGAAGAGATGGATCTCTCTTACTTGATCTTGGTTGGGATCTCTCTGGTGTGGAAGGAGGAGAAAAGGTTAGATCTTCATTTTATTCCTCTGAAGAGTCTTCATCAGAGGTACAGATGAAGGGAGAGACAAGCTCTCTCTCAGCAGGAATAGGAACATGGCTTGGTTCACCCTTTCTATGTGCATTCCATTGTCTTTCTTGTGCATCCCATCGTCTCTCCATTTCTCTTTCATAGTCTGAATTATCAAGCCCCCATGGATATGGTGGTAAATCTTCTTCTGATGATGAAGAAGAGGAATTTTGATCAGAGGCTTCTGGGTTTGATGACATGGTTTTGGTGGAGAATTGGGATTAATTGGGAAATTAGGGTTTGAAAGATTATTTGGGGTGAATTGGTGACTGAGATGTGTTATTTGGGGGTGATTAAATAAGCCAAGTTTAGGCGTTACTTTAATTAATGCAGAATATTTACTCTCACCTGTTTTGGTAGGTTGGAGGAGTAAATTTGGTTATTATCGGGTTGACTTTTGGAAGATATTTTTGAATAGTAACTTGGTTAAAAAGTTACTTTGGGTTAATCTTTATGGGTTAAGTTGAGAGTTACTTTGTGTTGCAGAATAAAACCCATATCATTGGAGTTATAAGGTGTGTATCATAGACACACAACAAATGGTTATTGATTCACCATGTCTAATCCACATAAGAATCAACTAGTCCAGAGCAAATGGCTACTGGTAAAGACTTATCAAATCCGTTTATGGTTGATAGTTTACCAAAAACTAGGTTATCAACTCACCATACATCCAAGTGATCAAGAGTTGGCTATCAAATCCGTTGATAGCTGGTAGTTTGCTAAAAACTATGATAAGAGCAGCAAATTTTCATGTTTTATTCACCACTGCTCTTTGATATTTTTGTGAAAATTTTACCACTGCTAGTTCATCCGTTACCATTGCAAGAGAAATTTTTCCACTGATGAACTAGCCGTTACAACTCTTGTGTCAGTAATCCAATTTTTACTAGCCGTTGTAAAAATAACCGTCATTCCTTATTAATAGGGTAAAATCTTTTGTGAATTATCTACTTACTTATTATAAATTATTCTTTTTCCAAAGATAATTCTTTCTAAAGATAATTTACATTGCGCACCTCCTCAAACCCTATTAGTATAAATTGATCATCATGCGGCTTGCTTTTTATCTTGATTACTAACACTTTTCTTATCTTTTTCACAAATATCATGGCGATTCTAAAATTTGTCGAGGAGCACAACCAAGTGGCCTACTTACAAAAATCAAACGAGAAGAGTGGCCCTGTTTTTCATCAGATTGTGGATTTTCTAAATACTAATCATATAAGGTATGCCTTAACTATTAATCCCACAATCTATGTCTCTCATATCAAACAGTTCTGGAACACTGTGGAGTCCATAACTCTTGAACAGGGAGACACACAAGAATCTGTGGATGCTCTAAGAGCCACAGTTGATGGGGTAACTATTGATGTTACTGAGTCATCCTTGAGGAGAATTCTCCAATTGGATGATCTCAATGGTATTATCACATTACCTAATTCTGAAATTTTAACTAATATTGCTTTAATGGGGTATGATACATCTGAACAAAAAGTTACTTTCAGAAAAGGATGTTTTTGTCCCCATTGGAGATTTTTAATTCACACTCTTCTACATTGCCTAAGTCCTAAGAAAACATCTTATGAACAATTTGCATCAACCATGGCTTATCCTTTGGTTTGTTTGGCAACAGATAGGACTTTCAATTTTTCAAAGTTTATTTTCAATAATATGAAAGGCAATGTAAAGAGTCAATATAAATTTTTGATGTATCCAAGATTTATGCAAGCAGTGTTAAATGAGTTTCAACTGCACCCTCACAAAAGAATTTATGAACCTTCCACTCTTAAGCCAAAAGTTTTTCAAAATATGTCTAAGGCTTCAGATCTTTGGAATGGGGAGGTTCATCCACTTTTCCCTCAAATGCTTGCTAAAATTTCTCAAGTATAGGGTGAGGATGCACCAATCCTAGTTGCATCTCAAAACACACCCACTATTGTTGTTCCACCAATTCAACATACCCCTGCAGTTACTCACACTTATGAGAGAAGGTCTAAACAGCCAACTTCTCTCAACTCAACATTGCATGTTGCTGAGCCTTTTGGTTTAGGAACAAGCAGTGGTGGTTCAAGGCTTAATCCTAGTCCAACTAGGGAAGAGCCTGAATCAATGCCTCATGATTCACCTCTCCCAGCAGGTTACACAGTTGGAAGTGATGAAGGCAGTGTGCAAAAAAATGAATTGATGGACATTTGTACCAAATTAGTCAAGCAGGTTCAAGCTCTAGAGAAAGATCTGGCACAGACCAAAGAACAACATGCCACAGAGCTGAATACATTGAAGGCTGAGATTCAAAGATTGCAGAATGAAGTTGAGAATCTCAAGAAGCAAAGACCTCAGGTTGTATCATCATCATCTTCACCTTCAGATGAGTTTTCTGCAAGTTCTACTAAAGTTTTGGGAGATTCTTCCAAACAGGGGAGGAAAATAAATGCAGAGCTTAAGGGGAGGAATGAAAATTTTGAAAAAGACTTTGCTGAGCTCAATGATTCTGATAATGCTCAAGCAAAAGATGATGTAGCTGAGATTGAGGGGAGGAAATTGGATTTTGAAGATATGGATGCTGATGCAGGTTTTAACTTTGATGATTTAGTTGGAACTGCTCAACCAATTTCCACTGAAGCAGAACAAGTTCCCACTGATCAGCCAATTATCACTGCAAGTGAAAAAGTTCCCACTGCTACTCAGGAAGTTATCACTGTAGAGGAAGAAGCTTCCAGAATAAGATCAGTTAAAAGAAAGGCTATTGTAATGGCTTCAGATCAAGAGACAAGAAAGATTTCTAAGTATGAACAAACTCAGATTGACTTTGATGCAAGATTAGCAGAGCAACAACAAGCTGAAGAGTATGAAAGAAAGAAAAAGCTTGAGGAAGATGAAGTTGCTAGCTTTATGGAAGCAACTAGGTTAGATAAACTTGAAGCAGTAATGGCACAACCACTTTCAGTTGTTCCACCTATGATCATGCATGAGAAACCTCCATTGTTCACTTCTGTGCCTACAGAAGATGAGATTGACTACTTGGTTAATAATGATCAGATAATCAGGAAGAAGGCTATTGAACTAATTGCTAATACAACCTTGACTGAAGAACAAAGGTCTGCTCAACTTAAAGATTTCATTCAAATGAAAAATCAGCAGGCTCTTGATGAAATCATTTGGGATGTTAGAAAAGGTCAAAAGAAGCCAAGAAAGCTTACAAAGGCACAGGTTATTGCTGAGATGAAGACTTTTTGTTGTCATGTTGGAAACATGAAAATGGCTCAATTCAAAGGAATGTCACATGAACAGGTTGAAGGTATTTACTATAGAATCAAAAGACAAGATAGTAAATTCATTCCAATGGATCAAGAACAAATAGTTATGAAGAAAAAAAGGACTGGAGTGAGTCTTGAATCAAAAGATGCAAAGAAGTTGAAGACTCAGAAATCAACTCAAGCAGAAGAGGGTTCTAGCAAGTTGATAGAAGAGCAAGTTACAAACATGTTGTTTATAGAGATTGATGTACTTAACATTGAACCTCTAGAAGCAAAATATCCAGTTGTTAATTGGGAGATCTTTTCTGATAGTTTTGGTGTTGCTTGGAAGATCATCAGAACTGGAAGTGTCACAAGCATTTGCAGAGATTTTGAAGATATTGTTAGATCTTGTGATAGAGAAGATTTGGATACTTTGTGGAGAATTGTTCAAGATCAGTTTAAGAAGGATGAACTTGTTGATGTCAAAGCTAAGGAGTTATGGGTTCACTTCAGAAGATTATATGAACCTGACCTAAGTGATAGATATTGGAGATTTGAAGCTCATGATCAAAGAACCTTGTGGAAATTCTATGATTCAAGTTCTGTGCATCATGTTTCTACTCAAGATGGAGTTGATGTCTTTATGCTAGCTGAGAAAGAATATCCATTGAGAGCTGGAGTATTGGATGTGATGAGAACTGTGAAGCTTAGGTGTTGGGAAAGAACTGAAGTCATAGATGATTTGCTACAAAGGATTTATGATCAAAGTGTGAAAGCTGATAAAGAGTTAAGAAGAAGAAGATAAGTGTTTGGAAGAATTCCCATATCCTCATGTTTACTACATACTTGAAGAAACTTATTGATTTATGTACTAATCATAAGTTAGGGGTGGATTGTTAGGAATTATACTAACAGTTACCACGGCTAAGTGAAGATGTTACAACTGCAGAAGAGTGTGCTTGCAGTGGAAACTCATTACCACTGCAAGAACATATATTACCACTGCTTATTAGATAACTGTTAGGAAACGCGTCTAGATAAATATAGAATAGATCTTATGTATATCTTATTCTATTAGCATTATACTTATCTTGTAGAAGAGGACTCCTTGTGCTGTAAAAGGAGATCCTAGGTTAAAGGTTAGATATAACTCTCATATACGTTTCTAGAGCTTCAAGGTGTAACCCTAGTGATATCATGATCACTCGTATTATTATCATTAATAATATTGGAGCTAATAGTTTGTTTACATACATTGTTCTTATTCATAAACAACTGTCTTACTCACTATCAGCCTTCTAAGTGTTACTAAGTAGATTCCGCATACTTAGTGATATAATTCAAAGTATCAATCTAACACAAGTCCAAGGTGTTTAGATCCATCAGATTCTTCCTTTTTGGCGTAGAATCTATCTTTGAACTTTGTGTTGCTTAGATCTTTGAGGGAACTTTCTTTGACTTCAAGATGGATGTATGAGCATGCGGAATTTATCGCCATGGAGGTGATGTGTAGCTACAGGTAACCAGTTAGCAATAAACAACTGGTACTTACAAGTAAGGAATTAAAGATCGTCAACAGCATAGTGTGAAGACTCCTTCTAACCCTTACCAAGGCCGTTCCCATTTCGGATACTCCCAAGGGAGCTTACGAGACCTACTAAGTAGCTCAACGAATGGGTGAGTCACTGGGGATCACTCCACAACTGTAGACCGTTTTGGAACCACCACGAACACTAAGCGTAACTCACAAGGAGTTACCAAAGTGACCTGCTGTCAGGGCTGTTTGATGTTGACCCTGGCAGGAGTTTTTGCTCAATCATTGAGAAATACATAAGTAAATACTCTCATAAACGTTCCCGGCAGATTGCTAGGATTTGCGAAGGACTCGATGATTTACAGCTGGTGTCCATTGATGTAGAACACCGGTTGTAGAAATACTAAGTGTTCCTAAGAGATCTTTGATGTATCTCATGGCTCTAGACTCGATAAGTGCACACCTAGGTTTCTTATACGGAGACTAGGGAGGGGCCTCCTGCTTTAATATCAACCATCTCTAAGTGACAAGTTGATAGATTACAGCGGTTCCTCGTGAGAATGAAACAAGCTCTTTTAAGAGAACTTGAGTAGCTTAGAAGGTTAAGTGCAGTGCGTCACTGGGTCCATGACGTCTTTATCTTCAATACTGGTGTCGTCTTAGCAACAACCAGTAGCATATGAATTGAACCCGGTGTCTGCCCTAAGGTTGAACATATGGAGGGCTATTTCTTTTCACCCTTTTCTTTACTTTTCTTTTTAATTCTTCAACCCCTTCTTTCTCCTTTCATTCATTTCTCCTTTTTTCATATCATACCTAAGGACTTCTAATTCTAACTATTAGTGATGTCCTTGGGTAGATCCCTCCGGCTCTGGCGGATCATAGGACGGTTTTCCCTAACCTTAGTCACCTTATAACACCATGACTACCCTATAATTGCCATGAAACCATTTATCGAAAATCTCTCAAAGTATTTGATGTTATCAATCAAATTTTGTTAACACTTTGAGAGTTTTTTTATTCTTAATAAGGACTCCCCCTTCACATGTGCTCATGATTGTTTAATAAATTTTAACATGCGGGAGAAGTAAGCACTTTTTGAATTGATCCACTTTCAGTGAACTAGACCGATTCGAGACACGCTTACATCACTAGTTAGACTAGCTTGAAGTTATTACCCGGCCTGGTCGAGTCCACAAAAAGTTTCTCGAAATGGTACTTATCTACTTTGACGAATCCTTTTCACACTCTTACGTGGCTAGTTAAAGAGTTCCATTGTCAGCATTTAGGTGACAACTAGCTCTAATAACTAACTTGATGTCATTACCCGTCGAAGATATGTCTTTTCGATTATTAACTTTTTGTTTCGTCAATTCCTGGGTCAATTTTGAGTCTAGCTCTCATGAGATTCAACTTATAACATCTTTGAACGTTCATATTTTAATCACTTTTACTTTTCTCCCCCTCAAAAATAGCATAGAAAATGTTGTTTTTGATAAACTTTTGATTAAAATATGCTTTTTGAGCCTTGTGGGGAGATATCAACAAGATCTTTGATGTTAAGAATAATGAGTTTTCAAGTGCTCCCCCTCAACAGGTGATTATTTATTGAGGTGAAATACTTGTGTTTCGAGCAGAATTATGAAAATTAGAAAACATTTGATTAATTCTACTCAAGAGTAAGAAGCTTTCGCTCTTTATGTCATGATTGAGGCACTGATGCGTACCTCAGGGTCCTTTCTTTACAAGTACGGGTTGTACACTGTAATGTGTGCACAAGCCATTATAATCACAAATCAATCAAAGAAAATTTGTAATGTAAATGTTGGTACCCGTGTAATCCAGCTTATGATTCATCACCAAGTGGAGCATCAAATCTGTGAACATAGGATCAGGTCTTTGGAAAGTTCTGACGGGGAAGGATGGTCTGACACCAATGTAGCTTTCCAATCGTCTGATCTGTTACCAAAAAGCCTTTCTTCTATTGTCCGTACAAAGTTGCGGACTTGCCTTCTTGCGTTAGATCTCCATCTAGGATTTTCACCCTTGTTAATCTTCTTTTTATCATCATGTAGCCTTTTGACTAACCCATCTCGAACGGTTTTGAGTGTATTATCACAAAACTTATGTATCTTATCGAACCTCATGTAACTAAGTGTCTTCCCTTTATTAAGGTAGGTAAAACCAAATGACGGTTGTTGGACGAGCATAAATTGTGACATCTGTTCTATTCCAGGAAACGAGAGTTGTGGTTTAGTCAAATTGATCTTCTGTTGATACTTTTCAACACCAAGTTGAAGATCTTCCACTCTTTCTTGAACGATTAGTCATCTGATGTAGAGAAGCAGGGATGAAATGAAGTTGTATTGAGTTTCGGTTAAGAAATGGAAAATTTTTCCTTGAACTTTTTCTAAATACATGTCTTCAATGTCATTTAGATAGAGATCAGGAAAGTCTGCTTCTGAGAGCTTGTACTTCTTTTCATATTGTCTCTTGACGACGATTTCTCTCATGAAAGTGTAGTTGAACTTCTTTGATTCATGAATTTCCATGATGGCAACGATCCTTGATTTATGCTTCACGCTTTCCGATGATTTCAGATCTAATTTGTAGGTGTACCCGAGTCGACATCGTTCACACCAGTGCTGAATTCCAAGTAGAGCATCTCTGTTGTAAGCTACAATGGAGTCGCTGAAGATGGGAGTCGACTCTTCAATAGCAGGTATTTCATACCTAGCAGCAGGAACTGAGATGGTTAAGGAAGAAGCATATTTTTCTTTTGACTTTTCTTGTGTGAGTTGAAGGTATCAAAGATCTTTGTTGAAGAAGAATCGGTAAGGAATCTTAGGCTTTTCAGGAAATCCTTGCATAGGTAACGGTTCGGTCCAATTAGTGAAGTAGGGTTTATCGGGTTTTCTAAAGTGGATATCGAAGTTTGCCTAAGGGTTCAGCCAGTCGAACTTGCCGGTCATATGATACGTGGGAATCGAACCAGGCTTTACCTCTCGAGGGATCTCGATAAGCTTACAACCCCAACCAGGCAGTGTACCTGATCGTTGTAGTATAGTATAGTGACAAGTACCGGGGGATTGATCGTTCAACTCAGGAATAGTGTCGCTAGGATTAAAAAGTCTCCTAAACTAAGTCTAGAGGTGAGAGATGATTCTTTTTTGTATTTTTATATTTTTATAAAAGCAATTAAAATCTAGGGTTTTGGAAGAGTGGGCGGAATTAGTTGCTAGCCAACTAACCCAAATAACTAAGATGCAATCAAAATAAAATAACAGAAATGAAAATAAATCTAATTATACTAGTGTGGTGTAAACAATGATGGGGAAAGTTGTGTTTACTTAGGTTTCATTACTCCCTAGATATCTTTTACAGGTTGATAGCTTGTTACAATTGCATGGATGACGGGTCATATTCCTTAATACTAGTCGTAGGGCCGTGTACAATATTCCCTAACTCTATAGGATCCTACTTCACTCCTATCTCGAGACGTTAGAAGCTCCTAACATAGGATCATTAGAATTCTCCTACGCATTAAATACAACCAAAAATCGTAGTACACCTCCGATCATGTTTCTTAAGACGTTCAAGCATGTTACCAATGGAAGTCTACCAATTTTCTTAAGCCTAACATCGAATACAATCATCCGTAACAAATATAAACAAACAATCAACCCATAATTAACATCTAGGTTTCACTACATCTAAGCAAACACAAAAGAAATCTAGCCAAGCATGTTAAACTGAAGACAAGCGTAAGATATATTCAAACAACACATAGACATATTGAATGAATTGAAAGAGTACTTATCTTTAATAGAACATGAAAGATTCAAAGGGTTGAAACCCTTGAAAAAGCTGGAAAATTCGACCTAGGGTTTTCATCAAAGTTGCACCCTCCAAAGTTACACACTAATGAACGAAATTTGGAAAACTATATATAGATTAAAATGGGTGACGGCGTCATGTATTGGGTTGTAATGCCGTCAACTCGCCGCCATAATAGAAATCGTATTGCCTAGATCTGATTTTGACGCCGTCATATGTAAATTTCTTCTGGGCCGTCACTAATACTTGGACCATGACAGCCTTGGGTGATGCTGTCATGTCCAATGCACAAAACTCTCATGATCGTCACGTGTATTTTCCACATCCACCTCTTTTGTAACTCTTGACGCTGTCATTAAGGAAGTTGTGACGCCGTCAGGTACTATTCCCAGCAAGGAAAATTAAGACTTTGCCGTTTTCTTCAATTTTATGCTCCAAAAATGTCCAAAATGCTTCCTTTTCCAGATTTCTCTCCAAAAGTACCTAAAATGACAAAAGGAAAAATTTAGGGCAATATTTGATCAAATAATCTCGAATTCAGGCTTAAATGACCCCCTAAAAACGGTTCATTTTTCGCCTCATCAAATACCCTTACACTTGAGATTGCTTGTCCTCAAGCAAATGCGCTTTTATTCTAATCAAAGTACAAGTTAGGGGTCATTTAACACTAATATAATAGTAATTACAACAAATAATCGTTCCACTAAAAACCAAAGACAAGCACGGAGGTCATACACTAGCACCTCACAAATAGTGTTTAGATACTCACATCTCTCAGGTGTAATGAAGTATATATCACAATAAGGAAATGGAAAACATCTCTCACAACCTGTCATAGCAAAATAGATTACCATAGGCTTGGAAAAGGATCAAACCTCCACCACTTGGCGTAAGCACCTCGGATAAACTATCAAAGAGGTCTTTCAAAGGGTTATAACGTTAGGTGTAGGGATAAGGAAAAAACAGTTTTGTTGGATAAAGGCAATATTTACAGGTGGCGAGTTAATCATCTTGGTTAATTACATGTACAATGTGGCGTTGCAAAGCCAAGATTAGACTCGACTTAAGCTAATAAATCAAAAATAACAAAAACTTAAAACAAACATAGAATGAAACGGGATGGTAGTCCGTATGTTTTTCTCTTTTCTTTTTCTATTTTTTTTTCCTTTTTCTTAATTTTTTCGATTTTATTTTTATTTATTTATTATTATTTTTTTTTGGCATACACTTTTACCCTACCATCCAAAATAATACATCATAGGGAATGTACATTCCCCTTACACTTGAATTTTTACATACTTTACAATAAACTATTCTAATGACTCGAATCAAGATAATCAAAACACTTGGAGTACTTTTTAAGATTAACGCACATATGGGGGTAATATATGATGTTCTTCCCCATTACTCCATAACACAAGTACTTTACCAATGAGTCCCAATCGTCCCAAAACAATATGTACAAGATATGACTCGACTTAGCAACCATGTAATCAATTAGATAATTAACTAAGGGTTTAAACATATAATAATAATAATGCACTAAAGATGAGTGCAAACACGGAAGGCTAAGGCGATTTTGTTGCACATTTGGGTGGGTTGTAACAAATTATTCCTTTAAGTAAGATGCTTAAAGTTAGAAATGAAAAGATAGGCTCGGAGGGGCGTACTAGGGGTTTCGTGCACTAAAAATGAGTACAACGCTAAGGTGTGGGAAAAATTAATTGACTTTACTAGCCAAGTAATATGACTTAAATGGTCAAGTAATTATGATACGGGTTTAAAAACAAGGGTGATCCTAATGCCTCTTATCATGTAGTAAATCCTACTACACGAATGTAGTCTCACTAGCGGTCTCGGGATGCATCACTAACGCAAGCTCTAGAATCTAAATGCTACCGGTACACTCATAAGCACTAATAATGAATGCTTTTCCTATCAAATCTAAAGGCGAACCTCACATATTTGGGTGGAAAATTTTTCTGAATGGTACGGTTTTGTGCTAGTCATACAACTCCTATCCATGAGACGCTTGTTAAGGCTAAAGTTTCACTCCTAAATGTTGTAAAAAAAATTTTAATTTGGCGCTAAAATTATACTAACAAGTATTTCTCTTAGTTTTATTACACACCTACCATCGAACAAACAAAATCAAGTGCAATAGTATCGTATAAGGTATCATCATTTACCCTCCCCTTACACTTAGGATATATATATATATATATATATATATATATATATATATATATATATATATATATATATATATATATATTGATGAGTGGAATTGCACCCTCGCAAAAGGTTTTACCTCTCAAGGGTTCTTGAGAAGCTTGCAATCCCCACCAGGCAGTGTACCTGTTCGTTGTAGTATAGTATAGTGACAAGTACCGGGGGATTGATCGTTCAACTCAGGAATAGTGTTCGCCAGAATTAAAACGTCTACTAAACTAGGTCTAAAGGTGAGGGATGATTATTTTTGTATTTTTATATTTTTATGAAAGCAAGTAAAATCTCGGGTTTTGAAGGAGTGGCGGAATTAGTTGCTAGTCAACTAAGCCAATTAACTAAAGATGCAATCAAAATAAAATAAACTAAACTAAAACTAATTTGTGGTGTGAACAATAATAAGAGAAAATGTGTTTACTTGGATTTCATTACTCCCAAGATATCTTTTACTGGTTGATTAGTTTGTTACAATTGCATGGATGATGGGTTATATTCCTTAATACTAGTCGTAGGGCCGTGTACGAAATTCCCTAACTCTCTAAGCTCCTACTTCACTCCTATGTCGAGCCAACTAAAAGCTCCTAACATGGGATCACTAGAATTCGCTCATGCATTAAATACAACCTTAAATCGTAGTACACCTCCGATCATGTTTCTTAAGACATTCAAGCAAGTTACCAATTGAAAGTCTGCCAGTTTTCTTAAGCCTAACATCGAATACAATCATCCACAACAATTAAAAACAAACCATCAACCAATAATCAACATCTAGGTTTCATTACATCTAAGCAAACACAATAAAAACCTAGCCTAGCATGTTAAAAAGATGAAGAGCATAAGATAGAATCACACAACTGATACGCGGGATTGCGCCCTCTCAACAGGTTTTACCTCTCAAGTGATTTTGAGAAGCTTGCAATCCCCGCCAGGCAGTGTACCTGATCATTGTAGTATAGTATAGTGACAAGTATCGGGGGATTGATCGTTCAACTCAGGAATAGTGTTCGTTAGGATTGAAATTAATCTTACTAGGTCTAAAGGTGAAGGATATTTCTTTTTGCGTTTTTTATATTTTATAAAAAGCAGTCAAAAATCTCGAGTAATGGAAGGAGGGGCGGAATTAGTTGCTAATCAACTAACCCAAAAGCTACTAATTAAACTAATGTGCAAGAAAAATAAACTAAGGTTCTACAAGGTAAGTGAAGCATGTCTACCTATGATATGTTACTCCTTGCTAGCTTTCCAATTCTTCCTATTGAGTTGTCACATCCTTGTTTTAATTGACGGGTTATATGCCTTAATACCATTCGTAGGGCCGTGTACGATCTTCCCTAACTCTATAAGCTCCTACTTCACTCCTATGTTGAGCCGACTAAAAGCTCCTAACATAGGATCACTAGAATTTGCTTATGCATTAAATACAACCATTAAATTGTAGTACACCTCCGATCATGTTTCTTAAGACGTTCAAGCAAGTTACCAATTGGAAGTCTGCCAGTTTTCTTAAGCCTAACATCGAATTCAATCAACCAAACAAGAAACAATAGGAATCAAGAATTATAAGCTAAATCAACTAGACCTATTGAAGTTGTCACACCTTAATTGATGAAGATAGACATCAATAAGATCTAATCAATTATATACAAGTTTCACACAATCATAAGTAGACACAAGATGAATTAGCCAAGCATAATTAATGAAGAACAAGCAACAATAATGATAATTGAAGACATGAATTAAGATAGAATCAACAAACCATTACTAGATGTTTATGGAGTGATTGAACCCTCTAAGTTGCTGGAAAAACACCTACCTAAACCCAGGAATTGACCTTAGGTTTTAGGGCTTAAAAATAATGAAGTTATGATGTTGTATTTATAGGCTGTTTTCTGCCCGGCCCGATCATGATGGCGTCAGACCAACCTTGACGGCTTCAAGACCAAATTTTCTTCACCAAATTGTAGATCTTTTCATCCTGATCATTTCTTTTTTGAATCGCTCAAATCCGAGTTCGTATGCAAAAGTTATGGCCAAAACAGTGTCAGCTACTCCGCGCGTAAGTTATAATTGTCTTGGTCAACATGTGATGGTTTTACTAAGGTTTCTTCTTGTGTAAGCCTTCTTCCTGACGTCGTCACTCTATATCGTTTAACGTCGTCAGGTTAAATCCTGACGCCGTCATGTGTAAATTTACTCTGGGTCGTCATGTGTAAGTTTTAGAGTTGTTCAAATTCGATAAATAGTTAGGGATTGTTAGTGAATCTGTGTAACAAAGCAGGTTCAAAGTTTGGTTAATATAAAAGTTCTTCTTAAGCTTTGTGTTAGTAGATTCCGCATACTTTACAAGGTTAAATAGTGTTTCAATATTAATAGTGTTAAGTTTACTTAATATTATTAAATCTTTACAAGCTACAAAGTAGTTTGGTCAGAGTACATCGATCCAACAAGTGGTATCAGAGCTTGTGTTGGAAACTCTGATTAAGAAGAAAAAACTTTAAACCGATTTTACTACAAACCCTTCAAGATGTCGACAGAAGCTGCACCTGCTCCATCAATCATTGCTGTTAGAATTCCTATTGTCAAGAAGGGAGAATATGACTTATGGGCCATGAAGATGAGGCAGTACATTGCCATCACAGACCATGCTTTATGGGATGTGATTGTCAATGGCAATATGGTACTTGAAGACCCAGTAGAGCTCCCAGGATAACCTAAACCACCTAAACCAACCATTCCAGCTGCAACTAAAAGAAATCAAGACAAAGCTCTCAACATACTGCTCTATGCTATTCCTGATGGTCACCTATTGAAGTTTCATGATGCTCAGGATGCAAAACAGCTATGGGCTGCAATTAAGAAGAAATTTGGAGGTAATGATGCTTCCAAGAAGATGCATAGGAACTTGTTGAAGCAACAATTTGAAACTTTCACTGTTGGTGAAAGAGAAGGTCTTGATTCTGCTTATGAAAGATTTCAAAATCTTCTGAGTATGCTAGAACTATATGATGCTGAGGCATCAGTTGAAGATGCTAATTTGAAGTTCTTGAGAAGTTTGCCATCAGCATGGCATGTTGTTGCTACTATGATCAGAGGACATCTAGGGCTGGATACAATGGACTTTGATAATCTCTACAACAATCTGTAGGTGTATGAGCATGAGATGAATGGTACTACAGGTTCAAGTACACATCAGAAACCCCAAAACATTGCTTTTGTCTCTTCTGAAAACAGAAGCAGTACTTCCAACAAAGGCACTGCTTATCCTGTCCAAAGTACTGTGACTGAAACTCAGGTTCCATATACAACTATGGTCACTACCAATTCATCACAATCAATTACCCCCACCTCAGATGATGTTCTATGTTCATTCTTTGCTTAACAAGCATCTCTACCTATCACCTATCAAGAGGATGTATTGCAAATAGATGATGATGTTTTGGAAGAAATTGATATCAGATGGCAAGTTGCCATGCTCACTGCAAGGATCAAGAAGTATGTGAATAAGATTGGAAAAGGCATCAATTTCAGAGCTAAACAGGGAATAACATTTGATAAGTCCAAGATTAAGTGCTTCAACTGTCTAAGGACTGGTCACTTTGCAAGGGAGTGCAATTTTGCAAAGTATCAAGCAAACAAGATGATTGAACCACCTAAGCCTGAAAGAAAAGAGATTCCAATTACTGAACCAAAACCAAAAGCTTTGGTTGCATAAGAGAATCTGTCAGAGATTGATTGGTCTAATGAATTTGATGATGAACCTGTAACCTATTCAATGGTTGCATTGGAAGACTGGAGCACAGCATTTGATGAAGAGCCTGGATATGATGCTTTGGAGTCAAGAGATGGTCTAGGAAGCTTTGATTGGAGCATGGAGTTTGAAGAAGCACCTGTTCAGCTTGCAATGTTAGCTACTTCACCAAGTTCATCCACTAGCTCTGAGGTATGCTCTAAGTGCAATGATATGTATCAAAAGTTACTTAGTGAATATGTAGCTGAAAGAGATAAGTTTCAAAGGGCTAGGGCTGAGATAACTGGCTATCAATTGACTTTAGAATCAATGGAGGCCAAAATAATTACACATGAAAATAATGAAGTAGCATGGGCTGAAACATATAAGCAACAGGAATACCTAGTTAAGTTGAGTGAATGGAAACTAGGATGTAAGGTGTCTGAACTAGAGAAAGTTACTGCTGAGAGAGATAAGTTATTAGAAAAACTTGCTGTGTGGAATGAATCAGGTGTGTCACATGTTCAATTTGTTGAAAAGCAAAGAACATCAAACATTAAAACTGGCCTAGGTTATGATAGTAATGAAGGCATTCCATTTAAAGGTAAGGAACTAAATCTTATAGTAGATACCTCCACTAGTGATGAAGAGTTCATAAGTTTAGATGAAAACACTTCTAGTGATGAGGAATACCCTAGTCCAACACCTCCTGAATTTAAGAAAGATAAGGGATATAATGCAGTTCCTAATCCCCCAGGTAGCTTTCAACCACCTAGAAAAGATGTTTCAACCACCTAGATAATCTAGAGTTTAGGAAAAAGCTTATAAGTCAATCTAATCCTGAAACTTTAGAAAAATCTGTTGAAGCACCTAAGGTCGATGAGATAAAGTTTTCAAAACAAGCAGTACCTTCAAACACTTTTCAAAGTACTGCTGATCACTCAGCAGTACCTCCAAGAAAATATTTTCAAAATACTGCTAATTTTAGAAAACCTTATGGAAAAGGATTTGGGGATATTGGTCCAAAGGTCTGTTATGTATGTTATAGTCCTCATCATTTGATTAAAGACTGTGATTATCATTCAGAATACTTAAGTAAATATCCAAAGACCAGAACTGCACAACCAAGTCATAGGGAGAATAAGCCAAGGGACAACAAACCAGTTTGGAATTATACAAATAGGGTTAACCATAGTAATTTCTCAAAAGACTATAGGTACCCTCATCAGAAAAGATCATACTCCAAACCCTCAGTACCTTCACAAAGTACTAATAGAAAGTTCCCTAACCAAGATGTTTCTAGCAAACACTCAAGTGTAAGACCTAGGAGATTCAACTACTACAAACCTAGAAGGTCTTACAACACAAGAAAAGATGCTAGAACACAGAGCCCAACTCCTAAAGTTACAACTAAATGGGTTAAGAAAGAAAGTACTGCTGGGGAAGAACCAGTACTTTCAGAGGTTAAGGGTGAAAAAGGGAAAATTGATCATGATAAACCAACAGTTTTGCAAACAAAAACCTTAATTATTGATCATGTTTTCAAAGAAAGTGGTGATTACATACTCAAAGAATTTGAGTATGTCACTCCACAAGGGGAACACAAGTCAGTAATGGCTTGGGTTCCTAAAAATAACTAACCTTTTTCATGTGAATGCAGGGCAACCCAGAAGAGGAGCTTAAAGATCATCTTATTGTAGATAGTGGTTGCTCTGGAAGTATGATAGGAGAAAAGGAGCTCTTGTCAGATTTTAAAGCTTATTTTGGAGGAAACGTTGCATTTGGGAATGATCCTGACGGAGGAAGAATAACTGGCGAAGGAACTATCAAGGCAGGAAACATTGATTTTGAGGATGTTAGATATGTGAAGCAACTCAAATTCAACCTTTTGTCAGTCTCTCAGATCTGTGATAAGAAGTACCCTGTGTTATTCTTTGACACAGAATGTCCTATACTTTCTTTTGATTTTAAGTTTGAAGATAGAAACTTGGTGATGCTGAGAGCACCAAGAACTAATGATGTGTACAACATAGACTTAAAGAATGTAAATTCTGCTGAAAGAGCAACATGTTTGATTGCAAGAGCAACAACGGAAGAAGCACATCAATGGCACAGAAGATTGGGGCATGTAAATTTCAAGAACATCAATAAGCTGGTCAAAGGAAATTTAGTTAGAGGTTTACCTTCTAAAACATTCAAGAATGATCACTCATGTCTTGCTTGTAAGAAGGGTAAACAACACAAGGCTTCCTGTAAGAAGATTGATGAGAAAACCATTAGAGAGCCTTTGGAATTGCTGCACATTGGATCTGTTTGGACCTGTTTCAGTTGTTAGTCTGAACAAGAAGAAGTACTGCTTGGTTGTAACAGATGACTGTAGCAGATTTAGTTGGGTCTTTTTCTTATGCTTCAAAGATGAAACTTTTGATGCTATTCATGATCTAATAATAGCAGTTGAAAATCAGTTAAGACTCAAGGTTAGAGGCATTAGATGTGATAATGAGACTGAGTTCAAGAATCAGCTAATGGATGACTTTTGTGCCAAGAAAGGAATTAAAAGAGAGTTCAGTATTGCTAGAACTCCTCAGCAAAATGGAGTTGTAGAAAGAAAGAATAGAACTCTTATAGAAGCAGCAAGGACAATGCTTGTAGACTCTCAATTACCTGTTCCATTCTGGGCTGAGGCTGTAAGTGCTGCTTGTTATGTGTTGAATAGAGTATCAGTGACAAAACCTCAAATGAAGACACCTTATGAGTTACTCATGGGAAAGAAGCCAAGCATCAAGTTTATGAAACCTTTTGGATGTCCCCTATTCACCTTCCTTGTTCATCAAACTCATTCATATTATTCACCGATTACAACTATTCTCTCTAAACCTAATCACAATGGCACATCGACCAACCAACACCAAACATAACATGATAGCAAACCTTGAGAAGACACAACATAACCTTGTTTTTTATGGGATTCTTGATTTTCTCACTGGAACCAACATCTGTTACTCAATCTTAGTCGACCCAGAGATTATTGGACCTTGGATACAAGAATTTTGGGATACAGCAAGGTCAGAGGTTGAAGATGGGGAAGATGTGATACATGCTACAGTTGCTGGGAGAGCTATTCGTGTCACAGAAGCAACAATCAGAGAAGCTATGTTGTTTGAAGATGAAGGAAGTTCTGTTTTATTTGGTAAACAAGAGATTTGGAGTACACTTAGAGACATTGGGTATGAAGGACCATTGAATAAGCTTACTTTTCAGAAAGCCATGGTTAGTCCTCATTGGAAATTTCTTATACATTTTTTTCTTCATTGTTTGAGTCCAAAGAGTACTGCTTGGGATCAGTTTAGTCATTCCATAGCTTCTGCATTTGTTGGCCTTATTACCAATCAACCCTTCAATTTCTCTTACATGATCCTTGAAGGTATGCTCACACATATTCAGACTGGCAAACCTTTTCTAATGTATCCTAGATTTGTTCAACTTCTTTTAGCGAATCCATTAGATGGGATACCAAAACCTCAGGATTATGTACCCACAATTAGGATGCCACCTAAAGTGTTCACTTTTATGTCTCATAAGGGAGTAAATTTTTCGGGTAGGAATACACCTCTCAATGCTTATATGTTAGAGGTAGCTCAAGCTGTTAGGGATGAAGAAGCTAATAGTGATAATGCAGATGATGCTGATCAATCTGATTCTGTTGAGCATTCTGCATCAGCTCATACACCTACACCACCCATTGTTTCCCCTCAGCATAATGTTTCTAGTTAAAGGACTCCCTCAGTGTCAGCTTTCTTGGATAAATCTGTTTCTGCTAAAGGTACTTCTCCACAAAGTACTTCTTCTAAAGGTACTGCTTCAGTGCATACACAAGTACCTACTCCCAATGATTATACTTCCACAGGTGGGATTCAAACACCTGGAGGAGATAAGGGAATTGAAGGTGCTATGAGTACTTCTGCTTTGACTAAAGAATTGGAGAAGTTGAAGAAAACTGTTAATGCTCAAGCTGCAGAAATCAAGAAGTTAAGAAAGAAGTTCAGAAGGTTGAAGAAATTTGTTTAGCCTCTTATTCAGAATTTTAGGCTTTATGTCAAAGAAAAGAAGCAGTCTCAGAAACCAAAGTCTAAATCTTCAAAGAAGTCTTCTAAATCCAAGAGGAGGCATAGGAGGTCATCATCTACCAAATTGGGGAGGAATCAAGATGAGAATTTGGATAAAGATGATGCTGAGATTAAATATTCAGAAGATGCTCACCTTTGGAAATATCCAGAAAGCCCAAAGACTTTTGTACCGGGAAATTACATTGAAGAGGATGTGAATATTGCACAAGAGGATGTGAATATTGCACAAGAAGAAGATATTGAGTAAGAAGTTGCTAAAGAAGATGTTGAGCAAGAAATTGTTAAGCAGGATGTTGATGCACAGAATATTCAAAGTGCTTGTTTTCAAAGTACTGCTGCAGAAAATATAAGTCTGCAAGGTACTGCTGAGCAAGGTACTTCTTTTGATGAATATTGATGAAAGTGGAGTTAGTGTAGCTGGACCTTCTACAATGAATTATGAAGATGAAGCTGGTCCTTCTACTTTTATACAGCAAGAAGAAGTAAGAGTGCATACTGCAAGTGATGATGAAACAATTGCTCAGATTATGATCAATATGGATAGACCTGCAGGAGGTGTACATATTTCTGAGCCTGCACAACAAGTTGCTGAAAGTACTTCTGAATCTGAAGAGTTAGATCCCAAAGATAAAGGGAAAGGGATAAAGGTTCAGAAAGATATTAAGAAGAAAAAGAAGAAATTTTCTCTTGCTCAGATCAGAGATCTAAAGATTGCAGAGGATGCAGAGCTTGCTAGAAAGCAACAAGCTGAGTATGATGCTGAGTATTTGGCAGAAGTTAGTAGGCCAATTACAAAGAAGCCAGTGACTATTGCTCAGGAAAGAAACTGGATGATAAGTTTCTTGAGAAGAAGAGCATACAAGAATTTACACAAAATGAGGTATCCAGAAGTGAAAGCTCTGTGGGATAAAGTACAAGAAGATATCAGGAAAGAAGTAGAAAACTTTGTACTCATGGAAGTTGATAGAAAGAAGAAGTTAGAAGATATTAGAAAAGAACAAGTTGAAGAAAGAAGATTGAAAAGAAAGAAAGCAGTTCAAGATGATCAACTATCAAAAAGACTGAAGATGATTCATGAAGACACAGTTGATGAACTTAGAAACTATTTCAGAGTTGTAGATTTTGAAAATAAGAAGACTGAAGATTTTGGAAAGAAGTCCAAGATAATCTCATTTTCTGTGGTTGAATCAAAAGAAGGAAACTACCTTATGTTCAATAGAGAAGATGAAAGCTTCACAGTATTCAACAAGTTACGGGATGTTTTGCATTGTATCACAAGAGCAGATCTCTATGACTTATATATGCAAGTGCAGACATACTATGCAGAGATTGAAGCTTCAGGAGTGGGATTAATTTTGCTTGGAGATTTATTTACCATCTGGGAAACTGAAGAAACAAGTGATGATCCTCTATGGAATGATCAAGAGAATTTGGAAATCACAAGATGGAGATTCTTTGTGTCATCAGGAGTTCATACACTAGAGATGGAAGATGGTACCATGATTCATATGCTTGCTGAGAGGAGATATCCATTGATTAGAGAAATTATGCTCAGAATGCTGGATCATGGAATGGAACTTGAAGATGAATCTGAAGTAGCTTTGGATGTTATCAAGTTATTTATCAGATGGACAAAGTCTGAAGAGTAATATTGCATAATACTGGTATGATTTGTTTTGAATAAAAAGTATTTTTCAAAGTACTGCAAAGACAAATAGTACTTTATCAAAGTACTGCTTGCTGATATAAACCAGTATAAGTCCTTTAAAATAAAAATAAAATACAAAGTTTTTGATGTTTAAAAGAGAAGTAAAAGGATTTGAAAAGAAACACATGGTGTTAGTATTTATACTGCACAACAAATGGTAATCAACTCACCATGTTTAACAGACAAGAAAGAGTTTGACTCATCATGAGGGTACGGCTCTGATGTGATAATCAAATCCGTTTTTAGTTGACAATTTACTAAAAATTGTATGGTTTCAACTCACCGTATTTGTATAAGTAAAGAGTTGGCTAGCCCACAAGGAAAAATGGCTTGTGGTAAAGGCTGTGGAAAATCCATTTTTGGTAATTAGTTCACCATGATTGATATCAAAGAACTAACTAGTCCAAAATCAAACAGCTATTGGTAAAGACTACTCAAATCCGTTGATAGCTGATGATTCGCTAAAAATCATAATTTTCAATGATTCACCTCTCACAGGAGTTAACACACCTGGAAGTGATGAGAATAGTATGAAACTTTCAAAGATTTGATGATTATTGTACCAAAATGTTGCTGAGTAGCTGAGAAGATTTATTGCAAGAAAAGATGTTGATGAAGAGTACTTTGATACATGACAGATAGAAGATAAAGAGATAAAGAAACAATTTTTCTGAATGATTAAAGATTTGAAGATCAAAGATAACAAAAAAACTTGAAATCAAGCAAGTGGAGTTCAAGTTAGGGGAGGATTGTTGGGATATAAAATATCAAGGTACTTCTGTATGTCAAAGTACTGCTGCATGAAGAATAAAGTCAAAGTACTGCTGAAGATAAAAGTTAAAGTACTGCTATTTACTGAAGAATGTTTAAAGTACTTCGAAGGAAACAAGGACTTATGTGCAATATTAGTTAAAGGATTAATGTGTAATATTGAACGAATATTCTAGAATTAGTTAGGGATAACTTATCATTTAAGTTATATGTTGTAAACCGACTTAAGGTTATCTATATAAAGAGCCTTAAGAGGTATTTGTCGATATAAGTTTTAGAGTTGTTCAAAGTCGATAAATAGTTAGGGATTGTTAGTGAATCTGTGTAACAAAGCAGGTTCAAAGTTTGGTTAATATAAAAGTTCTTCTTAAGCTTTGTGTTTCTAGATTCCGCATACTTTACAAGGTTAAACAGTGTTTCAATATTAATAGTGTTAAGTTTACTTAATATTATTAAACCTTTACAAGCTACAAAGTAATTTGGTCAGAGTACATCGATCCAACACTCTTATCATGTAGTAAATCCTAACTACACGAATGTAGTCTCACTAGCGGTCTCGGGATGCATCGCTATCACTAGTTCTAGAATCTAAATACTACCGGTACACTCACAAGCATTAGGAATGAATGCTTTTTCCTAAAGATCTAAAGACGAACCTCACATTTTTGGGGTGAAAATTTTTGAGTGGTATGGTTTTTGTGCTAGTCATACAATTCCTATCCATGAGACGCTTATTAAGACTAAAGTTTCACTCCTATATGTTGCAAAAAATTTTAAATTTGGTGCTAAAATTGCCCTAACAAATATTTCTCTCAGTTTTATTACACATTCACTATCAAACAAAACAAAAATCAAGTGGAGTTATAGTTTCTAATATACCCTCCCTACACTTAAACCGAACATTTTCCCCAATGTTCTAGATAAAAATGTAAAAGTAAAAATAAATAAGAATGAAAGAAACTAATACTCCCCTGATTCGCTCGGTATGGACGATGTGATAACACGGTTAAATCTTCCTCGAAGAGAATGAACATGATAAGCTTCACTCCAGAAATGTAATCATCTTCCTGTCCAATATAACCTGTAATCAACAAACACAAAAACCAAAGCATCAAACCGAACAAAGAAAAACCACAACTAGATGTAATTCCAGACTTAGAGATAAACACAAAACAAAGCAATACAAGGATAGGATACTTGTGGAATGAATTACAAATAGGAACTCATAAAACATATCCCCAAGTATTGACACACAAACAAGATAGACTATATGCTAATCATGAATTGTGAATTTTTTATGTTCGAAATTCGTTCTTTTCAACAAAATATAAACTTCCTTACACTTGTCTTTTTGTAAAATACCTTTATATGAAATTAAGACAAGGTTAAAAAAAATAAAGCATTTTCACAAATTATTCGAAACATGAAAATTAAACAACTATGATTAAGCATATATGACACAAACAAACAAATAAAATAAAAAACATCAAACAATTAAAAACATGGGTTGCCTCCCGAGAAGCGCTTGTTTTTGTTCGAGTCACAAGCCTGACTCTACCCTTATTTAACGGAAATAGGGGAGGTTTTCCCTAAACTTAGGATTAAGTGCGGGTGAAAGTAGTGATACACACCCTTAGGGTGGAAATATGCCACGTGAGGTGAAGGGGGTAAGTGAATGGCTTCCTTCATCCTAAAACTACCCGGATAATATTGGTTAGTGGGTGGGTCGGTTCCTCTTTTGTCTCCTAGATGTAAATTAAAGGATGGAAAGGCGTATAAAGATTGAGGTTTCGGTTCATCAACACTAGGAGATTCCTTAGAACTAGGTGTAAGGTTATCATTACCAGTATTCAAACATATATTCTCTAGTGGTGCTTGGTCTAAGGGTTCTACCTCAATTGGGGTTCCTATAGTCTCTTCTACTTCTTCCGGGTAAGTCACAGGCGGTGTGTATGCCTCAAATGATGGTAGGACTTGTGGGGTACTTAGTGGGCTTGGGTTTTCTACTATCTCTTCCATCACATCAATATCACCTATGTGTTCATCTTGTATTATGGTAGTGCCTAACCATGACATGCAACTAGGTGGCTCAACTCTAACCTCATGTGTGTCGTATGTTTTGGTGAAATCTATCCCGCTCATGCAACTAGGTAGTGCAACACTAACCATCTCATAATCTTGGATTGATTCTAGGTTCATATTCTTAGAAACTAGGTCATCTTGCTCATACGAATCCACCAATTCGTTGAACTTATGGGTCATGGTTAGGAAGTTTTTCTCAAAATTCATCCAACGGGTCTCACTAAAAGGAATTGATCCTGATAATGATTGATGAGGCGAAAAATGATCCGTTTTTAGGGGGTCATTTAAGCCCGAATTCGAATTTATTTGATCAAATATTGCCCTAAATCGTTCCTTTTGTGATTTTAGGTACTTTGGGAGTGAAATCTGGAAAAGGAAGCAATTCGGACGTTTTTGGAGCATAAAAGTGAAGAAAATGCCAAAGTCTTAATTTTCCATGCTGGGAACAGTGCATGACGGCGTCAAGAGTAGTTCCCTGACGGCGTCAAGAGTAAAATTCCATGACGACCCAGAAGAGTTTTGACGGCGTCATGAAGGTAGGGCGTCAAGAGTAAAAGTCATGACGGCCTGGAAATGAATTGTACTTGACGGCGTCAAATGTAGATCTAGGCAGTCCGAGGATTGTTTTGGCGGTGAGGTGACGGCGTCACCTAATTGGTCTTGACGCCGTCAGACCCCTTTTCCTATATATAGTTTTCTAATTTTTCACATTTAAGGAGAGAAGTTTTGGGAGAAACCCTAAGTACGATTTTGGTGTAACTTTACAGGTTTTTCAAGGGTTCCAACCCCTTGATACCTTGCATGATTAATCAAGATAAGTGTTCTTCTAATTCAATCAATATGTCTATGTGTTGGTTGTCTATATCATGTTCTTGTCTTAATTCCATCATGCTAGGCTAGATCTATCTTGTATTTGCTTAGATCTAATGAAACCTAGATATTGATTATGTGTTGATTACTTGTTTATTCTTGTCTTGGATGAATGATTCATATGTTAGGCTTAAGAAAACTGGCAGATCTCCAATTGGTAACATGCTTGAACGTCTTAAGAAACATGATCCAACGCGCACTAGGTCTTTATTGGTTGTATTTAATGCATGAGCCACTGTTTACAATCCCTATAGTTTTGTTGGGCATGGTGTAGGAGGAGATAAGAGCTCATAGAATTGGGGAGTTATGTGTGCCACCCCATGAATGGTATTAAGGAATACGATCCGTCATCCATGCAATTGTAACAAGTAATTAACGTGTAAAAGATATCTAGGGAGTAGTAAAAGCTAAGTAAACACATTTTCTCCAATTACTGCTTACAACCTTAGTATAAATTAGTTTATTTTCATTTCTAGTATTTTATTTTGATTGCATCTTAGTATTGGGTTAGTTGATTAGCAACTAATTCCGCCCAAATCTTTCAAACCCGAGATTTTAATTTGCTTTCCATAAAATATAAAAACACAAAAATAATCATCCCTCACCTTTAGAACTAGTATTTAGGCTTTCTAATCCTAGCGACACTATTCCTAAGCTGAACGATCAATCCCCCGGTACTTGTCACTATACTATACTACAACGATCAGGTACACTGCCTGGTGGGGGTTGTAAGCTTCTCGAGATCCCTCGAGAGGTAAAGCCTGTTGCGATTCCCACGCATCAAGTTTTTGGCGCCGCAGCCCGGGGAATAGTTATTGTCTAGGTTAGAATTTCTTTTTATTAGATCTACTTGCTAGATTCCTTTCTAGTAAGATTTTATTTTTATTTTTAGGTTTTCTTTAGTCTATCTCATTTCTTTGTGCCTTTGTTCATAACCACCCAACATCATGGACAACGGCAACATATTTGAATCCGTCATCCCACCACAACAAAACCCACCACTAGAACCCCTTAGGCCCCGAACCTTAGGAGAGTATTTCCGACCTAGCCATCAAGGCTACCGAAACACCATTGAGCTCACCGGAGCCAATGTGACCCCCTTGCGATCCGACACCATCCGGTTGGTGCAAAGCGGATGTGCATTCCATGGACTTCGTTCCGAAGATCCAAACCAACATCTTAAGGACTTTCTCAAAATCGTAGATTCCATAGACCTAGGTGTTGAAACTAGAGAAACTACCCGTTTACGCCTATTCCAATTCTCTCTACGGGATCAAGCTAGTCAATGGCTTGAGCGTTTACCCGCGGGATCCATCACCACATGGGATGATCTCACCACTCATTTCCTTGCTCAATTTTTCCCACCGGGGAGAACTACTAAGCTTAGAAATGACATCTTGATGTTCCAACAACATCAAAATGAATCTCTTTATGAAGCATGGACTCGTTTCAAGGACTTACTCCAAAAAGTCCCTCATCATGGCATAGATCTTTGGCTCCAAGTCCAAATTATTTATGACCATATCGACATCTCCACGAGGCGAGCCATTGACCAATCGGCCGGTGGTAAGCTACGTGATCTTAGTGCGGAACAATCATGGGAACTCATAGAAGATCTTGCTCTCTATGACAACGAAAGTTGGAATGATCCCCGTGATTTGAACAAAACGGTCAAGGCAATATCTTTGCCTTCGAACAATTCTAGCACTCCCGACCGTAGGATCATGGAAATTGAGGACCAAGTCAAGTTTCTCATGAAATATTACGAAGCTCCTAAGCCTTCAAGTCAAGTGAAAAAAATCACTTCTTCATGCGAATTATGTAGTGGTCCCCATGACACTCGTGATTGTATGGAACTCCCTGGAACAGCTTTTGCGGACTACGCATCCACGCGTACCGACGAAGCGGGAGATAAGTGGTACACTTTCAAGCCCGAGCCAAACACTTACGGTAATTCATACAACCCCTCATGGAAAAATCACCCAAACCTTAGGTGGAAACAAAATCAACCAAATTCTTCCAATCCGCCTAATCGTTACCTACCAAACGGTCTACCATCCAACCGTACTTTCAACAACAATCCTTCTAACAACTATGGTAGTACCAACAATCTTGAAGGATTGATGTCAAAGTTCATGGCATCTCAAGAAGCTCGCATAGCTAGGTTTGAAACCGAATTCAACCAACAACAAACGGAGATGACCAACAAGATTGACAACTTGTTGAAAGCCCTCAACAACCAAGCGCTAATCACACCTAGGAAGGACACTAGGGACACCAATAGTGGAGTCCAAATTAAGGATCCCTCATCATCCAAACATGTCCACTTTGTCAATGTTGTCACCATTAAGCCGATAGATAGGGAGATAGAGAAGAGTGATAAGGATGAAGTTAGAGTAGAAACCGAGATTAAGGATGAGAGTAGGGAAGTTGAGGATAACAAGGAAGAGGAATTAGAGGAGGTAGAGCCTATAGAGAAATACTTTGATAAGTTGCCCATCGAGGAAGAACGGGAGTACCATAAGGATCTATTCGATAGTCCTGAGAGACCATATATCTTCGGCACACCCCTTATCAAAATAGGAGACCCCTCTAATATTAACATCCCATGCAATATCGGACACATGCATATATGGAAAACTTACATCGACCCTAGATCCCCCGTTAACATCATGACTAGGACTTATTACAATTGGGTGATGAAGAAGCAACTTGATTTTAGGATGATGCCCGGTAAGAATCTGATAAGTAATTTTGCAGGAAGAGTGAAGGGACTGCATGTGATTATAGGGAATCTCACTTATGAGATCGATTTTATGATAGTTGAGGACACTCGTCCGGTGATTGATGCTTGCCTAAGCCAAATAATATTCGGAAAACCATTTGTTGAGGCCACTAGGATGAGTTATGATCCGACTTTAGGGATAGTTAGATTTAAGGAAGAGAATGATGAGGTTGCCTATCAAATGCCCTACAAGATTGAGCAATATCGCCTTCTCTCTAATTTCGAAAAAGAACACAAGCAAGCGGCTTATTATAGGAATGAGGAGGATAGACGTAGAGGAGTAGAATATGTAAAGAATAGGATGCTTGGTTTCTATAAAGAATGCCTACAACTAGGTCCGGAATACAAAACTGGTTTAGAAGACGACCTAGAGAGTGAAACCAACGATGAGGTCACGTAGTAACCCATGACCTTGAGTCTAGCTACAAGACTCGTAAATAAAGAAAAGCGCTTCTTGGGAGGCAACCCATGTTTTGTGTGATTTTATTTGTTTGTTTGTTATTTGCTTCCGTATGCATGCTTTATTTTTATTGTTGGTAGATCATGTTTCTAAACTAAAATAGTGGAAATACTTTACTTTGTTATTTTGGCCTAGTCTTAACTCCACTTAAAGGTATTTTTGCAAAAGATAAGTGTAAGGGGAAACCCCAAATATGTTTTTAAGAAACAAACCGATCATGATTCTCCACAATATTAAATGAACATGTATATTCGTACTTGTTAGAGTCAAATGCTTGTATTGAGTCATAATGAAGTTTTGCAGGATTTTCCAGGAAGTAGGACCAAGTTTTTCCAGAAATTTTCCGGAAACTTAACATAAGAATTTCTGCAGGTCAATTCTGACGGCGTCAGGGGTTTACTCTTGACGGCGTCAGGAGTAAAAATCTGGAAATTTTACCGGTTTTGTTTTTCTAACGGAGTCTTATGGTTTTTGTGAATTATTAAGTTTTATAATCTCCAGGAGATCTGCAAACTTCATTCCACAAGCATTATATCTTATCTTGTTTTCTAGGATTTAGTAACTTATATAGGATGCCGCCGATTTTACGTGAGGTTGTCTTGTCTATTTTGTCAGGTTTTACAGGTTATGTATGACAAGAAGATGATTTATATTCTGGAAGGGAAAGCTTTGATTATTCATTTTCTTGGAGGAAGATTTAACCTGGCCATCCTATTATCCATACCGAGCGAATCAGGGGAAACTTTAGCCATAGCAAGCATCTCATGGATAGGAGATTATATGACTAGCACATAACCATACTTTCAGAAAAATTTTCCACCCAAATATGTGAGGTTCGCCTTTAGATTTGATAGGAAAAGCATTTACTATTAGTGCTTATGAGTGTACCGGTAGCATTTAGATTCTAGAACTTGCGTTAGTGATGCATCCCGAGACCGCTAGTGAAACTACATTCGTGTGGTAGGATTTACTACATGATAAGAGGCATTAGGATCACCCTTGTGTTAAACCCGTATCATAATTACTTGACCATTTAAGTCATATTACTTGGCTAGTTAAGTCAACTAATTTTTCCCACACCCTTAGCGTTGTACTCATTTTTAGTACACGAAACCCCTAGTACACCCCTCCGAGCCTATCTTTTCGCTTCTAACTTTAAGCATTTTACTTAAAGGAAGAATTTGTTACACCCCACTTAAATGTACACCCAAATCGCCTTAGCCTTCCGTGTATGCGCTCAATTTTAGTGCATTATTGTTATTTGTTAAACCCTAAGTTAACTTTCTAATTGATTACATGGTTGCTAAGTCGAGTCATATCCTTGTACATATTGTTTTGGGACGATTGGGACTCATGGGTAAGTACTTATTTATAGAGTAATGGGGAAGAACATCATATTATTACCCCCGTATGTGCGTTAATCTTAAAAGTGCTCCAAGTGTTTTGATTTTCTTAATTCGAGTCATTAGATTAGTTTAATGTAAAGTATGTAAAGATTCAAGTGTAAGGGGAATGTTCAACCCCTATGATGTATTATTTTGGATGGTAGGGTAAGAGTGTATGCAAAAAAAAAAAAAAAAAAAAAAAAAAAAAAAATATATATATAGAAAAGAGAAAAAAACATACGGACTACCATCCCTTTTTATTCTATATTTATTTTATGTTTTTGTTATTTTTTATTTATTAGCTTAAGTCGAGTCTAGTCTTGGCTTAGCAACGCCATATTGTACATGTAATTAACCAAGATTGTTAGCTCGCCACCAGTAAAACTTCCTTTATCCAACAAAACCGTGTATTTCATATCCCTACACCTAACGTTACAACCCTTTAAAAGACCTCTTTGATAGTTTATCCTAGGTGCTTACGACATGTGGTGGAGGTTTGATCCTTTCCCAAGCCTATGGTAATCTATTTTGCTATGACAGGTAGTGAGAGATATCTTCCGTTTCCATATTGTAATTTACACTTTATTATACCCGAGAGATGTGAGTATCTAAACACTATTTGTGAGGTGCTTGTGTATGACCTCCGTGCTTGTCTATTGGTCTTTAGTGGAATGATTATTTGTTGTAATTACTTTTATATTAGTGTTAAATGACCCCTAACTTGTCTTTTGAGTAGAATAAAAGCGCATTTGCTTGAGGACAAGCAAATCTCAAGTGTAAGGGTATATGATGAGGCGAAAAATGATCCGTTTCTAGGGGGTCATTTAAGCCCGAATTCGAATTTATTTGATCAAATATTGCCCTAAATCGTTCCTTTTGTGATTTTAGGTACTTTGGGAGTGAAATCTGGAAAAGGAAGCAATTCGGACGTTTTTGGAGCATAAAAGTGAAGAAAACGCCAAAGTCTTAATTTTCCATGCTGGGAACAGTGCATGACGGCGTCAAGAGTAGTTCCCTGACGGCGTCAAGAGTAAAATTCCACGACGACCCAGAAGAGTTTTGACGGCGTCATGAAGGTAGGGCGTCAAGAGTAAAAGTCATGACGGCCTGGAAATGAATTGTACTTGACGGCGTCAAATGTAGATCTAGGCAGTCCGAGGATTGTTTTGGCGGTGAGGTGACGGCATCACCTAATTGGTCTTGACGCCGTCAGACCCCTTTTCCTATATATAGTTTTCTAATTTTTCACATTTAAGGAGAGAAGTTTTGGGAGAAACCCTAAGTACGATTTTGGTGTAACTTTACAGGTTTTTCAAGGGTTCCAACCCCTTGATACCTTGCATGATTAATCAAGATAAGTGTTCTTCTAATTCAATCAATATGTCTATGTGTTGGTTGTCTATATCATGTTCTTGTCTTAATTCCATCATGCTAGGCTAGATCTATCTTGTGTTTGCTTAGATCTAATGAAACCTAGATATTGATTATGTGTTGATTACTTGTTTATTCTTGTCTTGGATGAATGATTTATATGTTAGGCTTAAGAAAACTGGCAGATCTCCAATTGGTAACATGCTTGAACGTCTTAAAAAACATGAACCAACGCGCACTAGGTCTTTATTGGTTGTATTTAATGCATGAGCCACTGTTTACAATCCCTATAGTTGTGCTGGGCATGGTGTAGGAGGAGATAAGAGCTCATAGAATTGGGGAGTTATGTGTGCCACCCCATGAATGGTATTAAGGAATACGATCCGTCATCCATGCAATTGTAACAAGTAATTAACGTGTAAAAGATATCTAGGGAGTAGTGAAATCTAAGTAAACACATTTTCTCCAATTACTGCTCACAACCTTAGTATAAATTAGTTTATTTTCATTTCTAGTATTTTATTTTGATTGCATCTTAGTATTGGGTTAGTTGATTAGCAACTAATTCCGCCCAAATCTTTCAAACCCGAGATTTTAATTTGCTTTCCATAAAATATAAAAACACAAAAAT
Organism: Artemisia argyi; assembly: GCA_030686995.1. NCBI lineage: Eukaryota > Viridiplantae > Streptophyta > Magnoliopsida > Asterales > Asteraceae > Artemisia > Artemisia argyi. The sequence goes on from CM060684.1 coordinate 125,183,065, forward strand.
AATCATCCCTCACCTTTAGAACTAGTATTTAGGCTTTCTAATCCTAGCGACACTATTCCTAAGCTGAACGATCAATCCCCCGGTACTTGTCACTAAACTATACTACAACGATCAGGTACACTGCCTGGTGGGGGTTGTAAGCTTCTCGAGATCCCTCGAGAGGTAAAGCCTGTTGCGATTCCCACGCATCAATGATCGTCTAATAGAAATCACACATGCATAGAATTTATCAAACCCATCTAACTTTACCCCCAAATCCTCTTGGATGTCACTAAGATCACTCAAAAAATCATTGGAATGATAGGAAGCAAATCTATTAGTGAAATATAATTGTTCCTTTATTGTTAGTGATCTAAATGGAATTTCATCTGCCATAGTGACAAGTGAAAATTGTTTTACAAACAAAGGGCACAAAGAAAAAGATAGACTACAAGAAAGCTAATAAAAAGAAAATAAAAATCTCACTTGATATGAATCTAATGAGTAGACCTAACTAAAATAAAATTCAACCTAAACAATAACTATTCCTCGGGCTGCGGCGCCAAAAACTTGATACGCGGGATTGCGCCCTCGCAACAGGTTTTATCTATCAAGGGATCTTGAGAAGCTTGCAATCCTCGCCAGGCAGTGTACCTGATCGTTGTAGTATAGTATAGTGACAAGTACCGGGGGATTGATCGTTCAACTCAGGAATAGTGTTCGTTAGGATTGAAATTAATCTAACTAGGTCTAAAGGTGAAGGATGATTCTTTTTGAGTTTTTTATATTTTATGAAAAGCAGGTAAAAATCTCGAGTTATGGAACGAGGGGCAGAATTAGTTGCTAATTAACTAACCCAAAAGCTACTAATTAAACTAATGTGCAAGAAAAATAAACTAAGGTTCTACAAGGTAAGTGAAGCATGTCTACCTACGATATGTTACTCCTTGCTAGCTTTCCAATTCTTCCTATTGAATTGTCGCATCCTTGTTTTAATTGATGGGTTATATTCCTTAATACCATTCGTAGGGCCGTGTATGATCTTCCCTAACTCTATAAGCTCCTACTTCACTCCTATGTCGAGCCGACTAAAAGCTCCTAACATGGGATCACTAGAATTCGCTTATGCATTAAATACAACCATTAAATCGTAGTACACCTCCGATCATGTTTCTTAAGACGTTCAAGCAAGTTACCAATTGGAAGTCTGCCAGTTTTCTTAAGCCTAACATCGAATTCAATCAACCAAACAAGAGACAATAGGAATCAAGAATTATAATCTAAATCAACTAGACCTATTGAAGTTGTCACACCTTAATTGATGAAGATAGACACAAACATCAACAAAGACATCAATAAGATCTAATCAATTATATACAAGTTTCACACAATCATAGGTAGACACAAGATGAATTAGCCAAGCATAATTAATGAAGAACAAGCAACAATAATGATAATTGAAGACATGAATTAAGATAGAATCAACAAACCATTATGAGATGTTTATGGAGTGATTGAAACCCTCTAAGTTGGTGGAAAAACACCTACCTAAACCCAGGAATCGACCTTAGGGTTTAGGGCTTAAAAATAATGAAGTTATGATGTTGTATTTATAGGCTATTTTCTGCCCGGCCCGATCTTGACGGTGTTAGACCAACCTTGACAGCGTCAAGACTAAATTTTCTTCACCAAATTGTAGATCTTTTCATCTCGATCGTTTCCTTTTTTGAATCGCTCAAATCCGAGTTCGTATTCAAAAGTTATGGCCAAAACAGTGTCAGCTACTCCCCGCGTAAGTTATAATTGTCTTGTATAGGTGATGTTTGAATATAAATATATATAAGAATCAAATAAACGCAGTGAAAAAACATCACCAACAACGGATCCATATTGCCATATGATCAATCAATACAATATACAAGATAGTTATACCTTTGTAGCGTGCACCGGGAGTCACCAACAAAATCACCACCAATATCACCACCCATGAATGGATCAAGAAACCAAGTGATCAATAAGGTTGATCACGTTTATGATGAAAACACACTACACGTCATAGAACACCACCCGATGCTAGTCATAACCTATAACCCGTTTCTTGTGTACACCTACAATAGAATGAACCAAGAAATGATCAACCAACAAACCCACCCTTTTAGGGGGACGGTTGTCACGTTTTTCAAGAGAGGGAGAGAAGGAATAGGAGTGATTTTATGGTATTTCCATTATGTGTATCAATCCCATTAAAGACTAAATCAATTTAGTCTTATGATTTAGAAGTTACACATAAGTCCCTCAAAAGATCACATATTCCCCTCTTGAACTCCTGATGACCGGCCATGATAAGGCTCACAATGGGCTTGCCCATTGTTGGCCCCGTCCTAAAACACTAAGTCTAACTTCGTGTTTAATGGCCCGTTATTGATCCCGAGTTACGTAGTCGTTTATATATTGTAAATACGATATATACAATCTATAAAAAGTGGTGTCTCTGTGTATAAGTATGTGACCCCATAAGCTCACATATGTATAGCCATATAATTATTTATTATGACACGAGCATACTCCAACAGCTGCCACTTGCGACGTCATAATAATCAAGTAATTATACAAGCAAAGGTTAGCGTCTAGCAACACGCCAATGCCCCTAGAAATATGTGAGGGAAGTTTCTTAAACGTCTCATTTAAATGGTTTATATGCCATCCTTCCTTTTGTTACAGATACTATGTTAAACACTAGACATGGATCAAAGTCATTCCAATTGTTCAACTATTCTGTTTCTCGATCTAGATATTGAACAAGATTACCAAGTGAATTAAGATTCATCTTAATCTCATTTGGGTACGGCCATACAAACATCCGTTTAATTCATCGAGGGGCCCAATAGTATCTAACTCCATGACATGTGGAGGAACAAATCCTATTATGATTGCACGTGCCATTCATGTGTTTCAAATCACTCCTGAAAATGGTTTTTATAACTACCTTATTTAGGACAGCGTTTAACCATATCAAAGAATGAAATTCCATACATACAAGACCTACTTGCATCTCAAGTCTGAGGATAAGAGACATAACCATTTGCGAGATTCACTATTGACGCCGATCCATGCAGTGAATTCTCGAAGGTTGGGTCAGTCCAATGTTCATCACAATAAACAACATATGAGTTTGGCAAATAAATCACCAACACGCTCACATTTGCCTTAATTCGATGATACTCCCGTATCGTCAACTGGCAATGGACAATTTTAGAATAAATAAATTATTCATGGATTAAACATGCAAATATAGAACACAGTAGTATAAATGAAGAGAATAATACCCGGTATATCAATTCATTATATAATACGACTGCTTACAGTTCCATTATCCAAATACTAAAAACAGATATGCACAAAACTACATATAGATCGGAATCCGATGTTTCCACCATGATCAATTTTGTTGTACAAGACAACAAGTAGTCATCTGAGTAAACTTTGAGAATACTTGTTTCAAAATTCAAAAATGTTTTGAATGATGATTGTCCTTTTGTATGTGTGCAATCAAGTACAATACGAGTATTGCAACAATACATTCCATAGAGTGTTTGAAGCTAGCAAAACACCTACTTTAGATAGTTATAATAACAGTTTTCTAAACTGTAAAATATTCTTATTCTTTTAATGTATAATGCATCAATGCTCTCAATCAAGCACATCTAGTTAGAGGTGTCATCATTCATGATGTCATCCTACTACGACTAGGGTTGAGCATCATCTCAGTTATATAAGCATTAATGAATGAAAACATAATAGAGCTCCTCAAATATCCGTAAACGTTTGAACAAATATTTGGTCCTTTGCAGGTCCATTAGGTTGTTCGTTTAACAATTTATCTAATGACTTTCACTTAGATATTTGTTGTTATCAACTCATCTTGCATTCATGCAAATGATATAAATAATCCAATACATAATATGACTTACATAATGAATCCTTTAGTTAAACTTAAGGTTTCCATTCATGCATTCAATCTCATCATATAAGATTGATCATTGAGATTCCCCTCAATGACATGTCATATTGTGTTTAGATTATTAACCGCTTATGTTTATCCTAATAAACACATGCAACAAGGTTTTATGTTTTGTTTCCTAAATTCCTTAATTGAAACTTCATTCCAGGCTAAGGATTAAAGTCTAGCTTAGATGGAATATTGTTTCTTATATGTTAACAACATATGAGATTTAAGAAAATAAATTCATTTATCCTACTTGCACTCTGAGTTCTCGGGAGTAATCTTATTTAATCAAAATCAAATTAATGATTAAATTAAGATCTCTGCTCCTAGATGCATGATCTAATCCACACCTGGATTCTTATGTCTTGTATACATAATAAAGATTATACAGATTCATAAACCCTTTTGATTACTCATCGTCGTCGCAAAAGTAATCAAAAGGTGTTTTGAAATCCCATTGTCATATTTCATTTACATGAAAACAGGTATGACAATTAATCATCTTTATACATTTAATGTTTGTAGGTATGAAGATTTAATCATAATCAATTTCTTGAGTATGAGTAAACTCCTTCTACTACGCATGCATTAAATATGTGTACAAGTATGTCCTTATGAGTCTTCTAGTTCAAGAAACTCATTTTAAACCTTACAGTCTAACTGATTTGGTAAAAGATCAATCAAGCTCCATGAGTGATTATCTTTCAAGGACTGCATCTTATCATTCATAGTTTTTGAGCTATTCATCAGATTCAAGATCTGATAATGCATCTCTTTAGTTAGCAGGTTCACTATGATCCTCCAACTTATGTCCCTTAACATTGATATAAAAAATATATCATTCAGGTGTTAGGGGTATCCTTGCGGATTTATGAATGAGAGATATCAATCTATGGTTTAACATATGCATGTTCAACCTTAGTTTGACATTAGCAAGTGTACTCAGAAGGTTGTGTATTTAGCTCTTGAATAACTTCAAGATCTAAAGGTGCTCCCACTTGCTTTTGTAAGTGGAGACTAATCTCCAAGTAATCAGCATCTTGATAACAATAAACTGTTTTCAAGTGGGACATCTAAAATACATCGTTAGTTCTTGATTCTAGTTTGCTAATTACTTACTCTTAGGTATTTAACAAATTCAGAACTTCAATCAAGACATAATGGGATTCATCCCATTCCATAATACAATGGTGTCTTAAATTCCTTCTGGGTTGGAACCATATTGGTTGTACGCATGGCACATCCAATTTTCTAACCTTGATTGCTTTTGAGGTAAAAGAGTTTAAGTCATCAAAGATCAAAGAATATCCATGATGGACATTCCATAAAGTTGTGGTATTTCATGTGGATAGATGTTGTGAGACTATCACACAACTCATTAGATGAACTTATACTCTTTGGCTTACTTATCTGCCAACCAAGTCATACCAGATGGCATCAATAGTATTTTTAGCCTACTGCATACTTTATATTTAAAGTCTTTGACCAAGTCAATGACTTCATGTGTATGTTTTAACTAGAAAACATAAACATTAAATATTTTATTATATGTCGTAAGTGTACATGTCTTTAACAAGAAGACATAACAAATTAACGTCTTTACTTTACGTTATAAGTCTTTCAATAATTAACGGAATTGATGTTTATGTCTTTACAAGAGACCTAAACATATTCAACTAAAGTAATTATGAGTGCCGATAATTGGCCTCAATAGTAATTTCAAGTTAATTATATACTTCATGATTATGAATTTACAAGAAGACATAATCATATTTACTAAACAATTCAGCAAATATGTTGAAGTAACTTTTCATGTTATCTTGACATTTTTTCTAATTAGGGCAACAGACATTTTATGTGTATAAGTCCTAGTAGAACCTTATTTTTCTTATCTTGCAGTCAAGAAAAACCATTAGTCATATTGTTATATGTTGTACCTTGCACACAATTAAGATTTCTCCCACTTGTGCATGGCACAACATTATGCAAGCAAATATGACAATGTCACAGATAACATATGATTTTAGTCAAAATCAAAATATAGATATGTAGAACTTTATCACTTTTATAATGAATCATGCATAACAATTTTATTGAAAACATTTCAGGAAGCAACATCAGGAACGCGACAAGTTATCTAATAAAATTCATGCAATGGTTCTCATAAAAACTATGATGCTTCATATGTGGAAAGTAATGTATTATTTCAAGACAATCTAGAAATAAGATGGGCAACTTGTAAGTTAATAGAGCTTACAACTCCCACTGGATTAGAGAACATTACATGTGTTTCGTCACCAGTAATACAATCATTTAGCTCCCACTGGATTAGACAACATTAAAAGTGTTACATCACAAGTGGAGAGTGAGTGATGATTGGATACTTTCCTGCTTTCTTTGAATATCTACACATTATTGCTAATGTGAGTCACTATGACTAGTAACATGTACTTAGGTATTCAAGGAAGTGCATCAAGTTCTAATATATAGATGATGGGCTAGCCATCATTTTAAACTTGAAAGTTAGGCATGCAGTTCCTCCATGTTTATTGGGTTAAGACACATTGCTAGGTAATCATGCTAGTAATTGCCTTTACCACTTTTCGGTTTATTGATATTTCCGTTTTCTAATTATTTTAACTCATATTAGTTTGGTAGCTATAGAAAATATGTTCTCTAGTTATCCAAATATCTTATATTTCTTGAAGGTTTCAAAACCGGAACTAGGGTTATAAAACGAACTTGAAAGAATAAGATGTGCAAACACACTTAACCGTTTTGACTTTATAAGACATCACGATTTCTAGAGTATGTGTGCTTTGAGTTTGATTAGAATTAGGATAATTCAAATATTCCTATTATGGCTTTTCCTCATAAGGAAAAGGATAGGAATAAGTCTTTTTCTTACAAGGAAAGGAAGACTTAGTTTGATCCTTTTAACAAGAAAAGAACAAACTTTTGTTTACGATTTGTGTTGCATTAATTCATTAATTGAATTCTCAAAGTTCATATTTAGTATTTTCGATAAGTATCCTTTTATGAATTAATTACCCCATGTTTACAATTTAAAACAATTAATTTACGTAAAAGGCTAAGATCCACATTGTGCTTCTACTATCACATCAGTTGATCTGCTAGCAATAGTAGATTCAATTGGTAGGCGACGATCACCAATTGCATTATAAGTGCAACTCTTAGATCTTTATGGGACCCATGGCACTAGTGAACAAGCAACTAGTGTCATGTAGGCATGTTTAGTCCCATCTTTGCCTTGGGTCAAGGTCTCACCGCTTAACTCGATTAAGTCATCCAATTTGAGAACGTGCGAGAATATATCTAGGTCCCACGCATAGAGAATAGTCACCTTGGGTTACAATTCAACCTAGGTCCCACGCATAGGCAAAAAGTAATTGCAAGTGTTCTCAAAATTGGACGGCGTGACTTAAATTTTGACGGGTAAAAGTTTTGATGTGAATCAAAAGGTGTACGAAAAGAGCGTGCATTCATCCTTCGTAGGACAAGTTAAAAACATTTCTTAACTTAAGTCTAATCATTGTTTTAATTTATGTGTGTCAAGTTGTCCATTTTCATGACTAATATAAATCCTACGTAGATAATAAAGTTTGGACAATACATAAATAAAATAACATACATAACAAGTTTAGGTGTTATTTTAAGAAACAATGATTTTAAGTTTCAAAAACTTAGTAAAACTAAATCATAAGACTTAGTTTTGAAAATGGTTTGTGTTTCGTTTTAAGTTTTATAGAAACTATTTGCAATTTTACATATGAAACAAGATATATAAAAAGCAAAACAAACACACAACCACAATATGCAAAGCCTCAACCGATGAAAAAACCTATGCTTGGTCTCGTGAGCCATCACGAGAACCAAGAGTCAACTAGGGACAACCACACAACCACACGGAGGACTCCCACTTGCTCCAAGACAATCAAGAGCAAGTTGGAAGCCCATGATTCACATGAAAAGTAGTTTCTGTCCTTCCAGAATTTCTGTGTTAGAGGGCCCAAAAGTCCATGAATGAGGCTTCTCCGGGCTTAGCTCAAAACTATAAAGTTGTAGGCCCATGTCTTGGGTACCTGCAAAAAACATTTCATCCAAAAAGACCTTACCAATCACCGGGAAACTCCATTTTACCAACTGGTGTTCCAGCAGTCATTTTCGGCAAAAACGTCTTTAACTCTTTCGCCATTCATCACCAAGCCACGATTACATTATATTGAAAGTAAAATACAATTAATCTACTTTTAATCTACTAAAAAAGTGTCCAAACAATGGCTACAACCAAAATAGTATAATTACATAAATGCCGAAACATTGGCAAAACCCCAAAACACGAAATTAAACAACATTCACAACCATCCAATGCACAAGTGGTCTAGGCTTTCGTCGGCTTTGCATATAAACATAATAATACCATAATATTATGAATGAAACATGGTGTTGGCTAACTCCATGGACAAACATGCATGTATTTGCCATGGAAAACAAAATAATAACAAGAATTAAATTGTTAGCCAACGAAAACGAAGAAATTAATTGACAAGAATTAAAACCCCGTTAGGTACATGTTTCCTATGACTTAAGGGTCAAAACCCACTGATATTAGGACCTTCCAAATACCATTTAACCACAGAAAATATGGCCTTAGGGGCTGAATTAAAACCGTTTCAAAAACCGGTCAAAAACACGCGTTTTAGGCCATTTTTCACGTACCCGACAAGTAACCAATTAGCGTATGCATAACAAATGGGCATGGGACCAAAAAGTGCGGATCATAAGACCCCTAAAGGGTCGTCCTATGAGAAAAAAATTGGAGCCCTAGGGCTGTTTTAACCATGACTTCAAAAATCATCAAAAAACACCCGTTTTAGCCATTTTTATGCATACCCGATAATCATATGGCACATATGATGGCTCGTGATACCACTATAGGTGATGTATGAATATAAATATATATAAGAATCAAATAAACGCAGCAAAAAAACATCACCAACAACGGATTCATATTGCCATATGATCAATCAATACAATAAACAAGATAGTTATACCTTTGTAGCGTGCACCAGGAGTCACTAACAAAATCACCACCAATATCACCACCCACGAATGGATCAAGAAACCAAGTGATCAATAAGGTTGATCACGTTTATGATGAAAACACACTACACGTCATAGAACACCACCCGATGCTAGTCATAACCTATAACCCGTTTCTTGTGTACACCTACAATAGAATGAACCAAGAAATGATCAACCAACAAACCCACCCTTTTAGGGGGAGGGTTGTCACGTTTTTCAAGAGAGGGAGAGAAGGAATAGGAGTGATTTTATGGTATTTCCATTATGTTTATCAATCCCATTAAAGACTAAATCAATTTAGTCTTATGATTTAGAAGTTACACATAAGTCCCTCAAAAGATCACATATTCCCCTCTTGAACTCCTTATGACCGGCCATGATAAGGCTCACAATGGGCTTGCCCATTGTTGGCCCCGTCCTAAAACACTAAGTCTAACTTCGTGTTTAATGGCCCGTTATTGATCCCGAGTTACGTAGTCATTTATATATTGTAAATACGATATCTACAATCTATAAAAAGTGGTGTCTCTGTGTATAAGTGTGTGACCCCATAAGCTCACATATGTATAGCCATATAATTATTTATTATGACACGAGCATACTCCAACATCTTGGTCAACATGTGATGGTTTTACTAAGGTTTCTTCTTGTGTAAGCCTTCTTCCTGACGTCGTCACTCTATATCATCTAACGTCGTCAGGTTAAGTCCTGACGCCTTCATGTGTAAATTTACTCTGGGCCGTCACGTGTAATCTGACCCTGACGGCCTTGGGGACGCCGTTAGGCCAAATTGCCTTGAAATAGTTCTGGGTCGTCATGTGTATTTGCCATATCCACCCCTTTTTCCAAGCTTGACGCCGTCACTTGTAGAGCCTTGACGCCATCAGGTACTGTTCCCAGCAAGGATTTTGAGACTTTGTCGTTTTCTTCACTTTTATGCTCCAAAAACGTACAAAATGCTTCCTTTTCCAAATTTCTCTCCAAAAGTACCTAAAAAGACAAAAGGAACGATTTAGGGCAATATTTGATCAAATAATCTCGAATTAGGGCTTAAATGACCCCCTAAAAGCGGTACACATTTTGCTTCATCAACAACACATAGACATGTTGTATGATTATTGGAAAACTTATCTTCAATTGAACATGGATGGAACAAGGGTCGAAACCCTTATTGTTACTGAAAATTCATCTTGCGTTTTACAAAGAAGCTCTCCAAAAGTTCCATACTTAATGAATGAAAATTAGAAAACTATATATAGATTTTACACCTTGACGGCGTCACGTTTTAGCTTGTGACACCGTCGACTCGCCGTCAAGATAAAATTTGTATTGCCTAGATCCACTTCTGACGCCGTCATGTGTAAATATACTCTGGGCCGTCACATGTGTTTTGACCCTGACGGCCTTGGTGACGCCGTCAGGCCAAATAGCCTTGAAAATGTTCTGGGCCGTCATGTGTATTTTCCACATCCACCTCTTTTGCCACTCTTGACACCGTCACTAGCATTGCTTTGACGCCGTCAGGTACTGTTCCCAGCAAGGATTTTGAGACTTTGTCGTTTTCTAAATTTTTTCGCTCCAAAAACGTCCAAAATGCTTCCTTTTGTAAATTTCCTCTCAAAAGTACCTAAAATGACAAAAGGAACGATTTAGCGCAAAAATTTATCAAATAATTACAAATTCGGGCTTAAATGACCCCCCAAAAGCGGTACACTTTTCGCCTTATCAAATACCCTTACACTTGAGATTTGCTTGTCCTCAAGCAAATGCGCTTTTATTCTATTCAAAATACAAGTTAGGGGTCATTTAACACTAAGATAAAAGTAATTACAACAAATAATCATTCCACTTAAAACCAAAAACAAGCACGGAGGTTATACACTAGCATCTCACAAATAGTGTTTAGATACTCACATCTCTCGGGTGTAATAAAGTATATATCACAATAAGGAAATGGAAAACATCACTCACTACCTGTCATAGCAAATAGATTACCATAGGTTTGGGAAAGGATCAAACCTCCATCACTTGGCATAAGCACCTAGGATAAACTATCAAAGAGGTCTTTTAAAGGGTTATAACATGAGGTGTAGGGATATGGTAAACGCGGTTTTGTTAGATAAAGGCAACATTTACTGGTGGCGAGTTAATCATTTTGGTTAATTACATGTACAATATGGCGTTGCTAAGCCAAGACTTGACTCGACTTAAGCTAATAAATCAAAGATAACAAAAACATAAAACAAACATAGAATGAAATGGGATGGTAGTCCGTATGTTTTTCTCTTTTTCTTTTTCTATTTTTTTTCTTTTTCTTGATTTTTTCGATTTTTTTTTTCATACACTTTTACCCTACCATCCAAAATATTACATCATAGGGGAGTTACGTTCCCCTTACACTTGAACTTTTACATACTTTACAATTAACTATTCTAATGACTCGAATCAAGATAATCAAAACACTTGGAGTACTTTTTAAAATTAACGCACATATGGGGGTAATAGATGATGTTCTTCCCCATTAATCCATAACATAAGTACTTTACCCATGAGTCCTAATCGTCCCAAAAATATGTACAAGATATGACTCGACTTAGAAACCATGTAATCAATTAGACAATTAACTAAGGGTTTAAATAAATAATAATAATGCACTAAAGATAAGTGCATACACAGAAGGCTAAAGCGATTTGGTTGCACATTTGGGGTGGATTGTTGATGAGGCGAAAAATGAACCACTTTTAGGGGGTCATTTAAGCCTGAAATTAAATTTATTTGATCAAATATTACCCTAAATTGTTCCTTTTGTGATTTTAGGTACTTTGGGAGTGAAATCTGGAAAAGGAAGCAATTCGGACGTTTTTGGAGCATAAAAGTGAAGAAAACGCCAAAGACTTAATTTTCCATGCTGAGAACAGTACCTGACGGCGTCAAGAGGAAAACCATGACGGCGTCAAGAGTAAAAGTGGTGACGACCCAGTGCAAACCTGACGGCGTCACAAGAAGGGCGTCAAGAGTTAATTTTGTGATGGCCTGCATAAGGAGAATACATGACGGCTTCAGACCCAGATCTAGGCAGTCCGAGGAACTATTTGGCGGCGAGATGACGGCGTCAGACATTTGTTCTTGACGTCGTCACCTTCTAAACTCTATATATAGTTTTCTAATTTTTCATTCATAAGAGAGGAACTTGTGTGTAGAAACTAGGGCCGAACTTTGTAAACCCTAGCTCATATTTTACAGTACTTTCAAGGGTTTTCACCCCTTGAATCCTTCTATGTGCTATTGAGATAAGTCTTCTCTTAATTCAATCAATATGTCTATGTGTTGGTTGATTATATCTTGTGCTTGTTTTGATTTCAACATGCTAGGCTAGATCTATCTTGTGTTTGCTTAGATCTAATGAAACCTAGATGTTAATTATGTGTTGATTACTTGTTTATGGTTGTATTGGATGAATGATTTCAATGTTAGGCTTAAGAAAACTGGCAGATCTCCATTGTGTAACATGCTTGAACGTCTTAGGAAACATGAACCGATGTGTACTAGGTTTTATTGGTTGTATTTAATGCATGAGTAAATTCTAATGATCCCATGTTAGGAGCTTCTTAGCCGGCTCAACATAGGAGTTAAGTAGGCACTCATAGGATTGGGGAAGTAAGTACGCCACCCCATGAATGGTATTAAGGAATACAATCCGTCATCCACGCAACTATAACAAGTAATTAACGTGTAAAAGATATCTAGGGAGTAGTGAAATCTAAGTAAACACATTTCTCTCACATATTGCTCACAAATTTAGTATAATTTAGTTTATTTTCGTTTTTAGTATTTTATTTTGATTGCATCTTAGTTTTGGGTTAGTTGACTAGCAACTAATTCCGCCAAACCCCTTCAAACCCGAGATTTTTACTTGCTTTCTAAAAAATTATAAAAATACAAAAAGAATCATCCCTCATCTCTAGACCTAGTCTTTAGGTTTTCTAATCCTAGCGACACTATTCCTAGCTGAACGATCAATCCCCCGGTACTTATCATTATACTATACTACATCGATCAGGTACACTGCCTGGTGGGGGTTGTAAGCTTCTCGAGATCCCTCAAGAGGTAAAGCCTGGTGCAATCCCCACGCATCAATTGTAAACAAATTCTTCCTTTGACTAAAATGCTTAAAGTTAGAATGAAAAAGATAGGCTCGGAGGGGTGTACTAGGGGTATCGTGTACTAAAAATGAGTACAACGCAAAGGTGTGGGAAAATTAATTGACTTTACTAGTCAAGGTAATTGAATTAAATGGTCAAGTAATTATGATACGGGTTTAACACAAGGGATATCCTAATGCGTCTTATCATGTAGTAAATCCTACTACATGAATGTAGTCTCATTAGCGGTCTCGGGATGCATCACTAACGCAAGTTCTAGAATCTAAATACTATCGGTACACTAATAAGCACTAATAATGAATGCTTTTCCTAACAAATCTAAAGGCGAACCTCACATATTTGGGTGGAAAATTTTTCTGAGTGGTACGGTTTTTGTGCTAGTTATACAACTCCTATCCATGAGACGCTCATTAAGGCTAAAGCTTCACTCCTAAATGTTGTAAAAAATTTTAAATTTGGCGCTAAAATTGCCCTAACAAGTATTTCTCTTTGTTTTATTACACACCTACTATTAAACAAACAAACTTACGCATAATTGTATTCTCAAAAGTATCATCATTTACCCTCCCCTTACACTTAAGCTTAACATTGTCCCCAATGTTCCATAAAAAGATATAAAAGTAAATAAGGTAAAAGAATGAAAACAAATACTCCCCTGATTCGTTTGGTGTGGATAGTGTGTCAACAAGGTTAGATCTTCTTCCAAGAAAATGAACTTTGAAAGCTTCCCTCCAGAAATATAAATCATCCTCTTGTCCAATGTAACCTGTTAAACCTGAGAAAACAATCAAGGCAAACCTCGCGTAAAATCGGCAGCAATCTATATATACTAAAAATCCTAGAAAACAAATTAAGATATAATGCTTGTGGAACGAATGTTTGCAGATTTCCTGGAGTTTATAAAACTAAATAATCAACAGAAACTTTAAGACTCTGGTATAAACAAAACTCGCAACTTTTTTTAGAATTTCAGTACTTAACGCCATCAGGTTTTAACTCCTGATGCCGTCAGAATGCTCCTACAAAAATCTCATGTTAAGTTTCCGTAAAATTTCTAGAAAAACTTATGCCTTACTTCCTGGAAAATCCTGCAAAACATCATTATGACTCGACACAAGCATTTGACTCAAACAATTACTAATACACATGTTCATTTAATATTGTTGTGGTTCATGTCCAATTTCGTTCTTATAAACAAATTTGGGTTTCCTTACACTTAGCTTTTGCAAAATACCTTTATATGTATGTAATTAAGACGAAGTTAAAAACAAAATAAAGCATTTTCACAATTTACTTTGAACAATGATCCACAAACAATAAAAATAAAACACTCATACGGAAACAAATAAAATCAAACAAACAAAGCAAATAAAACAAATAAAACATGGGTTGCCTCCCAAGAAGCGCTTTTCTTTATTTACGAGTCTTGTAGCTAGACTCAAAGTCATGGGTTACTACGTGACCTCGTCATCGGTTCCTATTCCTAGGTCATCCTCAATCTTAGTTTTGTATTCCGGACCTAGTTGCAAGCATTCCTTGTAGAAACCAAATATTTTATTCATAACATAGTCTACTCCTCTACGTCTATCCTCATCATTCCTATAGTAGACCGCTTGCTTGTGTTCCTTTTCAATGTCTGACAAGAGCCGGAATTGTTCAATCTTATATGGCATTTGGTAAGCTATCTCATCGCTCTCATTTTTGAACCTAACTATCCCTAGTTACGGGTCATAATTCATCTTAGAGGCCACAACAAATGGCTTTCCGAACACTACTTGACTTAAACAACCATCTATTATCGGATGAATATCCTCTACAATCACAAAATCGGTAACATAAGTGAAGTTTCCTACAAAGACATGTAATCCTTTCACTCTTCCAACAAAGTTACTCATCCAACTCGTGTTGGGCATCATCCTATATCCAAGTTGCTTCTTCATTACCCAATTATAATAGGTCCTAGTCATAATGTTTATGGGAGACCTAAGATCGATATAAGCTTTCCACACATGCATATGCCTAATGTTGCATGGTATGTTGATGTTAGAGGGATCACCCGCTTTGATGAGTGGTGAACCAAGGACGTATGGTGTCTCTGGGTCATCGAATAGATCCTTATGGTATTCCCGTTCTTCCTTGGTGGGTAACCTATCGAAGTATTCCTCTACATTTTCTACTTCCTCAACTCTCTCTTCCTTTTTCTCTACAACTTCCTTAACCTCATTCGTGTCACTTTCTTCCTTATTGTTGTCAATCGGCTTAATAGTAACTACATTGACAAAGTGGACGTGTTTAGATGATGAGGGGTCCGTAATTTGGATTCCGCTACTAGTGTCCCGAGTGTCCTTCTTTGGTGTAGTTAGCACTTGGTTGTTGAGAGCTTTCAACAAGTTGTTAATTTTATTGGTCATCTCCGCTTGCTGTTGATTGAATTCGGATTCAAACTTAGCTATGCGGGCCTCTTGAGATGCCATAAATTTGGACATCAATCCTTCAAGATTATTGGTACTACCATAGTTGTTTGAAGGATTGTTGTTGAAAGTACGCTTAGTGGCTGGACCGTTTGATTGGTAACGATTAGGTAGGTTGGAAGAATTGTTTTGGGGCATGTTTTGGTTTTGCTTCCACCTAAGGTTCGGGTGATTTTTCCAAGAGGGTTTGTATGAATCACCATATGGGTTTTGCTCGGGTTTGAAAGTGTACCACTTGTCTCCCGCTCCGTCGGTACGCGAGGATACGTAATCCGCAAAAACTTGTTCGGGGAGTTCCACGCAATCACGAGTGTCATGGAGACCACTACATAATTCGCATGAAGAAGTGATTTTGTTCACTTGGCTTGAAGGTTTAGGAGCTCGTAGGATTTCATGAGAAACTTCACTTGGTCTTCAAGTTCCATGATCCTACGGTCGGGAGTGCTTGAATTGTTCGAAGGCAAAGATATTGCCTTGACCGTTTTGTTCAAATCACGGGGATCATTCCAACTTTCGTTGTCATAGAGAGCAATATCTTCTATGAGTTCCCATGATTCTTCCGCACTTAGATCACGAAGCTTGCCACCGGCCGATTGGTCAATGGTTCGCCTTGTGGAGAGATCGATATGGTCATAGAAAATTTGAACTTGGAGCCAAAGATCTATGCCATGATGAGGGACTTTTTGGGGTAAGTCCTTGAAACGAGTCCATGCTTCATAGAGAGTTTCACCTTGACGTTTTTGGAACATCAAGATATCATTTCTAAGCTTAGTAGTTCTCCCAGTGGGAAAAATTGAGCAAGGAAACGAGTGGTGAGATCATCCAAAGAGGTGATGGATCCCGCGGGTAAACGCTCAAGCCATTGACTAGCTTGGTCACGTAGAGAGAATTGGAAGAGACGCAATCGGGTAGTCTCTTGAGTTACAACATCAAGGTCTATGGAATCAACAATTTTTAGGAAATCCTTGAGATGTTGATTAGGATCTTCGGAACGAAGTCCATGGAATGCACATCCGCTTTGCACCAACCGGATGGTGTCGGATCGCAAGGGAGACACATTGGCTCCTTGAGAGAGCTCAATGGTGTTTCGATAGCCTTCGTGGCTAGGACGGGAGTACTCTCCTAAAGTTCGGGGTCTAGGAGGTTGGTTTGGTAGTGGTGGGTTTTGTGGGTGGTTTTGTTGTGGTGGGTTGATGGGATCAAAGAGATTACCACCTTCCATGATGGCGGATGGTAAAAGTTACGAACAAAGAAACGAAGAAATAAGATAGACTAAAGAAACCTATAAAAATAAAATAAAAATATTACTAGAAAGGA
The DNA here is from genome assembly GCA_030686995.1 of Artemisia argyi. Lineage (NCBI taxonomy): Eukaryota > Viridiplantae > Streptophyta > Magnoliopsida > Asterales > Asteraceae > Artemisia > Artemisia argyi. The sequence continues at coordinate 125,200,107 of CM060684.1, forward strand.
ATCTAGCAAGTAGACCAAATAAAAAGAAATTCTAACCTAGACATTAACTATTCCCCGGGCTGCGGCGCCAAAAACTTGATGCGTGGAATTGCACCCTCGCAAAAGGTTTTACCTCTCAAAGGATCTTGAGAAGCTTGCAATCCCCACCAGGCAGTGTACCTGTTCGTTGTAGTATAGTATAGTGACAAGTACCGGGGGATTGATCGTTCAACTCAGGAATAGTGTTCGCTAGAATTAAAACGTCTACTAAACTAGGTCTAAAGGTGAGGGATGATTCTTTTTGTATTTTTATATTTTTATGAAAGCAAGTAAAATCTCGGGTTTTGAAGGAGTGGACAAAATTAGTTGCTAGTCAACTAACCCAATTAACTAAAGATGCTATCAAAATAAAATAAAATAAACTAAAACTAATTTGTGGTGTGAACAATAATAAGAGAAAATGTGTTTACTTAGATTTCATTACTCCCTAGATATCTTTTACCGGTTGATTATCTTGTTACAATTGCATGGATGACGGGTTATATTCCTTAATACTAGTCATAGGGTCGTGTACGAAATTCCCTAACTCTCTAAGCTCCTACTTCACTCCTATGTCGAGCCGACTAAAAGCTCCTAACATGGGATCACTAGAATTCGTTCATGCATTAAATACAACCTTAAATCATAGTACACCTCCGATCATGTTTCTTAAGACGTTCAAGCAAGTTACCAATTGGAAGTCTGCCAGTTTTCTTAAGCCTAACATCGAATACAATCATCCACAACCATTATAAACAAACCATCAACCAATAATCAACATCTAGGTTTCATTACATCTAAGCAAACACAATAAAAACCTAGCCTAGCATGTTAAAAAGAAGAAAAGCATAAGATAGAATCACACAACACATAGACATATTGTATGATTATTGGAAAACTTATCTTCAATTGAACATGGATGGAACAAGGGTTGAAACCTTATTGTTACTGAAAATTCGTCTAGGGTTTTACAAAGAAGCTCTCCAAAAGTTCCACACTTAATGAATGAAAATTAGAAAACTATATATAGATTTTACACCTTGATGGCGTCACGTTTTAGCTTGTGACGCCATCAACTCACCGCCAAGATAAAATTCGTATTGCCTAGATCCACTTCTGACGCCGTCATGTGTAAATATACTCTGGGCCGTCACATGTGTTTTGACCCTGACGGACTTGGTGATGCCGTCAGGCCAAATAGCCTTGAAAATGTGTGGAAAATTAGAAGGGGGGTTGAATAGTTTTACGTCTTTTTAATTTGTTACAAAAGATTGTTTGAAAGTTTTCTTTGTTTTCAAAAATTTAGATTCGATACTATGTGATATCAAGTCTTGCACAATATGAACAACAATATATATGTACGATAAAGAAATAATAATGCAAGTAAAGAAATAAATGAGAGATGGAAAGATCTAACCGCGAGACAAGAGATTTATAGTGGTTCGGCTACAAGGTCACCTTCCTTGCCCTACTCCACTCCCCGAGCACCTAACTCGTGAGTTTTCTTCACTATGTCAACAAGCTCCCTTATGGCCGAGAAAACCTTACACACCACAACTTCGTCACAACTTGATCACAACTTCTACACAACTTCTTCACACCAATCTACTTCACACCAATACTTCTTCACACCTTTCTACTTCACACCAATCTTCTTCACACCTTTCTACTTCACACCTATCTTCTTCACACATTTCTACTTCCTAACTCTTCTTCTTCACAACAAACTACTAACCTATCACACTACTTATATACCTAGCTAAACTATCGTCTATCAAACATTCACAACTAATTACACAAAGAGATAGATACAATGGATGATGCTCTAACAACTTAGATGTGGAGATCACAACAAGTTGTAATACTTCTTGTCTTGAGGGATAGAAGTATTCTTCTCTTGCACTTGATAGGATGATGTTTGGATCACTTTGAAACAAAGATTTATGAATGTATGATCAAAGGATTAAGAGAATGGAAATGGAGATATAGAACAGAAAGTTTAGGATTGCAAAAGGTGGGGAAAAATTCCAGATTTAAGGTGGTATTTAAAGGCAAAGATTCTAACAACTGGAGCGTGCCGGTCCCCTTAAATCATGGCCGGTCCCCTTAATTTTAAGGGGATCACCCCTTATAATTAAGGGGGCCGCCCAGCTATAACGGCTAGAAACTTTGTCTTTTAGTGGGGAAAGTTTATTTGGTGAAAAACTAAGTGATTTTGGTTAAAAATTTGAATTCATATATTTAGTATGAATAAAACATTTTTCTTTATTACCAAAAGTGTTTTTCAAAAATATATAATAAGTTAATATATTAAAATAAACTTTGTAATAATAAATTAAATACCCCTTTGATCATAAATTGCACTAAACACTTTGTTTATTCATACCTTAAGTGAATTGGATATAAAGAGAATGTTAATCACTAAATACTTGTTTATGTCATAAATTTTAGTTCAATGAGTTTATGTTTTGTAATAATCAAAACATAGAGATATTGATAATATGTTAATAATGTTTTTAGGCATTATTTATGTCAACAATCTCCCCCTTTTTGATTATTACAAAACCTTAAACTCAATAGATCTAAAATTTATTTTTAGACAAGTATTTTAGAGTTTACTATTCTCTTCTCCCCCTTTTTGTAAAATCAAAAAGGTTAAACCGAGTAAGCCTCATAGAAGAAGTTAAACGGGTAGAATGCTCCCCCTTGATGTATGCTCCCCCTCATTTGAGAGCACCAAGGAAACGAGCTATGGAAAGCTTGGCTACAAAAAAATATGTGAAGAGAACAAGACATATATATGCAAAGCAACAATCATGCAAATAAAAATAGATTCATTCAAGCATGTATAATCATAGAAATGATTAGCATTACAACATTCAATATGCTTGAAGCATATTGATTACAATGAAGCAAAAGAAAAGACATAGTCCTATATTGCCTAAGAGAGCACTTGGACTTGCTTGCAACCCACAGTTGATTGTTTTATTTTCTTGAAGGAGAAAATAAGCATAGAGCTTAGTTGTTAGATGGAGAGGGATATGGAGTGGGATATGGAGCGGAAGAGGTGGATCTTACGATGTTGTATCAAGTTAACGGTGGTATTGGATGAGGACGAGTGAGAAGATATTCAATCCAAGAGATATCTTCACTCAAGTAGAGAATTTGTTTTTGAAGAAAGATGCTACAAGGACAATAGTGAGTGTGGTTTGTAACTTGATCCAAGTTGAGAGAGTGGGGTAGGCAATTGTCATAGGGTGATGATGGAGGTTGCCCTTTGTTGCGTTGTGCACGATGCATAGCAAGGAGATCACTAAGATCATGGATTTGGGTTATTTCATCACGGAACTTTTGCTTTTCCGTGGCAATGTGGAGAGAATCATTGTGTTGATATGGATGAATTGGGTTTGTGTAGTTGGAATTGTAGTTTGATGGTTGATCAAACTTGTATGGATCATTATAAGTGGTTGGAGGATGAGATGTGTAGTTTGGCATAAAAGAAGATGTTTGGCCAATGTTGTATGGTTTGTAAAGAGGATCAAATGAATGTCCTTGTGAATTTGGTGTAAAGTTTGGGAAGTAAGTGGTTGGAGGTGTTGAGTGATTTCCAACTTCATTGGTTATGATGGATTTGTTTCGCGGGCTTTTTCTTTGCCAAATGGGTTTTTCCGTCATCCTTGCTAGCTTTAAGGCTTTTGGTTTTGGTTTGTTTGGAGAAGTCATGAAGGGATGAATGGAGAGTGTTGAAGATTGGGGATATTTATAGTGTAAGATTTGTGTGTTTGTGGATGGATAAACTTTGTTTGGGAGATTAGGACAAAATATGTTGGTTAAAATTGGGAAATGTAGGTTGAAATTGGCTAAAAAGCAGAAAAGATTCTGTAAACCCATCCAGCAGATGGCTTGTCCCCTTAATTAGGGGGCGGTCCCCTTAATTATTAAGGGGACCGCCTTACATAATTAAGGGGGCCGCCCATCTGGTGATTCCCAGTTGCCAGAATTGGGTTTTTGGTAGAAAATTTGCAGAAAGGTTGTGTTTTTGGATTTGGATTCAAGCAAGTTCAATTCCTTTAGGCAATATAGCATCTAATCTAATCATGATATAGCATGCATGCAAAAACACTTAAGTAAAAGAGCAAACAAACAACAAATAATAAGCTAGAGGAGACAAATAAAGGCAAGAACACTTAATCTTCCTAAGGCAACTATCTTAGATCAAAGGCAACTAGTGAGTCAAAAAATATATATATGCAACAAATGTGGAGTTGTGATTGTTTCGACTTCTAAATGCAAAGAAAAAAAATCTCTTAAGAAACAATCCAAAATCTCCTTGATTCGATTTTTGCTTGATCATGAATGTCAAAGATATATATTAGATTATATACCTTGACAATTTATGTGAGAGTTTATGCATGATTTTGGAAAAAGGTTTTTAGCATTTGTCAACAATGCAAGGAAAATGATGTTCATGTAATTCCTAGATGTGAGAATAGTTAAAAAAAAAATTGATTGGGTTTTACAAAAGAGTATATGCAAAGAAAATAATATTTTCCAATCTTTAATTTTGTGTGAAATAGATTCCTAGACTCAGAAATGGAGAAGTGGAAGAAAAGTAAATCTTATACAAATATTATGCAAGAAAAAAAATTGTCTAAATGCAATAGAATTTAGTCAACTTGTTCCATCATTCCTAATCCTAAACGCAAGTGATTGAATAATTCACGCTTAAGGGGTTTAGTGAATATATCCGCAATGTTATCTTCCGATGCAACTTTTTCTATAGATATGTTTCCTTTTTGTACATTATCCCTAAGAAAGTGGTGGCGTATTTCTATATGTTTAGTTCTAGAGTGTTGCACCGGATTTTTACTTAAATCTATCGCACCTTTGTTATCGCACATAATGGGAACATTTTCTAACCTAATGCCATAGTCTATAAGAGTTTGTTTCATCCATAGTGCTTGTGGACATGCCTTTCCAGTGCTTACATATTCGGCTTCGGTGGTAGAAATAGCAAGAGCGGTTTGCTTCTTCGAAAACCAAGATGTTAGACAACATCCCATAAACGTGCAAATACCGCTAGTGCTTTTTCTATCTACGTAGTCTCCCGCATGATCCAAATCCGCATAGACGATGGTTTCTATACCGGATCCCTTAGGATACCATAATCCTAAGTGTATAGTGCCTTTAATGTATCGGAAGATACGCTTAACCGCTTCTAGGTGAGAGGTTTTGGGATCCTCTTGAAAACAGGCACAAAGGCAAACACTAAACATGATATCGGGTCTACTTGCCGTCAAGTATAGTAAACTACCTATCATTCCTCTATACTTGGTGTTATCTACGGACTCACCTTCATCATCCTTTGTGAGTTTCACTTCCGTAGACATGGGAGTTTTCATGGGTTTTGAGTCTTCTAGGCCAAATTTCTTAAGCATTTCCTTAATGTACTTAGATTTGTTAAAGAATATTCCATCTTCTAATTGTTTTATTTGTAATCCTAAGAAGAAGTTAAGTTCACCCATTATACTCATCTCAAACTCATCATGCATGATTTTGGCAAATTCATCACACATGTCTTGACAAGTTGATCCAAATATAATGTCATCAACATATATTTGAACAATGATGAGATTTGGGTCTTTCCTTTTAGTGAAAAGAGTGTTATCTACCATTCCCATGGAATAATCATATTTAATAAGGAAAGCTTTTAATCGATCATACCAAGCTTTGGAAGCTTGTTTGAGTCCATACAAAGCTTTCTTTAACTTATAAACATAATCAGGTTTTGCGAAGTCAATGAATCCTGGAGGTTGTGCCACATATACCTCCTCATTGATAAAACCGTTAAGGAATGCACTTTTCACGTCCATTTGGAATAACTTAAAATCTAGGGCGCATGCATAGGCAAGTAATATCCTAATAGATTCTAGTCTAGCTACGGGGGCATAAGTTTCGTCATAATCAATTCCTTCTTGTTGATAATAACCTTGGGCAACTAACCTAGCTTTATTCCTAGTAACTATTCCATTTTCATCTAACTTATTCCTATATACCCATTCAGTTCCTATGATGGTCATATTCATTGGATTTGGGACTAATTCCCAAACATCATTTGCCTTAAATTGATTTAATTCTTCTTGCATAGCTATAACCCAACTTTCATCTTTTAAAGCCTCATTAATATTCTTAGGTTCTATTGCTGAGAGGAAACAAAAGAAATTATTTTTATCTTGGGCTTGTGACCTAAGGGTTCTTTGGTTAAGATGTCCTATTATATTATCTAATGGATGTGATCTAGATTCTTTAACATTTACAACTTCGTTATTTCCTAAGTTAATGTCTTCATTATCATTTCCTATGGGTTTTGTTTTACTAACCTCAATAGCTTCGTCTTCGACTAAGTCATCATCTTCTAAAGGTAAAGTTTTAGGAGGTGGTGGTGTTTCATCAAATGTTACATTTAGTGATTCTTCTACTTTCATGGAGTGTTTGTTAAGTATTATATATGCTTTACTATTTTGTGAGTATCCTAAAAATATTCCTTCATATGATTTTGGATCAAACTTAGTGAGGTAATCCTTAGTGTTTAGAATATAACATTTACTTCCAAATACCCTAAAGTAGCTTAAGTTTGGTTTTCTACCTCTTAGTAACTCATAAGGAGTTTTTCCTAGAATTCTCCTAATTGATACCCTATTAATAATATATGTTGATGTATCTACAGCGTGACACCAAAATTTTTGTGAGATGGATTGTTCATTTAACATTGTTCTACTCATTTCTTGTAGTGACCTATTTTTTCTTTCTACTACGCCATTTGATTGAGGAGTACGAGGAGCGGAGAAATTGTGAGATATTCCATTTAAATCATAATATTTTCCGAATTGTACTTCGTTGTCAAATTCCCTACCATGGTCCGTCCTAATGGCTACTATTGTGCATCCTAATTTATTTTGAATTATTTTACTAAATATTTCGAATTTTTCAAAGGCTTGGGTCTTGTCACTTAAAAACCTAGTCCACGTGTATCGTGAGTAGTCATCTACTATTACAAAGGTATATTTGTTTCCTCCATAGCTCCGCACAGCGGATGGACCAAAAAGATCCATATGTAATAGTTCTAGGCACCTAGTAGTGGATACTATATTCTTAGCTTTGTGACTAGCATGAACTTGTTTTCCAATTTTACATGCATCACAAAAATGCTTGTCATATTTTAGATTAGGCAAGTTTCTAACTAGTTCTTTAGAGGCCAAAGATTGTATTTGTTGCATGTTAGCATGTCCTAATCTCCTATGCCACAATGTGGAGTTTTCGTCTAGGGTCGTTAGGCATATCCTATCCTCAGATTTGTTTCCTAGTGTCATAACATATATGCCTCCTTTCCTGATTCCTCTACCTATAATTTTTCCATTCTTAACTATTTCGCTATCCTCTTCGGTAAAGGTAACTCTACATTTATTATCGCATATTTGTCCTATACTAAGCAAATTATATGTTAAATTATCTACATGCTCTACATTTTCAATAGTAAGTGAGTCTTGAGAAATCGTACCTTTGCCAATGATTTTTCCACGTAAGTCACTACCGAAAATAACGTTACCTCCATTGTATGCCTTGTATGTAGAAAATAGCTTGTGATTCCCTGTTATGTGCCTCGAACATCCACTATCCTTGATCCATTCGTCAGGCTCCAAGTCAATTCCTAAACATATTTCATCGGTTCCTTTTGCCATAAAACACTTTTCGTCTCTTGGTTTTTCCACTTCTTCTATGTCACTATCACTCCATATTCCACTAACAAAGGCGCCTTGATTTTCATAACCCGGCGGCTTTAGACATTCGCCAATGAGATGATTTGGACTTCCACATCTAAAGCATTTTCTTTTCCCATAGTTATCACTTCTATTTCTTTGGAACGGTTTTCTTTCGTCTCGTGGTGATCTAGTGAATCTTCCTCGTCTCTTGAAGAATTTCTTGAATTCTCTTACGGCCATTGCATATTCTTCGTCTTCACTCTCGTCACTTGAATCATCATTGTCACTAGGTTCCTTTTTGGCTTTTAGAACAATGGATTTGGTTTGTTCTTTTTTGACTTTGACCGTTTCCGAATCTCTTCTTATAATTTCTTCATGGACCTTCAAGTTGCCAATAAGTTCATCTAGTGATAACGTCATCAAATTCTTTGATTCTTCAATTGTCGTGACCTTAGCTCGCCATTTCGGATGCAATACCCTAAGAAATTTCCTAACACAATTTTTACTAGAAAATGTCTCATCAAGTGCTTTTAAACTTGTGATAATAGTGTTAAATTTAGCAAAAGCATTATCAATTGATTCCTCTTCCAGAATCGTAAATTGTTCATATTGTTGTACAAGAAGATCTATTTTGTTATCTTTAACTTGACTATTACCTTGGTGAGTAATTAGTAAAGAATCCCAAATTTCTTTTGCGGTTTTACACATAAAAATTATTTCATATTCTTTGCGTGGTAACGCATTATAAATAACCATTTTAGCCTCATTATTTTTTGCTAGTTTCTTTTTCAAATCATCATTTTGTTTTTCAAAAGATACAATTTCATCCATTTTAGTTTCAAAATTATATTAAATAGGGGGAAAATCACCAAAGGTAATGACATGCCAAAGATCAAGATCTTTTGATTTCACATAAGTTTCGAATTTATTTTCCCAATATAAAAATCCATCACTTTCAAATAGTGGTGGTCTTTGCATAGATTGCCCTTCTAAATATTTTAAAGATTCCATAGATCCTTACAAGTTTTAAAATACAATATATTTTAAAAGATCTTGCTAAACCTGGCTCTGATACCAATTATGGAAAACTAGAAGGGGGGGTTGAATAGTTTTACGTCTTTTTAATTTGTTACAAAAGATTGTTTGAAAGTTTTCCTTTTTTTCAAAAATTTAGATTCGATACTATGTGATATCAAGTCTTGCACAATATGAACAACAATATATATGTACGATAAAGCAATAATAATGCAAGTAAAGAAATAAATGAGAGATGGAAAGATCGAACCGCGAGACAAGAGATTTATAGTGGTTCGGCTACAAGGTCACCTTCCTTGCCCTACTCCACTCCCCGAGCACCTAACTCGAGAGTTTTCTTCACTATGTCAACAAGCTCCCTTATGGCGGAGAAAACCTCACACACCAATTTATACACCACAACTTCGTCACAACTTCTACACAACTTCTTCACACCAATCTACTTCACACCAATACTTCTTCACACCTTTCTACTTCACACCTATCTACTTCACACCAATCTTCTTCACACATTTCTACTTCACGCCTATCTTCTTCACACCTTTCTACTTCCTAACTCTTCTTCTTCACAACAAACTACTAACCTATCACACTACTTATATACCTAGCTAAACTATCTTCTATCAAATATTCACAACTAATTACACAAAGAGATAGATACAATGGATGATGCTCTAACAACTTAGATGTGGAGATCACAACAAGTTGCAATACTTCTTGTCTTGAGGGATAGAAGTATTCTTCTCTTGCACTTGAGAGGATGATGTTTGGATCACTTTGAAACAAAGATTTATGAATGTATGATCAAAGGATTAAGAGAATGGAAATGGAGTTTTCTAACAGAAAGTTTAGGAGTGCGAAAGGTGGGGAAAAATTTTAGATTTAAGGTGGTATTTATAGGCAAAGATTTTGACAACAGGAGCGTGCCGGTCCCCTTAAATCATGGCCGATCCCCTTAATTTTAAGGGGACCGCCCCTTATAATTAAGGGAGCCGCCCAGCTGTAACGGCCAGAAACTTTGTCTTTTAGTGGGGAAAGTTTATTTGGTGAAAAACTAACTGATTTTGGTTAAAAATTTGAATTCATGTATTTAGTATGAATAAAACATTTTTCTTTATTACCAAAAGTGTTTTTCAAAAATATATAATAAGTTAATATATTAAAATAAACTTTGTAATAATAAATTAAATACCCCTTTGATCATAATTGCACTAAACACTTTGTTTATTCATACCTTAAGTGATTTAGATGTAAAGAGAATGTTAATCACTAAATACTTGTTTATGTCATAAATTTTAGTTCAATGAGTTTATGTTTTGTAATAATCAAAACATAGAGATATTGATAATATGTTAATAATGTTTTTAGGCATTATTTATGTCAACAAAATGTTCTGGGCCGTCATGTGTATTTTCCACATCCACCTCTTTTGCCACTCTTGACGCCGTCACTTGCATTGCTTTGACGCCGTCAGGTACTGTTCCCAGCAAGGATTTTGAGACTTTGTCGTTTTCTTCACTTTTTCGCTCCAAAAACGTCAAAAATACTTCCTTATGTAAATTTCCTCTCAAAAGTACCTAAAATGACAAAAGGAACGATTTAGGGCAATAATTGATCAAATAATTACGAATTCGGGCTTAAATGACCCCACAAAAGTGGTACACTTTTCGTCTTATGATATATTGATGAATTATATGAGCTTTCGATACTTAATAGACTATGTATGCTATTGTAGGTTCATGAGATGTGTCGTGGAAGAAATGAAGCTAAAACAAAGAAACAAACTCAAGTTAAGAATCTCCCGCACCTATCCACTGTTTTGGCCATATCTAGAGCATACGGACTCTGTTTTACCTCCCGTTCGCAGCCACGGAAAGCTAAGAGAATTATCTAAAACTTTTATTCACATGCCAAGAGCTAGAAAAGAACACAAGTACATCGTACTTGGCATGAAGTACGGCGCACTTTACAAGTAATACAAGTACGGTGGGTTTTGTTTGCAAGTGCGGAGCACTTTGCTCCTGATCAGTTATAATGCATTGAATTGAGTCCTATCCGATCATTTACACTCCTAATTGGTCCCCAAGTGTTCCTAAGCCTATATGAACCCCATTTGGCCACAGGAACTCATGTTGGAACATATACTATCTTACAACTATAGTTGAAGAGAAGGAGGAGTGGTGAGGGTCTTAGGATCCAATGATTCAAACACCCCTTTATCCCATCGAGCCACACCTATCATCTCCATACTCCTTAACCACGAATTACATAAGTCTACCACCATTTATAGATCACCATTCATCACTTTTACATAACCTAAACATAATACTTGGAGGATTCACCCCAAATCCTTTCAAGCCTCTAACATTAACCTTGTTTCCAAACACTCCATTTGGTGCCACGTTGCGGATTTGCAAAGGTAAACGTGACATTCCCTCGGGTATATTCAGTAGCATAGGTTGTTGGTTGTTAATGGAACCTTGGGTTGTTGGACTCGTGCTTGTGGTAGTCAATATATTGGTTTTTGGTTCTTTGTATTCGTATTACTCGCATAAACGGATTTGGTACATTTCTTTACTAATAATATTGAATATGTTGCTGAGTTTTATATGTTTGTGATGTTGGTTATTGGTTTGGTTGTGATATGCTTGATTCTCACTTACTTGGACGATATTAGTATTACTTGTGAATATAAATGCTTATTAATTCGATATTACTTTTGCTTGGAGCTTGTTTATCCTTTGATTGATTATTGCAACTATCATAGGTCGAAAGGGTTAGTTGTTATGATTATATTTTGGAACATCTGTCTATAATGGTCCAATATCATGCTTGTAGAAATTGTGTGATAAATTGCTAAACAAACCAAGTTGAATGATGTTTAAGACCCTTCCTTATGTAGAAATTCCGGGTTGGGAGGAATTCATTTGTATGCATATTCGATATAAACCATTCTTAATGCGCTCGTGATGATGTAGTCTATAGGTCGAAAGGATTCTATATCATTATTGGTAGATATGTTTGTTGCGTTAACACACCCATTAATTGTAACCTGCAAGATTTTGTTTATATAAGTCTTGCTTTATCTCTATCTATTATCTTATGCGGATCATAACTTGTTTGTTACTTTGCTTTGCTATACACACGTTTAGCTATTTGATCTGTGACAATCATTTGGTTTTGTTACTTGATAAACATTCTGTGAATTGCTACAAATCTCTTGGGACGACCTGGTCTTACCTAAAAACCTTTACTATTAACGGGGGTTATACTTTACCCATTTGTTTTGTGTATTAAGGAATCTGTAAAACTAGTATTATAAATTTAAAGCTTTCGAAACACATCAAAGTTTTTGGCGCCGCTGCTGAGGATTTTTTTAGTTGTTTGCAGATTGTTTGCTAGTCTTGTGCATCATTCGTGTGTTTTAAATCTCTTAAAATCTGTTTTATGTTACTGTAAGTACGCCGCACTTCTCTTGAGGTGCGCCACACTTCCCCTGTTCTCGTTTGCTATTTTGCAGATAAATCCTGTAAGTACGCCGGTTCTAACACCAAGACCGACGCACTTATGTCCTGTGATCAAAAGGTACTCTTAGCTGATTAATTTCAGTGGTAACACAAAAACCCAAAATTGCTAGACTCAGGTATGTAATCATTTGGAATTATATTTTATTTGATTATACGCCTTGTAAATTTGTGAATATTTAGTGTGTCATTTAAATGAAAAAAACCAAAAAGATTTTTATATTTGTTTTATTTTATTTTATTTTATTTTTCTGGCGTGTTTGTGTGTATATAAATAATCATGCTTTCGTTAGTTTGTTATTTTTCCTTGCATTGCACCTTAAAAAAATAATAATAAAAATAAAAAAAAAATGAAAATTTGCAGTAATTACGCCGCACTTCTTTTGGAGTGCGCCGCACGTTCCACCTGCATATAAAATGTTCAATTTTGATAAAAATAAAACCAGATGCATTCCTTTTATTTTTTATGTTTTGTGAATACATGTTACATGTTTTTATTTGTTTTTGCTTCTTAGCGTGCATGTTTGTTTGTTTGCATATTCATCATAATAATAAAAATTCATAAAAAAATGTTTCAATTTTGTTTTGATTAATCTTCTGTGTTTGCATTGTCTGTTTGGTTTGTTTTGTCAGTTTTCTGCATTCGTATATACTATAAAAAAATAATTCTCATACTGATGTACGACGCACATTCTCTTGTGTGCGCGGCACTATTGGTCCTAAAAAATATATTATTTTTTTTTCTTTCGTATCTCTATCATTATAGTTTTCTTTCAGGTTTTTCTGTTTTGTATTTGCGTGATTGTTTGCTTGTGTGTTTAAATAAAAATATGAAAAGAAAATTAAAAAATATTTGATCTCATAATAAAACCGCCGCACATGTATTGTTGCGCGGCTCACTTTTGTCAACTTTTGTTGTGACCCTAGTTTGAATTTTTGAAATAATAAAAAAATAGACTCGATGTACGCCGCACTTTATTTTAAGTGCAACGCACTTTTTAGTCTGCAAAAATATTTTTAGTTAAAATTTATTTTCTTTGATCGTTTGGGTATTATGCTACAGTGCCTAATGCCGTCAGGTGTAAATCATGACGCCATCTAGATAGACCTAACAGAATTTTTATGTTTTGTTTCCTGGAAAAATTTCTGGAAAAATTTAATAATTAAAACCTGTAAATTCTGTAAAACATTCATTGTAACTCGATACAAGCATTTGACTCAAATAAACACATGAATACATGCTAATCATTCATTGTTAACTTTCATATTCGAATTCGTTCTTTTAAAACAAATATGAACTTCCCTACACTTATCTTTTTATAAAATACATTTATATTTAATTAAGACGAGGTTAAAAATAAAATAAAAATTTTCACAAATTTATTCAAAACATGAAAGATAAACAATATTGATGAAGTATCTATACGACACAAACAAACAAATAATTAAAAACATGAGTTGCCTGCCAAGAAGCTTTTGTTTTTGTTCGAGTCACGAGCCTAACTCCACCCTTATTTAACAGATATAAGGAAGATTAAGTGCTAGTGATAGTAGCAATACACACCCTTAGGGTGGAAATATGCCACGTGAGGTGAATGGGTGTGTGTGCATGGCTTCCTTCATCCTAAAACTACCCAAATTATATGGTTTGATGAGTGGATTGGGGCCTTTTTCAATTCCTAGATTTAAATATAAGGATGGAAAGTTGAGTAATGGTTGAGGCTCCGGATCATCAACACTAGTAAACGCCCTAGAACTTAGAGAAAGGTTATCACTACAAGTATTCAAACCTATATTCTCTAGTTGTGCTTGGTCCAAGGGTTCTACCTCTATTGGGGTTCCTATAGTCTCTTCTACTTCTTCTGGGTAAGTCACGGGTGGTGTGTATGCCTTGAATGATGGTAGGACTTGTGGGGTACTTTGTGGGCTTGGATTCTTCACTTCATCCTTCATCGTATCTAGATCACCTATGTGCTTATTATGCGTTTTAGTAAAATCTAACCCCAACATAAACCTAGGTATCTCAACACTAACATATTCATCCCCAAACAAACTTGGTTGATCCTTCAAATTTGTAATCAATTGCTATGTAATTATGTTTGTTGGGTTGTCCCATTTATAATCGTATTGAGCTAAATCCTCATGAATTTTCCATGCTTCTTCAGCATTTAATTCCAGAAATTTATCATCTGTTGCATGATCAATGTCCATTTGCGTGTATTGGTCGATACGATGGTAAAATATTTGAATTTGGGACCATAAATCCAAGCTATGATAAGGGACTTTTCGGATTAAATGTTTGAAACGAATCTATGCATCATATAGAGATTCACCTTGATGTTGTTGGAACATCAAGATGTCAATTTTTTGTGAAGTGGGTAGATTTCATGGTGGGTTGTATAGTGGATTCGCATTCTCCATAATGGCTAACGGAATAGTCAATGGAAACTTTTAAGAACAAAGACACAAATAAAAGATAGACTATGAGAAAGCTAATAAAAAAAGAAAAATCTCACTTGATAGGAATCTAGTGAGTAAACCTAAACGAGATAGAAATTGAAACCTAAACTACTCCTCGCAGCGGTGCCAAAAACTTGATGGAGGTGTGGAAAACTAGAAGGGGGGTTGAATAGTTTTCCCATCGTTTTTAAATTTATAAAAACTTTGTTTACAAAATCTTCGATTCTAGTTTTATGTGAGAACACGTGAGTAAATGACAATGTAGGTAAATAAATAAAGAGATAGAGATGGAGAGATCGCACGACAAGACAAAGGATTTATAGTGGTTTGGCTACGAAGCACCTCTTCGCCCTACTCCACTCCCCGAGCACCTAACTCGAGAGTTTTCTTCACTATGTCAACAAGCTCCCTTATGGCGGAGAAAACCTTACACAACTTTTGCTTACACCAATTAACGACACTAAGCTAGATGTCGAGTCCTAATAGTAGCTAGAACCAATCTCACACCACTAATCACTACATACCTTCTTCACAACTTATACACACCACAACTACTACACAACTTCACTACTACAACTTCACAACACTACTACTTCTTCACTACTTCAATTCACAACTACTAACACACTTAGATCTATCTAATACACACCTTCTACACCTCTACAAATAATTTACACAATAACTAACAATATTTACAAATCTAGAATACTTCTTAACAAGATGTTGGAGGAGTATTCTTCTCTTGCACTTTGAATGATGAGGAATTGGATCACTTGAAACAAAACTAATAAGTTTATTATCAAAGGTTTTAGGAAGATGATTTGAGAGGATTTGGATAGAAAGTTCTAGTGCAAAAGGTGAGGAAAAATTACAGATTTGAACCAATATTTATAGGCAAAAGATTCTGACACAAGAGCGTGTGCCGGGCCCTTTAATTCATGGCCGCCCCCCTTAAAATTAAGGGGGCCGCCCACCTGTAACGGCCAGAATCTTTTGTCTTTTCTGGAGAAAGTTTATTTGGTATAGATTTAACTGATTTTGGTTAAAAATTTGAATTCATATATTTATTACGTAGTATGAATTAAACATTTTCCTTTAATTACTAAAAGTGTTTTCTAAATATATAAAATGTGTATACCATTTTATATAATTTGTAATTAGTAAATAAACATTTCTTTGATCATAAAATGTATTAGGCAATTGTTTATTCATACCTTAAGTGATTTAGTTGGATGTAATGATATTTTGTCACTAAATACTTGTTTACGTAATGATTTTACATTTAATGATTTTATATTTTGTGATCGTCAAAACATAGGGATATCAAAAAATATTAATAACGTTTTTACACATTATTTATATCAACAATCTCCCCCTTTTTGATGATTACAAAATCTAAACTCATTAAATCAAAAATTATCATATATGCAAGTATTTAGTGAGTTTATATCACTTCTCCCTCTTTTTGTGAACATCAAAAAGGTTATCCCGATGTCGTATGAGCTCCCCCTTGATGTGTACTCCCCCTCGTTTTAAGGTTATAAGACAAATCGAGATATGGAATGCTTGCAAAAATATTTAGAGCACACAATATATATGATTCATGAAATAAATATAAATAACGCAAGAAGACTCATAAAAGTGCAAAAATAAATCTCAACAAGCATTCATTATTTAATAGAATATATTATGTTAAAAACATAATCATTGTTACATAAGCATACATATATGCTTTTCTTAGCAAACTACATTAGATAATACTAGGTTGCCAACTAGAGGTCTCTAGGACTTGCTTGGAGATTGGAAGCATGGAGCATGGATTTTAGTGGAGGTAGACTTTTGTGGGAATTTTGTTTGGAGAGTTTGGAGTGGTTGATGGAGGTGAGCTTGGAGCGGAAGAGTTGGATTGTTGTGTTTGTGATGGTGGTGGAGAAGACCTTGTGAGGAGATACTCAATCCAAGTGAAGCGCTCATTGAGAGCAACGGTTTGTTTTTGGAGAAAGATGCAACAAGGACAACTGTTAACATGATTCTCAAGTTGGATAATGTTGTTGAATGGTGAGGATAGAGTGGTAGAGGGTTGTTGAACCAAATTGCGTTGAGCAAGATGTAAGGCAAGGAGAGCACTAAGCTCATGGGCTTCTTTGAGCTCCTCAACGAACTTTTTATGTTTGGAGGAAGGTGATGATGGTGGAGTTGGATTATTGTTGGGGATTGAGGCTTGATTGGGATTGAGTATGTTCCTCAAAAGGATCATTTGGAAGAATTGAGTGAGATGGATGTAGAGTATTGTTGGTGATTGAGATAGTGAGGTTGTCATGTGGAGGTAAAATGAAGGTTTCATTTGGGTGGAGTGGATGTTTAGTTGTTGGTTGGTTGGAAACAACATCATTAATAGATGAGAATTTTTGACATGTATCAAGTTTTCTTCTCCACACGGGTTTGACGCTGATCCTTGCACCTCTTGTGGGCTTGGATCTTGGGTGATTGGGGGATGACATGATGGATTGAGTGATGATTAACGATGAATGAGGGTATTTATAGTGTGATGATTTAGTGTTTATGGAAGGATAATATGTGGTGGATTTGATAGACAAAATATGTTTGTGAATATAGGGAAATGGGGAATCAAAATAGGGTGAAATGGGCTAAAAAGCAGAAAGCAAACAGGAAGCCTCGACCATCAGGTGGTCGGCCCCCTTAATTAATGGTCGGCCCCTTTAATTTTAAGGGGGCCGCCCTTGATAATTATGGGGGCCGCCCAGTGTCTGGTTCCCAGATTGCCAGAAATGGTTTTTGGCAGAGATTTTTCCATAAAGATGTGTGTTTTGAGGTTTGGTTTTGGGCAAGTCCATCTCTTTAGGCAACTAAACAAATATTATCTTAATGAAGTATGCATAGAAAGTATATATGTAGGCAACTAAGCATATAAAATAATTTCATGCAAAGACAATAATGTAAATAAACAAATAAGCAAGTCATGTATCCTAAGGAAACTAACTTAATGTAAGGCAACTAGTGAGTAAGAGACTAATGATGGAACAAATGTGAATAATTGATTCTTGACATTGTTCTAGTGTGTGCCTATATGCAACAAATGTGGAGATGCGATAATAAATATATCCTAAGAAGCAATCCAAAATCTCCTTGATTCAATTTTCTTATCCATGATTGCCAAGGATATATATAGGATTGTATATTTTGATAATTCATGTGAAATCTTATGCATGATTTTAAAGAAGGTTTTTAGCATTATTCAACAATGCAAGAGAAAAAAAAATGATTTTCATGTGTTTCCTAGAGGTGAGAATTATTTTGAAGTGAATTGAGGTTTTTCTTTGAAAGTATATTTATGCAAAGACAAAATATCTCAATTCTTGATTTTTTGCAAAATAGAATCCTAGACTCAGAATAGTGGAGAAAATAAGAGAGGAATGAAAAACAGATGCTCAGATGGCCGGCCCCTTTAAAGTGAGGCCGGTCCCCTAAATTTTAAGGGGGCCGCCCTTATAACTTTAAGGGGTCCGCCCATCTGACAAAAAAAATTTCAGAACATTTAAATTTCAGAAAGTTTTAGACATTTAAGAAAATTCAATCAATTTGCTCCATCATTCCTAATCCTAGACGCAAGTGGTTAAATAATTCACGCTTAAGGGGTTTAGTAAATATGTCGGCAACATTATCTTCCGAAGCCACCTTTTCTATTGTTATGTTTCATTTTTGTACGTTATTCCTAAGAAAGTGGTGACATATTTCTATATGTTTAGTCCTAGAGTGTTGAACGGGATTCTTACTTAAATCTATGGCTCCTTTATTATCGCACATTATAGGAATGTTTTCAAACCTAACGCCATAGTCTACGAGAGCTTGTTTCATCCATAGTGCATGTTGACATGCCTTTCCAGTGCTTACATATTCAGCTTCGGTGGTTGAAATAGCAAGAGCGGTTTGCTTCTTGGAAAACCAAGACATTAGGCAACATCCCATAAACGTGCAAATACCACTAGTGCTTTTTCGATCCACGTAGTCTCCCGCATGATCCGAATCCGCATAGACAATAGTTTCTATGCCGGATCCCTTAGGATACCATAATCCTAAGTGTATAGTGCCTTTAATGTATCGGAAAATACGCTTAACCGCTTCTAGGTGAGAGGTTTTTGGGATCCTCTTGAAAGCGGGCACAAAGACAAACACTAAACATGATATCGAGTCTACTTGCACTAGTACAAAAAGTTCTATTGGTCACGCATGCTCGATTTTGAAATGTCACACTGTAACATTTATACGTGACTAAATGTACCAGAATAAAATAAACAGCCACACTTGATCCGACTTGTGTAACCATTTCGGAATTCTATTGTCACACATTTAAATATTTATGTGACTAGAGGTAACTGGAAAAAAAAATTTGGATTATTTAGTCACTTTTAATTCGGGACGTGTGACAGATACAAATCAGCTCGAAACAATAGTCACATTATAGATATACATATGTGACAAATATATGTCACACAATTGTAAATTGTAACCAAAATAGATATATGGTCACATGAGGTAATTGTGTATGTTGTCACACCCCCAAAATACCTGACTGGCAGCGGAATGGAATACCTGGGGGTGACTGTCATAGCACCACAGTTACAGTTATATTGAACGACCTAAAGTGTCGTTTGGAAAAATACATCGTTTGATCATTAAAACATTCAGAGTTTACAAAACATAGGTCCCAAAAAGGTGTTGCAAGTTTATGAAAAACAAGTTCAATCCAGATCAAACGTTTCATAAGTGCAGGAAACATATATATGTGAGATGCGTCGACTCCGCGACTCCATGAAGGTCCAAATGCATGCAAGCAGGAGCTACCTTAATAACCTGAAAATACATTGCTAAAACGTCAACACGAATGTTGGTGAATTCCATAGGTTTGTAAGTTAAATCGTATGTACATTAGCCACAAGTATAAAGTAAACCGACAAAATGTCAAAATGCTACATTGTCTCTTAAGCTCATGACCCCGAAGCTAGACATAATATTGTATTGGCCCCAAAGGAGTGTTTACCAGACACTCAAATAGTTTAGACATGAAATGCATCCATAATTCTGTTGGAGCAACCCAAACACGGATGGAGGCGTCACCCTCGATAGATCTATCCACTCACTCTCGCTTGGCATTATAATTAACGGTCCATGATAATAAAGGGGACTTAACTTGGTAGTAAGGCAACTTAAGCAATGTATGAAATTGAATACTTGGGCATGTACAAAAGTAATTGATGCAATGTATTCTCCCCCGTGGGATTTGAAATCAAATAAGTAATTGAAAATGGGGCTATGAAAACTCACCTGAAGTGATAGTACAATGTGGTGAAATAATCGGGACAACAAGGCACGTACACTAGCAGCAACCTAAATGAATGAATATGATCTACTTTAGATCATGAAATGAGGTAATGAATATTCATGCACATGATACCTATACCACTCGTAACTTGAAAATACTTGTTATCGTCAAAGTAGGTAATTTCCATACTTAGGAAAAATAAGTCCAATTAGAAGTATAGAAACTTATCGTAATATATCGTATATAAAATGTTAGTGTTATATTCCTTGTTTTGAAAACCTTAAAATAACGTCTAGTAGTCGCATAAATAAACCTTGGGTCATACGTACTTCGTTAGTTAAAAATAAAATCCTTGAATAAGAAATCTAGAAAATATATCATTTAGTACGTAGTTATATTATTTCTAGTAGTGACTAAATATATATATATAGTTTTTACGATTTTAAAACGTATATAACTTGGTCGTTTTAAGTTCATTTTCCTCGTTCTTTATATCCACGGATTCGTCTTAGTATGCATTAATATATTTTCGATAGCTCGGCTCCTCTAGGTTACGTCTAACGCCTCTATTTGTCCGTTGAAAATTGTCAAACAGCATGCAGTTTTTCAGAAAAGTAGTTTTCGTCAATTAACTTGCAAAAATCATAACTTCTTCGTTATAA
Source organism: Artemisia argyi (assembly GCA_030686995.1). Taxonomy (NCBI): domain Eukaryota; kingdom Viridiplantae; phylum Streptophyta; class Magnoliopsida; order Asterales; family Asteraceae; genus Artemisia; species Artemisia argyi. The sequence goes on from CM060684.1 coordinate 125,220,907, forward strand.
ACTCGTTTTAATCCGTTCTTTCGCCCACGGCTTCGTTTTTGAAATTATTTTCTAAATCTTTGGTCAAAAATTACCCATCACCTACTGAGTTTCCCACGTTTTAAAAATATGGACAGTAGGTATATGTAATGTTTCAAAAATCATTTCTAGGGTTCCAATCTTGTTCCAACTTCAACCAAACCACTTTCAATCACCACAAAATTAGTCTAATCCTACCATACACCTTCTTAGGGTGTCATGGGTTCCTAAACATCATAAATCAAGTGGATCTAACAAGAATCTAACTATAATCTATTTCTATGGCTCAAAAGTTAGATATGTATAAAATGGAGTGGTATAAATAGCATATGCATGTAGATCTAGTATATATATCATATGAATCTTGTAAAAACTTGGTAAAATCATAAAGATGAGTTTGATATACTTACTTCAAAGATTGGAGAGTTTTGAAGATGAACACCTAATTAACCTAAAGGTTTTTATTTCAAAATCTTAAAATAGGTAACTAATGGAACTTGAAATATACTTGATCTTGAAATTTTTATGGTTTCTTCTTGGTCTTGGGTTCTTGGCTGATCCAAAGCAAGAGAGAAAAGAGAAAGAAAAGTTTGCTTTTAGATCTTGTAAATGAGGTGAAAAGATAAGTTTTTGGTATATATATTATATATATTAGGTAATAATTGATACATAAATGATATGGTAAGTATTTCAAAATGTGTAAGAAATGGAAAGGGGGGGGGGGGGCTGCATTTAGTGAAAAATAGGAAGAAAAAGTGGAGTAGTGTAAGATAGTTGGTGATTATTTGGTATTATTATGTGTATATAAATAGTTTTAGGGAATACCGGGTACCGAGTTAACTAAAATAAATTTTAACGGAGTTAACTGGGACATAATAAAGTCATAAAAATTGTGAAAATATGTTTGGTACAAGTATTGAGTGTTTGGGTGATTATTGTTTAGTTTCTACGAAACCCGTCGTAATTATATTAAACTTACGATATTAATTAAATAAATTTCCAAAATACCGGGTAAATTAATAATATAATTTATATATTATTAAAATGAATATAAAAATATGTTAGGATCATAGCCGGGAGTGTCGGACGTGTTAGTTACATTATTGATCGCTTGTTAACGTTTATTTAGAAATAATTATACGTAAAAAGTTAATTATACCAAAAGTACTAATTTAAATATCCTACGAGTGGAATAGTATGCAAGTGCCATAATGATGATATGCAGACTATTTCTAGTCCGTATGAAGTGTCCCAATGATAATGCATGAATTCGCTCCTGAACCAATTTGGTTACGCGAATTTGAATACCCGTAAACTAAATTTACGATGAAATGAGTAATGCACATGAATAGTGTCTTCTCTTCAGAAATGAATAGTGTCATGTGAATAGTAAATTTTCTGAACGCTTCTCGAAATCTCAAACTGACACCAAAAATGATAAATAGTAAAATAATGAATAGTGATCGGTGAATAGTAACTTTCCGAGATGAATAATGAAATTTTGACATCTGAACAAGGGATCTGAAATTACGAGTTGTGAAAGTCTCCCCCTCTAAAAGGAACTTCGTCCCGAAGTTCAGTTTTGGTTGGTCTCTGAAGTATATTCGGTAAAAAGACGTGGATACTTGAGTTGCATTTGGTCTTCCCGTTCCCAAGTAAATTCGGGTCCTTTTCAAGAATTCCAGCGAACTTTCACGATAGGAATTCGACTTTGCTTCAACCGTTCGACCTCACTGTCCCTGATTTCTACTGGTTCTCCCACCAGATTTAGGTTTGTCATTGGGTTCGATTCCTTCCAATGGAATCATGAGTCACTAATCTGAAAGTCGTTTCTCGGAATTGAAATTATGAAACATGTTTGTGTAATCTTGCTACTTTCCAACAAGGCTTAAGTCTGAGGGTTACTGGCCTACTCTGTCTGAAATATTAAATGGTCCAGTGTACATCGAGTTTAACTTCCAGGATTTTTCTGAATGGTATCTTGCCTTTCCTAGGCAGAACTTTTAACGTGACCCTACCACCAACTTGAAATTCTAAGGGTTTACAACTTATCGACTTGTAACTGATTCTTGATTTGCAGGAAATTCCTGGTTATTTCATGAGTGCTTACAAGAATAGTGAGTTTGGCTTTTTCCGCGTTCGGTCCGTCAATAGATGATCAGTGCTTCTTGAGGTTTACAATGTAATATGGGTAATATATGTTGCAGAACTCTGCCAGAACTCAAATTTTATATGCCAGCTGGTCGATTCTAAAATGAATCTTAAATGGTCTAAAATACTAGAGGTTCAATTTCTCGTGTTACCCAAAATTGTCTCATGCCTCTCCAAGGCAAAGCTTTCAACCTAGTTCGTTCTCCCACTTGAATCTAGAAGGTTTGCTGTCCAGGGATACTCAATCCGCATGATGTGCGTCATGCACTAACCTAACTCCTACCAGTTTCACGTTGCTTGTAACTGGTTCTTGACTTGTGAAATTTCCTTTGTTGTTCCATAGTTTAGTTCTAGACCAGTGAATTTAACTTTCCGATTTCGGTCTGTAAATGGGTAATTGGTACTTCGACCATAAAGTGCCTCAAATAGTGTAGTCTCTACGCTCGTGCAATAACTATCGTTGCAACTGAATCTGATTTATGATAAATGGTTAGTCCAACCATTTCCAAAGTCAATCGCTCACTCTCTGAGCATATCCTTCTTTTGTTTGAATTGTCCTCTCGCTTTGACCACTGGTCTGAGGATGATAGGCGGTGTTTACATCTAAATGGGATTCCGAAGGAAATCTTAAAATGATTGCTAGAAGTCTGAGGTGGTTTGATCACCTTTATCAGGAATAATTGAAACGGTTACAATGAATCTGGTGACTAACTCTACAACGTTATACTTTTTGAAAAGGGCGGTATACGAAGAAGATAGAATATGGGTAACACTTTGATTCCTTGTGTTTTGGTCTAATGGGTGCTAAGACATGTGTCTTTCTTTGCATATTGTGCTTGGTCTCCATTACTGACGTTTGTAATCGATCTATAGTGTTCCTCCTAATTTCCTTCATCACACATTCTAATATTCCTTATTGTCAAATCACAAAGCCCTAAATGCATAAGCAATGTAGTATGGTGATTTGTTTTCAAAATTTATCTCGCGATTTTTGAGTTTTTGGTCGAAACCTTTTTCTGAATAAACGAATTTAGGAAACGGAACAAGTGGTTTACTAAATAATATCTTTCTTGATGATTCAAAATTCGATAGTTATGAAATGTGACGCGGTTTTCAAACATGTTGTGAGTAGGACAGTTTACTAAAGTTTGATGTTTATATATTTCCCATGGTACAATGGTTTGGCTAAATATTGACTAAAAAGGGTCGTATTTGTTTGAAATAGGCAATTTCAAAAATTATTTTCTACGAGGTATGTGATTTTTATAAACACAATTTTGAAATCAACTTCATTTAAAAGTAAAAATACTAACAAGGATAAAATAGTAGGATAGGTAATGTTCGCATAAATGCATAGATGTCTAACATTCGGTTCTTGATATTGGATGATGCCTATTGGCGGGTATCTGGCAAAACTACAAGCCTAGGTATTCAACCAACTTAAGTCCTGAAATGGTTTATCGTTGAAATTGTCATCATTTTGGCAAAATGAGGGTGTCCATTGATACTATGTCGATGAATGTTTATTTTATTTTCACATAAAGCTAGGGAGATATGCTTGGGCCTGATGCCTCTCTTGATGTGTAGGTGAGGTTATCCAGAAGTTCTAGAGAACACAACGCTTTAGGGGAATCTATATCGATATCCATAATTCGAATCAATCATTCTTGGCGTAAACTCACTGCAGGGAAGTTTGCGTTTAGATGAGGCCATCTTTAAATGAATTGCTTTACCGTCTCAATTAGGTGCTTGGTTTATTTCTATAGTGTTGTTTAGCGTACCTTCACAATGTGTTCGATCCTGTATCTCAGTCTTGCTAGTACCTTTGAATGATAGTATTGGACAACTAGGTCAGAGATGGTGGTTAGGATAGTCTCGTGGTATCTTAGAATTGTTGTTGAGTTATAAATTGTCTTAGTGTATACTTCTAGTCTAGGTTAGTAGTTCTGTAAGCCTTTTATTGCTTTTCTTGTATCGAGGAATCCTCCTTATAATTGATAGGGAAAATCTCTCCTAAAGAAGTCAATGGAAAGTCCAACTTAATGGCTAAGTGAGTGACAGGTGAGGTAAGTATCCAGGGGAAAGTTTGTCAGAAAGAGACATTTATAAAAGAGTTTACTTGTTTAAAACGCTTTTACATGAAGATTGTTATTAGCAATACTAAAAAAAATAATTATTTACTTCATGGCATAATCCTTCCTGAATTATACATAGGTGATCAGGCTATGTATAATTGAGGACTAATGATGTGATGCTTGATTTAGTCAAAATAGTGTTACTTTTCTCAAAAGTTTTAGATGGTGTTCAACGCATTGTTATTAAAAATGGTATCCTGATATTTCCTTTCAAGGTAACATGAAAATTATTTCGCGTAATAATAGTAAATACTTGGTGCAATAATGGAAAAATCAATTTATAGGGTGATAATAAAATAGTTCCTTTTAATAATTCCGTAAAACAGTTTCCCCGTATGGTAGTAAAATAGCTTGAAGTAAAATTCGTGGAATGGTTTATTGGATACATGGGTGAATCTTATGGTATGGTAATAGTCTACTAATTTACTTATTTAAAGAATGTAAGCATCTTAGTTCATAACAGGGCAGTGGTTTATGATTATGAAGTGGTCAAGAATATGGTAGTGATATTGAGAGCGTGAAAGATGAACGTGTCGTTAAGGCATCTACAGTCAATTGAAAAGGATAGTCTATGTATGAAAGGATATAGGGCAGAAATTTGGTGCCAATGATTTGAAGTATTCGAGAATTTATACTAGGTAAAATTTGCAGGTTCAAATGTGTAATCCCTCTAGGCATGACTAAAATGTATAAAGAATGGAAATTGTTGTACGGGTGATCTGAGTCAAGTAGGTACCACATCGAATGATGTTTTGATTTGCCATGAATGCAAGCTAAATGTCTTATGGTCAAGTGGAACTTCTCGATATCCTATCATGAAAATGAGGTCTTGTCCCAACGTGACTAAGCTACATCGGTCTCCGAAAAGAATATAAATTTTGTTGAGTAATTGTACCTTGATCTTTTAATCCAACGAACTTATACTAGCGTGAGGGTCTTATTATATGGAATGAGCGAAAAAGGTCGTAATTTGAAGTATTGGTGTTTAAGGCATGGTGTATCAATATTGGCAATCTCTGGTAGAGGGGTTTCTTTCGCATCTAAGGTCAAATAGCAAGTAGGTATAGTGGTTGCTTTCGAGATTTGTTCATGAGTTATGTGTGACAACCGGCAATTTAGGGAGCTATTTTAAAAACCCGCATTACGATTAAAGTTCGTTTATAATTTTTATTTGAAATTTTATTTCACAACGAACTTGTAAGACCTATTTTATGGATGTTTATAATTAATGTTGTTATGGAATTCGTGAATTATTCTCGTAATTCATTCTTGATATAATGCTCGGTGATGTATTCTTAAATTCTCACTTGGTACTACGTTGACTCTGGCACTAGGTTTACCTAACGAAAATTTTTATGATTCGTTTTACGAGTCCGACTATATAATTATTTACGAGATGTTTTTCGGGTGATATTAAAGATTGGAATGAGTTCGGGTTCAGGCCACATGTTTTTACATTTACCCACGTTACCCGCTCCACACCGTAGTAATATTATTATTACTATTATTATTATTATTATTATTATTATTATTATTATTATTATTATTATTATTATTATTATTATTATTATTATTATTATTATTATTATTATTAATAACATTTAAAAAAAAAAAAAAAAAAAAAAAAAAGAGTAACTACAAAGGGTCCTTTGGTTTTCGGTTCACAGCAACACAACACACACCACACCTCACTCACTCATCTCTCTCACCTCTCTCTTTTCTCCCTTTGATAAACCCTAGCCGCCGCACACTTAATCCGGCCACCACCACCACTACTCCGACCACCCTGCAAAACAAACACCACCATCTTCTTCCTCATCAATTCCTCTTTCTTTTGGTATATCATACGCACCCTAAAACATCCATTAACATCACGAAATCTTTATAGATCCGGTCGAGTTTTGTTGTTTTTACTAGATCTTTTTGTTTGGAGGTTCTTGGAGGTGAGTGTAATCGATTTTGGTTCTTGGGAGCCACGACTTGGTATTAAATCCGTGGCTACACGGAAGATCTTTATGGGTGACGAATTAAAATGGTTGGAAAATAAGGTTTTGATGTTAAAATAAAGGTTTGGTATCCGGGTTTGGTGTATTTTTGGATGGTTCGATCGAACCGTGAGTCTAAGACTCACGGCTTGGTGTTAATCCGAGCCATGGTGCTCGAGTACTTGTTCTTTGGGTCGATTTGGGTTCAATTTGCGGATGGATTTGGTTGTGTCTCGAGCCTTGAGCTCGTTGTTGCCTTAGTTCGACCCTTGTGGGTCGCGGCTCTTAGCCGCATTATTATTTTTGTTGCCGAAGACCTTGTGGTCGGATTGGCATTTGGTTGAGACTCGAGCCATGGGCTCGTTATTACTGTGGATCGACTCTTGTGAGTTGCGGCTGTTAGCCGTGATTTTATTGTTAATGTCGAGACCCTTATGGGTCGATTGGCTAATTTGGTGTGCTCGTTGGAGCCATTTCTTGTGACCCTTGATGCTTGGTTCGAGCTATGTTTGGCTCGTGGTGTTACCTCGACTCGATCGAGTCGTATAGACCCGGGTTTGGCTTGGTAAACCATCCCGGAGGTGACTTTGGTTATATATGTTTCATTATGTTTTCTATTGTTAACTTGGTTTTGATATTGTTTTGGTTGTTTACTTACTTGGCCGAACACTTGTGAGTCGAGACCACGTTTGGTCTCGACAATGGATTTTTGGTATTGTGGAGTTGTTGATGAAATGTGTGATTGGGGACCGATTGTGAGACGGTCACTTAGATTGACGGAGATAGGTTAGTCGGGTGCCGTAGTCGGACCCTCATGTTGTAGCACGTGGATTGGGATTGTTTGGACGGAGATGTATTGTTTTATGACTTTTGTTATTATTTTGGACTTGGACAATGAGCCGAGAGTCATGACTCGGACATGTGACCATTTCGTATGACTCGATAATTATTACAAATAAAACATAAATAATAAAACTCGTAATAATAGTTATTGATAATATAATCGTTTATATGAATATATAGACGTGAATAACGGATATATAATTACATAAACGCGTATATTAATAATAATAATAATAATCAAGAGTCGTATTATAAATAATACAATTAGATATATATTAGGCTACGAAAGTGGCGTAATATTATTGAACGTATTATTATTATAAAAATGTGTTATAAAAACGAGAAACTCTCGACAATTATTAAACGTTTAATAAAAATGTCATTTTGTATATATAACGGGTAAACTTATCGAGTTATGCGGAGTCGTTGCCACTCGAGTCCAGGTAAGTTTTATTTATGACTTTCGTGTTGTCACGGATATATGACGATTAATATAAACGTTTTCTATAACTAAATAACCACTTAACCGTAGGGTTGAACCGGGTTATTTGGCTATATGAAATGAATATCTTAATGGGCATCGTATCCCACGACGCCCATAGGTTGTGGTATATGTAAAGTGTAATAAATTGCGAGTGTATATATCAGGAAATCTGGCCAATTTGACGATATATATGAGGAATTTATTAAACTATGATATGTACTACACAGTATTTATGTGCTATGTGCTTTAGGTTGGGTGTAATCTTGGAATGGTATGTTACGTAAATAAATATGAGGATTATCAAATCGACGGATTTGGTAAACTTCGGCGATTTATTTAAATGATATATTGGGCTAATATTAGATCCATAGTTTATCATATTATTCTTTATGTGATCTTTTTGGTTTGTTTTGAGTCGACCCACCACCCGTATGGATACCAAACGCAAACATACACCAAACTAATACGAAATGGATTTTCGGAAATAAAACGGATTCTCGTCCGGGTTTGGGAATATTATAAATTTGAGGAAATGATTTCTGAACGAGTTAATATTGTTAGGTCGTGCCAAGTCCGTAGTTGCTGTTTTGTGAGTTATCATACATCTTATTTCTACCGACTTCTTCTTGCTATTTTCTGGACTTGAGGTGAGTCATAGCCCCACTTTTTACTCTTGAACTATGTTTTCAATACTTGGGGTGAGAAACGTGCAAATTATTTTACGTGGACTATTGTCGCTTTATATTCTTTCTAAACTTGCTATGCGTATGGACTAGGATCTATTGTCAGCTTTAGTCACATATATGTTGTGTGTACTATTCAAGGTTGGCTTATTTGGTTATTGGTGGATTGTCAGCTTTAGTCACATATATGTTGTGTGTACTATTCAAGGTTGGCTTATTTGGTTATTTGGGAATTGTCAGCTTTAGTCACATATATGTTGTGTGTACTATTCAAGGTTAGCTTATTTAGATACTGTAGCGTGCACCTATAGGTTATTGATACTTCGGAGGTTATCCGAGTATTTATTGGTATTGCGGGGGTTACCCGAATATCTATGTTAGAATGGAGGGTATCCGTGTGTTAGGTTGGAGTGGAGGGTATCTGCAGGCTTTTAGCGAATCCTTAGTCTAGCTAGCAAGCGTTTTGCGTATATGTCCACTATATTGTTAGATGAATTTAAACCTATGATCTCACCAGCGAAAGCTGACTTTTAGCACGTTTTCTCAGGTAATTAAGTGGCGAGATGCATGCTTGGAATGGAAGGCTCGGCCAAGGCTCACGGTTTATGGATCTATTTTTCTAAACTCTGATAACTAAATTTGGACCTACTGTTATTTTATATTGGGCCTGACTCTGAATGATGTTGGGATAAATGTAAACCTTAAAACCCCGTTTTGGTTGTGTTTTTATTATGTTTACTTTATCTCGTTCTATATTGTCTTGTGTTGGATACCAATCCCCGTAGCACCCCGAAAGCTTGTTGAGTCTTCCGCTGTATCAAATTTTGGGGGTGTTACAGATTGGTATCAGAGCCAAGGTTATAGAGAACTAGGTAAATAAACGCCTAAACTATAACCGTATTTTTATAGAAAATGATCCTTGACCATCGCCCGCCAGCCCGCCAAGCCGAAGCATCTTCTATTATTTGAGGTATTATGAGTTATTTGAGATGATTGTTAGATTTGGGATTTATTGAGATGATTTGAGGTTTATGGATTTTAGTAATAAGATGGCGTTTTCGAGGAATTATATGGTCTATATGTTTTATAAACATTTTAGTAATGCGGTATTTGAAATTCTTTTTATTAAGATTATATGATTGAACTATTTGATGAGTATTTTTGGTATGGTATTATGAGTTGTGATTTAGTTGTTTTGAAACACTTACACCTACCCTACGCCGTTGTCACAGACCATGGCCTCCCATATGCCCGATGTCGTTGAGGATATTCTTACTGCACCGGTTTTACCTGCACAGTTCACTATGGCATCTGATGATCCTTACCAGATGGCCATGTCTTCAGCTACTGTACCACAGGCAGCTTCTACTTCAGCACTACCTGCTGCATCTACGCAGGGACCCTCATCTTCTCTAGGGCTCCCTGGTACATCGAGGCAGCTTACTCTTCATCAGGCTTTGGCTCGTGTGGCACCACGCTTTGCCCATCGAGCTACGGCACGCATGTCGGTACGCCCTACTCCATCACCTTTACAGATTGATGCTCATTCTCTTCTGTCTGAGGCGCCACCCACATCATTGCGTCGTCATCCCAGATCACCTACTACATCTCCACATGGTTCACCTAGTAGGAGACGACGAGTGATGAGGTACTCTTCTGATGAGGAGGAGGAGGAGTACGCGGGTGAGGATGAGGCTGATGACCCTGAGCAGGAGGATGACCCTCAGGAGGCTGAGCAGGGTGATGATGATGACCCTGAGGAGGAGGATGACCCTCAGGAGGATGAGATGCCTGATGATGATGATGTGATAGCACCACCAGCTCAGGCTGAGGAGCCTGATTCACCTATACACCCGATTGAGCCTGATTCACCTGATCATCCGTTCTTGTTTGTGTTGCCACCTGGTAGTCCTGTTGAGTCGGATGCATCTTCCGAGGTTTCTGCTGAGTATGCAGAGTTGGGTGAGATTGGCAGGTTGTGGGCTCGGATTACTGAGCTTAGTGAGAGAGTTTCACGTGTATCTGATCGACTTGAGAGAGTTATTGGAGAGTTTTTAGCGGATTTGAGAGTTGACTTGACTGTTGTTGTGGGCAGGACTACTGAGCTGAGGAGAGTTTTGATGGATGTCCACGAGCATATCGATAGTTTGCAGCGAGGATTTGTTACTGCTCGTGAGGCCGACCGCAAGCTATGGCAAAGGAATGCCGAGCTAGAGAAGGAGGTGGCTGACCTCAAGAGAGACCGAGACACCCATAGCGTGGAGCTAGGATCGTTATGGAGGGATCTTGATGGCTTGAGGCAGGAGTTGAGGAGCCTCCGCCAGCCGCGTGGCTAGTTGCTTGGATTATGTTGTCTTGTTGCTTTCTTAACCGAGGAGTGTTCGGTTAGAAAAGCTATTTATCATATTTTGATGTATTTTGCTCAGTATTCATCTCTTTTGGAACGATTAGTACGTTTTGTGTTATCAGTTAGTTGGAACGATGTTAGATCGCTATTGTATGGTTGATGGTTATTAGTATATGGTATTATGTGATTTTGGGTGTTATGGAAATTGAGTCCTTATTCGCTTTATTGATGTTACGTGGTGTATTGTTGCTATTCTTTCCATGGATTGGCTTCGTTGAATTACTCTTGTTGAGCATATTGATAAGTTCTATTGGAGACTCATGAACTTGTATGATGTTACAGATCAATGGCACCACGACGAAACCCTGTTAGGGCTACCAGAACTGGTCCTGCTGTGACTACTCCTGGTCGCCGAGGACGCCGACCTACTCGAAATGTTGAAACCCCTACTCCTGACAACCTGGACACCACTAACCGCAACAACAGGAATCAAAATGTTGATGTTCAGGGAGACAATGATCATGTTCCACTTAATGCACCTACTGTGGATCAAACAATGATCAATCAACTTATGGAACAAAGAGTTGCTGAACTACTAGTTGAGTCAAATCATTCCAACAATTCTGCTGGAACTTTTCCACCTGTTCGTGCTAATGGATGTCAATACAAGGAGTTCAAGATTTGTGGACCCATTGAGTTTGGTGGAACTGAAGGAGTGGTTTACTTAGTCATATGGATTGAGAAGACTGAGTCTGTGTTCAATGTCAATGGTTGTGCGGAGAATGCGAAGGTAAAGTTTGCTTCTTTTACTTTCAAGGATGAAGCTTTGACTTGGTGGAACAACTACCGAAATGCAGTTGGGAGTGATGTAGCTTATGCCATGACTTGGGAGCAATTTAAGTCTTTGCTGATTCAGACTTATTGCCCAAGGAATAAGGTCAAGAAACTAGAGATTGAGTTTTGGAACCACAGGGTGAAAGGTAATGATATGGCGACTTACAATCGTCGTTACCAGGAATTGGCCTTGTTGTGCCCAGATATGGTGAAAACTGAGACTCAAAAGATCGAGAGGTATACTGATGGGTTGCCTGTAGCTACGAGAAATGATGTGATTTCTGCTAGGCCTGCAAACATCCATGAGGCAATCACAATTGCTCAACAACTTATGGATTCGTTGGAATTAGAAGAAGCTGATAAGGAGAAGAATGGAAAGAGAAAGAGAGACCGTCACTCTAAGGGTAATGATCACCGAAGCAAGAGACAAGCTAAGGCTTATGCTATTGGGAATGGAGATAAGAAGAATCAGAACGGTGATGCACCCAAGTGTGATCGTTGCCACCAGCATCATACTGGATGGTGTAGTGTGAAAGGCCAGAATTGCTCAAAGAAAGGACACACAGCTAGGGATTGTAGAGCCCGACCTCTTGCTATGGTTCAAGCTGCTCCTGAGATGAGAAATAAGGCAGATGTTACTTGTTATGGGTGTGGAAAGAAGGGACACTACAGGAATGAGTGTAGAGAATCGCGGAACCGTGGAAATCAAGGCTCGGGTGGTAATGGGTACAATTATGAAAACCGTGGAGCTGGAGGAAACCGTGGACGACAAGATGATGGTGACCAACGTGTGGAAGCTGGAGCTGCCCAGGGAAGAGTGTATGCACTAGGGAACGAGAGAGGAGAAGATCCGAACGTCGTTACTGGTACATTCCTTCTCAATAATCGTTATGCTTCCATACTATTTGATACTGGTGCCGATAGAAGTTTTGTGTCCACTACGTTTGCACCCTTACTAGAGAAACCCCCGATGGCCTTAGGAATTGGATACGATATTGAGTTAGCTAATGGGAATATAGAAAGGATTAATACCATCATTCGCGGTTGCACGCTAAATTTCTTGAACCACCCTTTCAACATAGATCTTCTACCCGTCACGTTAGGAAGTTTTGATGTCATCATTGGTATGGATTGGTTGTCGAAGTATCGTGCTCACATACTTTGCGACAAGAAGATCGTGCGTGTACCATACGGAAAGGAAGTCCTAAATATATTAGGAGACCGAAAGGATTCTAGGAGCCCATCCCGATTAGCAGTGGTTTCATGCACTAAGTTGCCAAAGCTAATGGAGAAGGGATGTTACCTTTTCTTAGCTCAAATTTCTGAGAAGGGAGAGACGAAGAAGAAGGAAAGGTGCATTGGAGATGTGCCTATAGTTCATGATTTTCCTGATGTGTTTCCCGATGATTTGCCGGGAATCCCGCCGACTAGACAAGTAGAGTTTCAGATTGAGTTGATACCTGGTGCTGCACCTGTAGCACGAGCGCCTTATCGTCTTGCACCTACCGAGCTAGAAGAATTGTCGAAACAATTGGCGGAGTTAGCCGAAAAAGGATTCATAAGACCAAGTTCTTCACCTTGGGGAGCCCCAGTCTTATTTGTGAAGAAGAAGGATGGATCGTTTCGTATGTGTATTGATTATAGAGAGTTGAATAAGTTAACGGTGAAGAATAGATACCCGTTACCTAGGATCGACGACTTGTTCGATCAACTCTAAGGATCGAGTGTGTATTCGAAGATCAATTTTAGATCGGGATATCATCAACTTCGAGTTCGCAAGGAAGATATTCCAAAAACGGCTTTCAGAACCCGTTACGGGCATTACGAGTTTCAGGTGATGCCATTTGGGTTGACTAACGCACCAGCAATATTCATGGATCTCATGAATCGTGTGTGTAAGCCTTACTTAGACAAGTTTGTGATTGTATTCAGCGATGACATTCTGTTTTATTCAAAGAGTGAGAAGGAGCATGAGGAGCATCTAAGACTCATTTTAGAATTGCTCAGGAAGGAGAAACTCTATGCCAAGTTTTCGAAATGCGAATTTTGGATTCCGACGGTACAATTTTTGGGTCATGTGATTGATAGACAAGGAGTCCACGTAGATCCTGCTAAGATTGAGGCGATAAAAGATTGGGCTGCACCTACAACCCCAACCGAAGTTTGTCAATTTTTGGGTTTAGCTGGTTATTACCGAAGATTCATTGAGGGATTTTCGAAGATAGCTAAACCATTGACCAAATTGACTCAAAAGAGTGTTACGTATGAATGGGGAGATAAAGAAGAGGAAGCGTTTCAATTGCTTAAGAAGATGTTGTGTAGTGCTCCTATCTTAGCGTTACCGGAAGGTAACGAGGATTTTGTCGTCTATTGTGACGCCTCACATAAAGGATTGGGAGCCGTGTTAATGCAACGAGAGAAGGTGATAGCTTATGCTTCCCGACAGCTCAAAAAGCATGAGAAAAACTACACTACCCATGATTTGGAGCTAGGTGCTGTGGCTTTCGCTTTAAGAATATGGAGACATTACTTGTACGGAACAAAGTGTGTTGTATTTACTGACCATAAAAGTCTACAATACATCTTGAATCAAAAAGAGCTAAATATGAGACAACGACGTTGGATTGAGTTGCTAAGCGATTATGATTGCGAAATTCGCTACTATCCTGGTAAAGCAAAAGCAAACGTTGTCGCTGATGCTCTTAGTCGAAAGGAAAGAATACCACCGTTACGAGTTAGGTCATTGGGAATGACTATCGTATCGCCATTACCGTCTCAAATATTTGAAGTTCAAACGGAAGCGTTGAAAGCAGAAAATAGATCTGCCGAGAATATATTTGGGATGGCTGAGAATGAGAAAGGATTTGTTAAACGTTCTGATGGATTATTATGTTTTGGAGATCGGATTTGGGTACCTTTGTATGGAAGAATCCGGGACTTGATTATGCATGAGTCGCATAAGTCAAGGTACTCTATTCATCCTGGGTCCGATAAAATGTACCAGGATCTTAAGAAGTTCTATTGGTGGCCAAATATGAAGGCAGATATAGCATCATATGTTAGTAAATGCTTGACATGTGCTAAGGTTAAAGCTGAACACCAGAGACCGTCAGGATTACTAACGCAACCAGAACTTCCAGTCTGGAAATGGGAGCGGATTACTATGGACTTCATTACCAAATTACCGAGGACAGCTAGCGGTTGTGACGCTATCTGGGTAATTGTGGATCGTCTGACAAAGTCTGCTCATTTCCTAGCTATTAGTGAAGATGATAGTGTGGATAAGCTTGCGAGGTTGTATGTGAAGGAAATTATTTCACGTCATGGAGTCCCGATATCTATTATTTCGGATCGCGATAGTCGTTTTACGTCAGCTTTGTGGCGATCACTTCAGACGTTAGAGGATATGCTTCGTGCATGCATCATAGACTTTGGTAAAGGCTGGGAGAAGTACTTACCCCTTGCGGAATTCTCCTATAATAATAGCTACCACACAAGTCTTAAGGCTCCACCATTCGAAGCTTTGTATGGCAGAAAGTGTCGTTCGCCTATTGGTTGGGCAGAAGTTGGAGATAGCCAACTCACAGGCCCTGAGCTTATTTTAGAAACTACAGAGAAAGTAGCTCAGATTCGTGATCGGTTGCAAGCAGCCAGAGATAGGCAGAAAAGTTACGCCGATCAGAGACGTAAACCCTTAGAGTTCCAGGTTGGAGACAGAGTGATGTTGAAAGTCTCGCCTTGGAAGGGTGTAATACGTTTCGGGAAACGTGGTAAACTCAACCCACGCTACATTGGACCATTTCTGATCTTAGAAAGAATTGGGCCCGTGGCTTATAGGTTGGAATTGCCACATGAACTGAGCAAAGTTCACGACGTGTTCCACGTTAGTAATTTGAAGAAATGTCTTTCCGATGAGATGCCTGTCATTCCAATGAAGGATATTCGTGTCGATGAGAAATTGAATTTCGTGGAAGATCCAATTGAGATTTTAGATCGTGAAGTTAAACGACTCAAGAGAAGTCGCATTCCGCTCGTCAAGGTTCATTGGAATTCCCGACATGGACCAGAATTTACGTGGGAACGTGAGGACGAGTTCCGGAAGAGATATCCGAAGCTTTTCACTTCGTAGATGAATTTTTCCGAGTGAAACCCGGGACGGGTTTCTTCTGAGACTGGGAGGATGTGACAACCGGCAATTTAGGGAGCTATTTTAAAAACCCGCATTACGATTAAAGTTCGTTTATAATTTTTATTTGAAATTTTATTTCACAACGAACTTGTAAGACCTATTTTATGGATGTTTATAATTAATGTTGTTATGGAATTCGTGAATTATTCTCGTAATTCATTCTTGATATAATGCTCGGTGATGTATTCTTAAATTCTCACTTGGTACTACGTTGACTCTGGCACTAGGTTTACCTAACGAAAATTTTTATGATTCGTTTTACGAGTCCGACTATATAATTATTTACGAGATGTTTTTCGGGTGATATTAAAGATTGGAATGAGTTCGGGTTCAGGCCACATGTTTTTACATTTACCCACGTTACCCGCTCCACACCGTAGTAATATTATTATTACTATTATTATTATTATTATTATTATTATTATTATTATTATTATTATTATTATTATTATTATTATTATTATTATTATTATTATTATTATTATTATTATTATTATTAATAACATTTAAAAAAAAAAAAAAAAAAAAAAAAAAGAGTAACTACAAAGGGTCCTTTGGTTTTCGGTTCACAGCAACACAACACACACCACACCTCACTCACTCATCTCTCTCACCTCTCTCTTTTCTCCCTTTGATAAACCCTAGCCGCCGCACACTTAATCCGGCCACCACCACCACTACGCCGACCACCCTGCAAAACAAACACCACCATCTTCTTCCTCATTAATTCCTCTTTCTTTTGGTATATCATACACACCCTAAAACATCCATTAACATCACGAAATCTTTATAGATCCGGTCGAGTTTTGTTGTTTTTACTAGATCTTTTTGTTTGGAGATTCTTGGAGGTGAGTGTAATCGATTTTGGTTCTTGGGAGCCACGACTTGGTATTAAATCCGTGGCTACACGGAAGATCTTTATGGGTGACGAATTAAAATGGTTGGAAAATAAGGTTTTGATGTTAAAATAAAGGTTTGGTATCCGGGTTTGGTGTATTTTTGGATGGTTCGATCGAACCGTGAGTCTAAGACTCACGGCTTGGTGTTAATCCGAGCCATGGTGCTCGAGTACTTGTTCTTTGGGTCTATTTGGGTTCAATTTGCGGATGGATTTGGTTGTGTCTCGAGCCTTGAGCTCGTTGTTGCCTTAGTTCGACCCTTGTGGGTCGCGGCTCTTAGCCGCATTATTATTTTTGTTGCCGAAGACCTTGTGGTCGGATTGGCATTTGGTTGAGACTCGAGCCATGGGCTCGTTATTACTGTGGATCGACTCTTGTGAGTCGCGGCTGTTAGCCGTGATTTTATTGTTAATGTCGAGACCCTTATGGGTCGATTGGCTAATTTGGTGTGCTCGTTGGAGCCATTTCTTGTGACCCTTGATGCTTGGTTCGAGCTATGTTTGGCTCGTGGTGTTACCTCGACTCGATCGAGTCGTATAGACCCGGGTTTGGCTTGGTAAACCATCCCGGAGGTGACTTTGGTTATATATGTTTCATTATGTTTTCTATTGTTAACTTGGTTTTGATATTGTTTTGGTTGTTTACTTACTTGGCCGAACACTTGTGGGTCGAGACCACGTTTGGTCTCGACAATGGATTTTTGGTATTGTGGAGTTGTTGACGAAATGTGTGATTGGGGACCGATTGTGAGACGGTCACTTAGATTGACGGAGATAGGTTAGTCGGGTGCCGTAGTCGGACCCTCATGTTGTAGCACGTGGATTGGGATTGTTTGGACGGAGATGTATTGTTTTATGACTTTTGTTATTATTTTGGACTTGGACAATGAGCCGAGAGTCATGACTCGGACATGTGACCATTTCGTATGACTCGATAATTATTACAAATAAAACATAAATAATAAAACTCGTAATAATAGTTATTGATAATATAATCGTTTATATGAATATATAGACGTGAATAACAGATATATAATTACATAAATGCGTATATTAATAATAATAATAATCACGAGTCGTATTATAAATAATACAATTAGATATATATTAGGCTACGAAAGTGGCGTAATATTATTGAACGTATTATTATTATAAAAATGTGTTATAAAAACGAGAAACTCTCGACAATTATTAAACGTTTAATAAAAATGTCATTTTGTATATATAACGGGTAAACTTATCGAGTTATGCGGAGTCGTTGCCACTCGAGTCCAGGTAAGTTTTATTTGTGACTTTCGTGTTGTCACGGATATATGACGATTAATATAAACGTTTTCTATAACTAAAGAACCACTTAACCGTAGGGTTGAACCGGGTTATTTGGCTATATGAAATGAATATATTAATGGGCATCGTATCCCACGACGCCCATAGGTTGTGGTATATGTAAAGTGTAATAAATTGCGAGTGTATGTATCGGGAAATCTGGCCAATTTGACGATATATATGAGGAATTTATTAAACTATGATATGTACTACATAGTATTTATGTGCTATGTGCTTTAGGTTGGGTGTAATCTTGGAACGGTATGTTACGTAAATAAATATGAGGATTATCAAATCGACGGATTTGGTAAACTTCGGCAATTTATTTAAATAATATATTGGGCTAATATTAGATCCATAGTTTATCTTATTATTCTTTATGTGATCTTTTTGGTTTGTTTTGAGTCGACCCACCACCCGTATGGATACCAAACGCAAACATACACCAAACTAATATGAAATGGATTTTCGGAAATAAAACGGATTCTCGTCCGGGTTTGGGAATATTATAAATTTGAGGAAATGATTTCTGAACGAGTTAATATTGTTAGGTCGTGCCAAGTCCGTAGTTGCTGTTTTGTGAGTTATCATACATCTTATTTCTACCGACTTCTTCTTGCTATTTTCTGGACTTGAGGTGAGTCATAACCCCACTTTTTTCTCCTGAACTATGTTTTCAATACTTGGGGTGAGAAACGTGCAAATTATTTTACGTGGACTATTATCGCTTTATATTCTTTCTAAACTTGCTATGCATATGGACTAGGATCTATTGTCAGCTTTAGTCACATATATGTTGTGTGTACTATTCAAGGTTGGCTTATTTGGTTATTGGTGGATTGTCAGCTTTAGTCACATATATGTTGTGTGTACTATTCAAGGTTGGCTTATTTGGTTATTTGGGAATTGTCAGCTTTAGTCACATATATGTTGTGTGTACTATTCAAGGTTGGCTTATTTAGATACTGTAGCGTGCACCTATAGGTTATTGATACTTCAGAGGTTATCCGAGTATTTATTGGTATTGCGGGGGTTACCCGAATATCTATGTTAGAATGGAGGGTATCCGTGTGTTAGGTTGGAGCGGAGGGTATCCGCAGGCTTTTAGCGAATCCTTAGTCTAGCTAGCAAGCGTTTTGCGTATATGTCCACTATATTGTTAGATGAATTTAAACCTATGATCTCACCAGTGAAAGCTGACTTTTAGCACGTTTTCTCAGGTAATTAAGTGACGAGATGCATGCTTGGAATGGAAGGCTCGGCCAAGGCTCACGGTTTATGGATCTATTTTTCTAAACTCTGATAACTAAATTTGGACCTACTGTTATTTTATATTGGGCCTGACTCTGAATGATGTTGGGATAAATGTAAACCTTAAAACCCCGTTTTGGTTGTGTTTTTATTATGTTTACTTTATCTCGTTCTATATTGTCTTGTGTTGGATACCAATCCTCGTAGCACCCCGAAAGCTTGTTGAATCTTCCGCTGTATCAAATTTTGGGGGTGTTACATTATGCGTGTTCCTTCTTGGAGATATGGTTTCTAAAATTAACAACATTTATTTGAGTGAAACATTGTGAAATTTGGTCATAAATGTATCTTGGAGTGACTTTATTTGAAGTTTGTAATGAATATAGTTATGTAAAGGATGTGACTACGAAATATTTTGTATTTTGATAAAAACAATATCTTATATATATATATATATATATATATATATATATATATATATATATATATATATATATATATATATATATATATATATATATATATATATATATATATGTCTTTGGAAAAAGGGAGTTCAAGAAGATTGTTGCTCAAACAAAAATGAGTTTTAAATCCAACCATTGAAAATCAATAATTTGTCGTATTTCGTAAGGTTTGCAAGAAATCTTTTTGTTTGTACAAAAATTTAATTTGACTTTGACTTACTTGAATTGTTATTATCTCCGAAACACGAAAACTAGGGCAGTCACTCTTATCTTGGTCAACATGGCCATTTAATCGTAAAGACATCTTCGTCTTTATTAATCCTATTGTCTTACTTGCATCTTCCCAAAGTTGTAATTACATGTCAAATCTACTAATATGACCGCATTGGTCGGTAGAGTGTTGCTAGAGCGACTAATGATGTAATCATAGGCTTAGAATGTGGTGTAATCAAACTTGATAATGAAGGGAGAGTTGTGATGAGTTCCATTATGATGGTATAATACCGTTCAAGGCATCTTGTTGGTTTATTGTGTTATGGAGGTATGAGTCGATCATATCTAAGATAATATAGAGTCCTTGTGATAGATGCCACCCTTGGGCGATTTGTTGCAATTCTCATTGTGTTTGTGAGGCTTGTGGTATTATTCAGAGTGTATCGTCCAAACACTCATGGGTAATCTCAAATAATTAGAGATCATCGTCTAACGATGAAGAGTAGTAGGTTGTCAAGCAGTAGAGGCTCTCAAATTCTCACCAACCTCAAACCCATAAGGTGGTGTAACGTATGGTAGATGGTAATGGTATGTCAAATAGTGGTTGCTTCTTAAGCGGCCTGTCATATATGGGTGTAGAGTCTCTGAGATGTGATGGTGATAATAGTAAATGGAATGCTACCCTCTTTCGCATAACCTCGCGACATCTAAGAGGTAAAACTGAAGTACACATTATTGGACGACCAATAGTGTAATAAGTAGCTGACGGTGGTGGTAGTACTTGAGTAGTAAGCGCCCTACTAGTGAAGGAAAGAAAACATACTATCTTCTTTGCAATAAGCATCCTAATATGTCCATTAAGATTAAGTCTGAATACTCTGCCAAACGGAAATCTAAGTATGGGCTGAATGATAGGAAAACCTTGTTCCTATAACAATTCAACGGTGCTAATGGCGGCGTAAGTGTAACTGGTAGTACAATGGTAGTGGAAGATGACAAGGCATCTTCAATGTCGAAATCCGACGAAAGGATAACAGGGTGGGTATCTGAAGACATGTCACCTGCGAACCAGGTCAACATAATCATATATATATATATATGAGTATGGGTATAAATAACTCGCACAATGTGTGCATGAAACAACATGTATAATGAATATGCACCTATGATGAAATGATGAGATGCTATGATGATGTGGTTATAGTCTAGGGTCCATGATACATCCTAGTTCGCTATAACCTTAGCTCTGATGCCAATCTGTCACACCCCCAAAATACCTGAATAGCAGCGGAATGGAATACCTGGGGGTGACTGTCATAGCACCACAGTTACAGTTATATTGAACGACCTAAAGCTTCGTTTGGAAAAATACATCGTTTGATCATTAAAACATTCAGAGTTTACAAAACATAGGTCCCAAAAAGGTGTTGCACGTTTATGAAAAACAAGTTCAATCCAGATCAAACATTTCATAAGTGCAGGAAACATATATATGTGAGACGCGTCGACTCCGCGACTCCATGAAGGTCCAAATGCATGCAAGCAGGAGCTACCTTAATAACCTGAAAATACATTGCTAAAACGTCAACACGAATGTTGGTGAATTCCATAGGTTTGTAAGTTAAATCGTATGTACATTAGCCACAAGTATAAAGTAAACCGACAAAATGTCAAAATGCTACATTGTCTCTTAAGCTCATGACCCCGAAGCTAGACATAATATTGTATTGGCCCCAAAGGAGTGTTTACCAGACACTCAAATAGTTTAGACATGAAATGCATTCGTAATTCCGTTGGAACAACCCAAACACGGATGGAGGCGTCACCCTCGATAGATCTATCCACTCACTCTCGCTTGGCATTATAATTAACGGTCCATGATAATAAAGGGGACTTAACTTGGTAGTAAGGCAACTTAAGCAATGTATAAAATTGAATACTTGGGCATGTACAAAAGTAATTGATGCAATGTATTCTCCCCCGTGGGATTTGAAATCAAATAAGTAATTGAAAACGGGGTTATGAAAACTCACCTGAAGTGATAGTACAATGTGATGAAATAATCGGGACAACAAGGCACGTACACTAGCCGCAACCTAAATGAATGAATATGATCTACTTTAGATCATGAAATGAGGTAATGAATATTCATGCACATGATATCTATACCACTCGTAACTTGAAAATACTTGTTATCGTCAAAGTAGGTAATTTCCATACTTAGGAAAAATACGTCCAATTAGAAGTATAGAAACTTATCGTAATATATCGTATATAAAATGTTAGTGTTATATTCCTCGTTTTGAAAACCTTAAAATAACATCTAGTAGTCGCATAAATAAACCTTGGGTCGTACGTACTTCGTTAGTTAAAAATAAAATCCTTGAATAAGAAATCTAGAAAATATATCATTTAGTACGTAGTTATATTATTTCTAGTAGTGATTAAATATATATATAGTTTTTACGATTTTAAAACATATATAACTTGGTCGTTTTAAGTTCATTTTCCTCGTTCTTTATATCCACGGATTCGTCTTAGTATGTATTAATATATTTTCAATAGCTCGGCTCCTCTAGGTTACGTCTAACGCCTCTATTTATCCATTGAAAATTGTCAAACAGCATGCAGTTTTTCAGAAAAGTAGTTTTCGTCAATTAACTTGCAAAAATCATAACTTCTTCGTTATAAGCTCGTTTTAATCCGTTCTTTCACCCACGGCTTCGTTTTTGAAAGTATTTTCTAAATCTTTGGTGAAAAATTACCCATCACCTACTGTGTTTCCCACGTTTTAAAAATATGGACAGTAGGTATATGTAATGTTTCAAAAATCATTTCTAGGGTTCCAATCTTGTTCCAACTTCAACCAAACCACTTTCAATCACCACAAAACTAGTCTAATCCTGCCATACACCTTCTTAGGGTGTCATGGGTTCCTAAACATCATAAATCAAGTGGATCTAACAAGAATCTAACTATAATCTATTTCTATGGCTCAAAAGTTAGATATGTATAAAATGGAGTGGTATAAATAGCATATGCATGTAGATCTAGTATATATATCATATGATAATTCAAGAATGTTATTACTTGAATTCATATATCATATAAATCTTGTAAAAACTTGGTAAAATCATAAAGATGAGTTTGATATACTTACTTCAAAGATTGGAGAGTTTTGGAGATGAAAACCTAATTAACCTAAAGATTTTTATTTCAAAACCTTAAAATATGTAACTAATGGAACTTGAAATATACTTGATCTTGAAATTTTTATGGTTTCTTCTTGGTCTTGGGTTCTTGGCTGATCCAAAGCAAGAGAGAAAAGAGAAAGAAAAGTTTGCTTTTAGATCTTGTAAATGAGGTGAAAAGATAAGTTTTTGCTATATATATTATATATATTAGGTAATAATTGATACATAAATGATATGGTAAGTATTTCAAAATGTGTAAGAAATGGAAAGGGGGGGGGGGGGGGCTGCATTTAGTGAAAAATAGGAAGAAAAAGTGGAGTAGTGTAAGATAGTTAGTGATTATTTGGTATTATTATGTGTATATAAATAGTTTTAGGGATTACCGGGTACCGAGTTAACTAAAAATAAATTTTAACGGAGTTAACTGGGATATAATAAAGTCATAAAAATTGTGAAAATATGTTTGGTACAAGTATTGAGTGTTTGTGTGATTATTGTTTAGTTTCTACAAAACCCGTCGTAATTATATTAAACTTACGATATTAATTAAATAAATTTCCAAAATACCGGGTAAATTAATAATATAATTTATATATTATTAAAATGAATATAAAAATATGTTAGGATCATAGCCGGGAGTGTCGGACGTGTTAGTCACATTATTGATCGCTTGTTAACGTTTATTTAGAAATAATTATACGTAAAAAGTTAATTATACCAAAAGTACTAATTTAAATATCCTACGAGTGGAATAGTATGCAAGTGCCATAATGATTATATGCAGACTATTTCTAGTCCGTATGAAGTGTCCCAATGATAATGTGATGCGTGGGAATCGCAACAGGCTTTACCTCTCGAGGGATCTCGAGAAACTTACAACCCCCACCAGGCAGTGTACCTGATCGATGTAGTATAGTATAGTGACAAGTACCGGGGGATTGATCGTTCAGCTTAGGAATAGCGTCGCTAGGATTAGAAAGCCTAAATACTAGTTCTAAAGGTGAGGGATGATTATTTTTGTATTTTTTTATATTTTATGGAAAGCAAGTAAAATTCTCGGGTTTGAAGGATTTGGGCGGAATTAGTTGCTAATCAACTAACCCAATACTAAGATGCAATCAAAATAAAATACTAAAAATGAAAATAACTAAATTATACTAAGGTTGTGAGCAGTAATTGGAGAAAATGTGTTTACTTGGATTTCACTACTCCCTAGACATCTTTTACACGTTAATTACTTGTTATAAATGCATGGATGACGGATCGTATTCCTTAATACCATTCATGGGGTGGCACACATAACTCCCCAATTCTATAAGCTCTTATCTCCTCCTACACCATGCCCAGCACAACTATAGGGATTGTAAACAGTGGCTCATGCATTAAATACAACCAATAAAGACCTAGTGCGCGTTGGTTCATGTTTCTTAAGACGTTCAAGCATGTTACCAATTGGAGATCTGCCAGTTTTCTTAAGCCTAACATATAAATCATTCATCCACAACAAGTATAAACAAGTAATCAACACATAATTAATATCTAGGTTTCATTAGATCCAAGCAAACACAAGATAGATCTAGCCTAACATGATGGAATTAAGACAAGAACAAGATATAGACAACCAACACATAGACATATTGATTGAATTAAAAGAACACTTATCTTGATTACACATGCAAGGTATCAAGGGGTTGGAACCCTTGAAAAACCTGTAAAATTCGTACCAAAATCGTACTTAGGGTTTCTCCCAAAACTTCTCCCTTTAAATGTGAAAAATTAGAAAACTATATATAGGAAAAGAGGTCTGACGGCGTCAAGACAAGCCTTGTGACGCCGTCACCTCGCCGCCAAAACTATTCTCGGACTGCCTTGATCTACATTTGACGCCGTCAAGACTTAATCATTTCCAGGCCGTCATGACTTTTACTCTTGACGCCCTACCTTCATGACGCCGTCAAATCTCTTCTGGATCGTCATGGAATTTTGTTCTTGACGCCGTCAGGTAACTACTCTTGACGCCGTCACCTACTGTTCCTAGCATTGAAAATTAAGACTTTGGCGTTTTCTTCACTTTTATGCTCCAAAAACGTCCGAATTGCTTCCTTTTCCAGATTTCTCCCCCAAAGTATCTAAAATCACAAAAGGAACGATTTAGGGCAATATTTGATCAAATAAATTCGGATTCGGGCTTAAATGACCCCCTAAAAACGGATCATTTTTCGCCTCATCATATACCCTTACACTTGAGATTTGCTTGTCCTTAAGCAAATGCGCTTTTATTCTACTCAAAAGACAAGTTAGGGGTCATTTAACACTAATATAAAAGTAATTACAACAAATAATCATTCCACTAAAGACCAATAGACAAGCACGGAGGTCATATACAAGCACCTTACAAATAGTGTTTAGATACTCACATCTCTCGGGTGTAATAAAGTGTAAATTACAATATGGAAACGGAAGATATCTCTCACTACCTGTCATAGCAAAATAGATTACCATAGGCTTGGGAAAGGATCAAACCTCCACCACATGGCGTAAGCACCTAGGATAAACTATCAAAGAGGTCTTTTAAAGGGTTGTAACGTTAGGTGTAGGGATATAAAATACACGGTTTTGTTGGATAAAGGAAGTTTTACTGGTGGCGAGTTAACACTCTTGGTTAATTACATGTACAATATGGCGTTGCTAAGCCAAGACTAGACTCGACTTAAGCTAATAAATGAAAAATAACAAAAACATAAAAATGAATATAGAATGAAAAGGGATGGTAGTCCGTATGTTTTTTCTTTCTTTTTTTTCCTTTTTCTATTTTTTTTTTTCTTTTTCTTGATTTTTTTTTTTTTTTTTTTTTTTTTTTTTTTGCATACACTCTTACCCTACCATCCAAAATAATACATCATAGGGAATGAACGTTCCCCTTACACTTGAATCTTTACATACTTTACAATTAACTAATCTAATGACTCGAATTAAGAAAATCAAAACACTTGGAGCACTTTTAAGATTAACGTACATATGGGGGTAATATATGATGTTCTTCCCCATTACTCCATAAAATAAGTACTTTACCCATGAGTCCCAATCGTCCCAAAACAATATGTACAAGGATATGACTCGACTTAGCAACCATGTAATCAATTAGAAAGTTAACTTAGGGTTTAACAAATAACAATAATGCACTAAAAATGAGCGCATACACGGAAGGCTAAGGCGATTTGGTTGCACATTTAAGTGGGGTGTAACAAATTCTTCCTTTAAGTAAGATGCTTAAAGTTAGAAACGAAAAGATAGGCTCGGAGGGGTGTACTAGGGGTTTCGTGTACTAAAAATGAGTACAACGCTAAGGGTGTGGGAAAAATTAGTTGACTTAACTAGCCAAGTAATATGACTTAAATGGTCAAGTAATTATGATACGGGTTTAACACAAGGGTGATCCTAATGCCTCTTATCATGTAGTAAATCCTACTACACGAATGTAGTCTCACTAGCAGTCTCGGGATGCATCACTAACGTAAGTTCTAGAATCTAAATGCTACCGGTACACTCATAAGCACTAATAATGAATGCTTTTCCTATCAAATCTAAAGGCGAACCTCACATATTTGTGTGGAAAATTTTTCTGAATATACAGTTATGTGCTAGTCATACAATCTCCTATCCATGAGACGCTTGCTATGGCTAAAGTTTCGCTTCTAAATGTTGTAAAAAATTTTAAATTTGGCGTTAGAATTGCACTAACAAGTATTTCTCATAGTTTTATTACACATCTACCATTAAACAAAACAAACTCAAGCGAAAGTGCATATGTAAGGTATCATCTTTTTACCCTCCCCTTACACTTAAGATGAACATTGTCCCCAATGTTCAAGTAAAGAATGTAAAAGTGAAAAAGTAAAGAGAATGAAATCAAATACTCCCCTGATTCGCTCGGTATGGATAATAAGGTGGCCAGGTTAAATCTTCCTCCAAGAAAATGAACAATCAAAGCTTCCCTTCTAGAATATAAATCATCTTCTTGTCATACATAACCTGTAAAATCTGACAAAATAGACAAGACAACCTCGCGTAAAATCGGCAGCATCCTATATAAGTTACTAAATCCTAGAAAACAAGATAAGATATAATGCTTGTGGAATGAAGTTTGCAGATCTCCTGGAGATTATAAAACTTAATAATTCACAAAAACCATAAGACTCCGTTAGAAAAACAAAACTGGTAAAATTTCCAGATTTTTACACTTGACGCCGTCAAGAGTTATCTCTTGACGCCGTCAGAAGTGACCTGCAAAAATTCTTATGTTAAGTTTCCGGAAAATTTCTGGAAAAACTTGGTCCTACTTCCTGGAAAATCCTGCAAAACTTCATTATGACTCAATACAAGCATTTGACTCTAACAAATACGAATATACATGTTCATTTAATATTGTGGAGAATCATGATCGGTTTGTTTCTTGAAAACATATTTGGGGTTTCCCCTTACACTTATCTTTTGCAAAAATACCTTTAGGTGGAGTTAAGACTAGGCCAAAACAACAAAGTAAAGTATTTCCACTATTTAGTTTAGAAGCATGATCTACCAACAATAAAAATTAAACATGCATACGGAAGCAAAAAACAATCAAACAAATAAAATCACACAAAATGAATAACGTCACCACGAGCACCACTAATTATTTTAAACAAACGTAAACATGAAAGTAAATTGTTCAAGGCCAACAGAGGCCGCATCCTAAGCTATTACAGTACCAAATGTTTCAAATTACACAACCATCAATAAATAGTTCAAAGACAACAGAAATCAAGAGGAGTCATGAAAGTTTTTGTAAGTTGGATAAACTTTTTTGTAAGTATCTGATGTATGATAAACCAAATGGGTTTGTCACTAGACAATGGTATGTAATTAGCTAATGTAGGATGAACCATATGGGTTTATCCGTAGACACTGTTATGTAGTAAACTATGTAGGTTGACATTATTGTACGAAAGCGGCTTATATGGCCTTATAACTAGTTAATTGGGGATTTAAACCCTTAAGTGTAAATGTTACCAATCCACCCCTGCACTCTCATATCTAGCAGTAC
This sequence comes from Artemisia argyi, assembly GCA_030686995.1. Classification (NCBI taxonomy): domain Eukaryota; kingdom Viridiplantae; phylum Streptophyta; class Magnoliopsida; order Asterales; family Asteraceae; genus Artemisia; species Artemisia argyi. The sequence goes on from CM060684.1 coordinate 125,249,008, forward strand.
AAACCCACCTGCAGTAACATTTTCTTAGCAGCAGAAATTTTTGATTTTTTTTTATTATTATTTTTTGAACAGAGCAGAAACTTTTAACTAACATAATACAAAATATATCTCAAGTTCTTGTTAATGAACACAACAATAAAAATATTGTAACAATTAAGTGTAAATGTTACCAATCCACCCCTGCACTCTCATATCTAGCAGTACAAACCCACCTGTAGTAACATTTTCTTAGCAGCAGAAACTTTTGATTTTGATAACTTTTGATTAACATGATACAAAATATATCCCAAGTTCTTGTTAATGAACACAACAATCAAAATATTGTAACAATTAATGAGAAAATTTAGCAATGATAAAGTACGGGAATTAAAATTAAACATATTCCATTAAAACTTGAAATGAAAAATTACAAAATACTGGTAACAAAAGGTACATATTCTAAAATTTTACTAATCTAAAAGGATTACAACATATTTATTCATAAAGTCAAATAAAGTAGTACAAAAGGATTACAAGGTTTATTCAAATTACTTCCTAATACAACTAATACATTTTCTTTTTACCCTTCCCTTTTGAACAAACTTTGGGCATTTTTGGTTCCCATGGTTTTATAGCCTTGTCTTCACAAGTCTTAGCATTGGGCAGGCCTAGCACCTGAACCCTCTCATCAAAAAGCTCTTTGGCAGTCTTTTTTGGAGTTTTAACCTTCCTAGCACCTTCCTTTTTGTGCCTAATCCAGAATATCTCTTTGGAAAGTAGTCTGCCCATGTATTTGGAGGACCTTCAGAACTGCTTGATACGTGAAATGAACTTGAGTCACTGCTGTCAATTTTAATGATTTCTGCAAAAAAATAAAAAATATATTAAAATTTAAAAAAATATATAGTGTAAATGAAATAAAAGATAATGTTGCAATTCAGGGTATGTTTGAAACAACCTTTGTTCTTGGAACTCCAATGGCCACATTACCTGGTGGATGGTTGGTTTTAGATCATAAAAAAGAATGGAATGCAATAAACCAACATACGTAACCCTTCTAACTTCCCACTACTACTCCTTTTGTCATTTCAACTCCCTTTGTGCAAAGGACTACACCAGCCGCATTGCTAGATTGTTGAAAAACAAAAGAAACAGTATGGGAAGTTAGAATGGAAAGGTATGTTGAAATTCCAGACTCAAAGTAATACAAACAATCTACAAATGTTGAGTAAAGAATAGAGTAGAGTCTAATTAACATCACTCATCTTAAATGCGATAATGGAGTGTGGCATGTCATGAACAGTACACACTATATCATTATTGCATTGAAGACGTCTCAATGATCAGGCCAGATCTATCTAACGTTGCAGCACCGTCTAATAACCACACAAACGGTAGTAGACGTTTTCCAAATTAAGCAATGGAACCATCTATAACGCTATATAGAGTGCCCTAATCATTGAGCTTTAAGTTATTAGAAAACGGATTCTTACTATCATTTATATTGCTCCCTTAGATGTGACGAACATACATATTAATTATGTAGATTCTACGACATTAGAGAGCTAATTGTGCATTAATGAAATCATATAAAATTTATATTAACAATGCAATGAACCACCATCCTTTCTACCCTAGCCAACAACAACATATTATTCAGCCTTGAATCTCTAACCTACCAACATGCTGGAAGACGAAGACGCTAAATTCAAGCATCGAACCTACAAATTATACTTGATAATTGTTTTTGTATTTTGGCAAAGAGCAAAGATGAATCATCGATGGATGAAACACCAGAACAAGTTTATGTTCATACTTGAAAGTGGTGTCTTTGTATCCATCGATGATACTTCTTCCATCTTTGATACTTGGATATTTTAGCCTAATTATTCGTACACACATCCGTCACTTTTCTTCCTTATTCTCTCAATAAAAATGCAACATAATTCTTATACCAGATAGTCAACCTAAGCCTAAGATAAAATAAGCTAATCCAAGCAAACTTTAATATCTCTTTTGCTCTAATTATTTGCAAAAACAACACAGCATGTTCTTCCTTATTCTATCAATACAAATGCAACGCAATTCTTATAACAGATAATCAACCTAAGCCTAAGAATAAATAGCTCTAAGGGGGTATTTGGATTATATTAATTAATTTGTGATCTTATCAGCTTTTTGAGATTTGGGATCAAAACCCTAGATCCGAGTGAGTTGCAACTGTGAGTGTGTGAGAGAGAAAGAGAGGATTATGTTGAAGTGTTTGAAGTGTGTTTGATAAGAAAGAGAGGATGAAAACCCTAGATCCAAGTGAGTTGCAACTGTGAGTGTGAGAGAGAAAGAGAGGATTATGTTGAAGTGTTCGAAGTGTGTTTGATAAGAAAGAGAGGATCAAAACCCTAGATCCGAGTGAAGTGTGTTTGATACTCTTGGTAAGGGTAATTTATTTATATTATACTAGACGAGTACCCGTGCATAGCAACGGGATTTTATAGCGGCAGATAGTTTTAGTGATAAAAATTTTATGGGTTATAAATGAAAAATAATAAACGTTTGAGGATTTGGGGATTAAACATAATGTTTTGAAACCCGGTTCGACCCGGTTGGTTGAACCGGTAGAACCGTTCTAGTCAAAAAATGGGTCAATTTAAACTGGGTAACCCTGACGGATTAGGTCAAAACGGGTTTAATTAATCTGGGTCAACCCGACGGATTTGAAGTGTCCAGGGTTAACCCGTGCATATCAACGGGATTTTATAGCGACATATAGTTTTAGTGATAAAAAAAGTTTATGGGTTATAAACGAAAAATAATAAAAGTTTGAAGATTTGAGAATTAAACATAATGTTTTGAAACCCGGTTCGACATGGGTGGTTCAACCGGTTGAACCGTTTCGGTCAAAAAATTGATCGATTTAAACCGAGTCAACTTGCTAGGTTGGGTCGAAAATGGGTCAAATTAAACCGGTCCAACCCGTCGGGTTTGAAGCGTCCCGGGTTAACCCGGTTTGTGATTTGTATTAATTGTTTTAATTGGTTGTATTTAATTTGGTAGATATGTTTTTAATTGGTTGTAAAATTTGAATAAATCATTGTACTTTTAAATAATGGGGTGTTTTAATAAGAGTATTAATTATATTTCATAATTTCCTTTAATAAGATTTTTCAACATTTCACATTACTTGACTTTTCACTTTTCCACTTTGACCATTTTTCCTTTATATGTAGTAAAGATACGGCTCGGTTCGGTTAACCACGGATATCTAAAAGTAAAAACCGAAACCAAATGCTTGGTTTGTTGGTTTCTCGAGTTATTTGAACCAAGGTTTTCAAGATCGGTATTGATACAAAAGTTGGGCTTACCTTGTTTGAACTCCCGCTCTCGTACCAATTAGAACTTTAGTGCTTGTGAAACCTGCACACTAAGAAAGCAAATAACACCGTTAGGCTTATCGTGGGATTGTCTCCCACGATTAGACTCCGGTGTGAGAGTAAGTAATCGGTTTTAGGGTTTGTAGAAAAGTTAGGGATTGTGTAAATCGTACCCTTTAATGAGAATATGTAATTCTATATATAGGACGCAGAAACCGTATAGGTATCTTGCTCCTTACTCTTCGCACTCGTGGTGCTTATCTGGGGTAAGGATATCTATCCCGTGAATAGAAGATCCTTATCCCTTAATTATTCGTATTGGTCGGGCTTTGGGCTTCGTGAGCCCAAGCCGTAGGTTTTGATGGCCCGAGTCATTTATCATGATAGCCCACTCGTGGTGGGTTTGGGCTTAGTAATGTCTATAATTTAGGCTCGTAGCCCAACTATAGGCTATACGTCATCATGTCCCCCCAGTCTAGTATGCGCATAGCCGCGGATACTAGACTAAAGGAACAAGCGGTAAGCGTGGCGGGAAATAATCGAATACTTCCCGCCCAAATGATAGCAACAATGTATCAAGTCCCTATATATCAAGAGATGTGCTTCAAAAAACGGGGGAAGTATCCACGTGGACCTAGGTAAATGGGAAAAAGTGTTGTACTTGCTCGTTTTTTAACCACATGATCTGTGAGTGGAATCCACGTGGCCTCCCCTTTTTAGGGTTGTTGGTACTTATATAAAGTCACCGCCTCCTTTTTACTGTGAAACACATAGTAAAACATTTCCGCCATTTTCGAAAACTATCAAAGCTTTTTTCTTTCCTCGATCTACTATTCGATTTAGGTAACTGCGTGTGCGCAATCCTAATAAATCTTGTGATCCACCGAAAATGGTTGTTGCTCAGTTAGATGAGTTTCGCTCCCTGATGGATGAGGATGACGTATGTCAGTTTGCTTCTGACTACTTCATTCCTCTCGACGTCCATCCGGAGGCCCCAGATGTCGGCGCGTGTATAGCCGATTTCCCCGATGGGAAGATAGGTTTATATACGCGCTTTTTTGACTATGCAAACTATCGCATACCCATTTCCGTGTTTTTGAGCAACGTGCTCAATTATTATCAGCTCCATATATCGCAACTGCACTGTATAGGTGCAGTGAAGATATCTAATTTCGAGATTAATTGTCGGTTGCTCGCCATTAACCTGACTGTTGACCTATTTCGTGCGTTTTCCCATTCTACATGGGCGAACGGATGGGTCTCATTTGCCAAACGCTCAGGGAACCTTCAATGCTATACCGTTAAGGTAGATTCGTTAAGGCGTTGGAGGGAATACTTTTTCTGGGTGGACGATGTGGTTTTCCCGTCGCGCTTTGGGTTCTATGCCCAAGGGACACTGCCTAGGGATGAGCATCCTATCCCTGGTTCATACAGCCTCGCGGATGCGGATACAATTGATAGTAACCGTATTCCCATTAAATCCTATCCTGAGGAGTTTTTGGTGCACATGGGGTTGAGCCAAAATTATTTTGATGGTGCGAACGAGGTTCCAACCTTTCTTGATGAGGACAGCCAGGGTGGGTGCTCATCCTTTTACTGCGTCTATAATGTAAGTGTTTTGCTTCTTATCCTTTGAATAACTAACTTTGTTCTTTTGTTGTTTGTCTTCTGTCTGTCGCATAAATGGATTTTTTCTCCGTTGTGAAGCTGAAAGAACCTAAGCGCGTGACGATAGGGGTGCGACCCCTGAGGGAGGGTGAGCAGCCCATATTGAAGGCTACTGCGGGACATCTGACTGTATTTGGACCTGTTGCGCAGTCAGAATCTCCTCCTATGGCTGTGCTTGTCGCGCCAGTGCAGGTTGTTCCTCCTGTTGAGGAGAGGTCTCCCGTGAGGGAAGAGACGCATGTGGAGGCGTCTAACAGCGTGGAGATTTTGGAGTCCGCGAAGGTCTGCAAGAAGAAGCGCAAGGAAGCGTCTTCTGGTGGTTATGTGGGTATGTTGGGATCAAAGTTTATAATCCCAACACGAAAATGGAACGACATTATCGGGATTACATTAGTTATCCCATTTAGCCAAAACACAAGGACTTGTTATGTAATATTGCAATAGTATGTTGTGTTAGGCTATATAAGCCCTCCTAGACTTCACTAGGAGGGTGAGACTCTTTGTGTAATTTACTCTTTCATTATCAATAAACACATACTTTTTCCCTTTACTCTTTACTCTCTCTCACTAACCATGGAGTTCATTTACTTTCATATTTCTCGACCTCCCGAATCACAATAATCAACCTAAAACACGATCCTACAATTGGCATCAGAGCTACGGTGTTTGTTTGTTGATTTTTTGTGGTTCGAACCTTTGTTTTAAGTTGTTTTTACACTTTTTAACACTGGAAATTTTTTTTTCTATCATTTAAAGTGGTAACAGTTTATACAAGGTTTTATTGTATCCAAAAGTGGTAAAAGTCAAGAGCTTTATTATCACAGTTCTCAATATCTGTTTATTTTTTCCTTTACGTCAAAATAATAGATTCAGTTGTGACTTTTGCACCATACCGTTTATATTCGTGGTCAGTACATGGTCTGTTATACAGTCTGCATGTTGCTCAGAATTTTTTTTTTGTCGGAAAATTGATCAGAAAAGTACGCCGGAAAATGGTCAACGGGTCAAAACCCTCTTTCTACGCGAAACTTCAATTTTCTATGCATAACTTGGACAAGTTATGCGTAAGGTTCATCTAAGGCGAAAAACCCTCATCTTACGCGTAAAACTTACGCAAAAGATGGGTTTTACGCAAAAGATTATGCTTACGCATAAAGTCTACGCAAAAGTTGATGTTTACGCTTAAGGCAGGTCTACGCAAAACATTTTCTACTCGTAAGATTTGTAACAGGTCTACGCATAATGTTATGCGTAAACGGGTCAAAAGTAAAAAGAAAAAAGAAGTATAAGATGATGCAAAAAAGAGACCGTTTGACCACATATCCTAATACCAAGGCTCACAATGACCTCAGTTCCATTTCATCATTAATCCAAGAATTTATCAAAAGAAAATAGCAATCGAGACTGATCGGTCAAGCCTCGAACCATTCAACCAAAACTAATCCTAATCTAGACACATCGAACCTCACAAGTCACTCCTCAACTCTCATCAATTAATAAGACTCAATCTATCAAAATACATATGAAAACTAGATCTCAGATAGTACAACCTTTTTCACGAATCTGTTACAAGATTTTTTTTGGTTATACTCCATTCATCACCGATCTGTTAAGAAGTTAAACTTCTATTTACTATCCGAAAATCAAAAAGGAAGGACAAAACAATTGTGTTTCATCCAACCTTTATTTCGGTTTAGAGAGACTACAAGCTACAAAAGAAAGAGAATCCTACCGGAGACCTTTATATAAGATCTTGAAGCCGAGAGTGATTGTGTAATCTTCGAGTATACAACAGCAGATAACAAGGTTTTTGGTTCGGTTTTTCTAGCAGCAGGAAACAAATATTGGAGTTTGTTTGATTTCCTTGTTGGGTATCTTTTACGTGTCTCATCTGTGTCTAAATAGAAAAGATGTACTTGTGATTTAGTTTGAGCAGGTAATAGGATTTGATGGAGCAGATTTGTTTGAGACAAGATGAGTTTGGAGAAGAACGTGTGGTAGTGGTAGGCGTGTGATTATGAGATGTGTGTGATTAGGGTAAAGTAATATTAGGGTCTCTGCTTTATATCATTTTGGATTGGAAAAGTTTAGTGAATGGATCGAGTCTATTTTCTTCTTTTGGGCTGAAATGATTAATTGGACTGGGCTTGTGGATTTTCTATTTCGATTGGGCTGACATGGGCTGCGATAATCTTCAATGCATTGGGCTGAAATTTTAATATTCATTGTATTTTGTTACAGAGTTATACTTTGGTAAAACATTTGGTACACATTTTATAACTGTTGGCTTAAAGAATGGTATTTTGGATATTACAAATTTTCATGGGGATACATTTTTTTGACAAGATCGGGAAACCATTATTAAATTCAATTAAACCGTCAAAAGGCTAGTTTTGGGCATTTAACCGCAAGATGTGACTACAGCGTTAATTCTTTATTATTTATTTGAGGTTGAAGTGGAATTTCACGGGTGCGTGCACTTAGTATCTGAAGATATCGGGGTTGGTTGGATGCATGATTCTTCGAGATCCTTGTTCGAGCTTTTATCCATATGAATGACAAAGACTTGAGTTGTCTAGTTATACCTGATGTAAGGAGTTACGTTGTTGAGCTCACAGTGTATAGCTATCACTTTAAAGTAGTTACGTTGTAGTGCTCAAGTGTCACCAAAAGATGTGGATAATTCGAGAGAAGTTCATATACAATTAAGGATGGTTGGATGGGTATATGATTCTACCTTTATTGAAATTCTCAGTATTGGTTCTTAGTAAGACAATAGTGCAAGTTTAAGTCACAAGCTCGGGTTATTTTACTTCAGTCTCAAGTTCGTCATATTGGGTTTTTCTCCATCAGTAGTCACTACAAAAAGCCGTCAGAATGATAATGGGGTCAGTAAAGAGTTAGCTGAGAGGAGTATAAAAGAGTAGAGATGTTTATCAGCAGTTGATTCTCACAGGCTATTAATGATACTTCACACATATTCGGTTGATTGGACATATGGGGTTACGCTGCCTCCGTTTCCATCGTAAACATAGTGTGTATGCTTCTGATTCCGCGAAGACATCATGGGGGAAGAGAGAGTGGGTGTTCTTTTGCTTCTTTGACTTTTCTTGACTTCTTTGTCTTGAGCCCTTTCTCTGAGCTCCATTTCTTCCATAGTCAACAGATATGGAGCATCAGTATCCATGTGATCTTCCTCTTCCTCTTCTCCTGTTGCTGAAGCATTGAACATTTCTACGTCTGTGGGTGATACTGAAGGATTGTCGTAGACGACCAAATCAGTATTGATTCCTGTAGTAGAATCAGGAATGCTGCTAGATCCGCCAGCTTCGGTAGTATGAGAGAACAATGGAGGTGGAGGTTGATCAGCTTGGAATGCATCTATCCTGCTGTGGAGGAGACCCATCTTAAGAGTTCTTTCATTTTCTTCTTCTACTGAAAGACCTAAGTTTGAGTGAGCAGACTCTTGTTCAGCAGTCATTGGTTCCATCAGCTTCTCCTTCCTGATCCTTTCTTCTTCCAATTTTGTCTCTCCTTCAGTGAACGGTCTTTGATTGAGATCTGCTGGGTATTCAGCATTATCAGCAAATTCATCAATGTTTTTCTCCCAATCTTCGAACGTCAAGTCTTTATCATCAATATCTTCAAGATTAACCTCCTTGTCGATGTTAGCATAGGCTTCCCTGTAAACTGGACCTTCATCGGATTCGGTTTCTGAGTCAGATGGTTTTGGAGAAGGTGGTTGTGTAGGTTCAGGAATGGACTCAGGTTTCTTGACAGGAAGTCTTAACTTGAGAGTACCCCTCTTTTGTTTAGACTTGGTAGAACTACCTGAGCTCCCAGACTTGCTTCCTTTCTTTCCTTTCTTCTGCATGCACGAAGGTAGAATTACTTCGTCTAAGAACCCAACTTTGTCTTCCTTGAGTGCTTGAACGTAGTACTTGTAATTCTTGCAAAGCTTCACTTTATCATTCAAGAGACAATCGGGAAATTTCTTTCCTTGCTTGCGTGTGCTGGTGTCGAGTCTCTTGATTTGTTTGAGAGTGTCTTCATTTCTGAAAGTATGCTTGGCTTCGTCATCAAGTCTCTGTGGAATATCGTCATACTCATGAAGGAAGCTTTCGATGAGTAATTTGGTGAAACGAACAAATGGAATGTTGGTGGTCTTGTGTTGTATGTGCCATACAAGGTCTTCCCAGATAATGCTGGCATAATCCACCTTCTTGACGTTTGCCACGGCCCAGAAAAGTTTGAGGTGTTGGAGCTTGGGGTGTTCATGGCCAGTGTCTCTGCCAGATAAGGATTTAGCAATCAGAATGTACAGGGTTCTCCATGGTTGTGGAAGAAATCTGATGTTGACCCTAGAAAAAGCAAGAAGCTGAAGAGGCTAGGCTTGAGGAGCTAGCACAAGCAAAATTAGAAGAAACAATTCGTATGGAGGAAAACAGAAAGGCTGAAGAGGCAGCCAAGCTGGCAGAAGAAAAGTTAAGAAGAGAAGAAGAAGCCAAACTTGCAGAAGATCTGAGGCTTAAGGCAGAAGCAGCCAAATTAGAAGAAGAATTAAAGCTTAAGGCCGAAGCTGACAGACTGGCTGAAGAACAAAGATTGCAAGAGGAAGCAGCCAAAGTTACAAATGTTGATCAACCCGAACCACAAAGAGGAGATGACAAAGACGTAACCACCAACATTGAATCTTCACAATCATCACCTCCAGCATCCGAATCTACCCATGACGAATCAATCAAGAAACCCGCAAGTACCAAAGCCTCTGCTGCATCCAAGTTGATAAAGAAAGCATTTAGAAGAGTTCATGATAAGAAGAAAAACAAATTGGAAGATCAGGTTGCATCACTAGCAAGCCAAGTTGATGAACTGACGAAGCTTAATACTAATGTCCATGAGCTGCAAGAAAAGGTTGACACCTTCTTAGCTAAGGATGTGCAAGAGAACTTGGAAGCCACATTAGCTGCTCAAGCACATCAGTATATGGAACAACACTTAGTGGCTGAGTTGAAAGAATTGCTGGCACCTATGAGAGATGAACTCACCAAGTTTGCAGAACAAGCAGTCAAGAAAGTGATCAGATCTACCTCGTTTACTCTTCGAGCTGACAAATCAACTTTACCACAACCGGTGTTATCTATGGACGAATTAGAAACACAGCTCTTAGACAAATTGGCAAGTAAGTCGGTGTTCTTTTGCTTCTTTGACTTTTCTTGACTTCTTTGCGAAAACACTCATTTTCCACGAGGATCTGCATTTAGGGGGAAGAAATGTGCACATCAAGGACACATAATAGACTCACGTGATCGAGCTTACAATTTTATTACTACCGGAGAGACGTCTGCAGAGATGATCAGTGGTTCAGTTTTGTGATTTTGGTGTAATCGTTTCAACTCTCTCGGGCTGTGAAGTGTGAAGTAGCCTGCATATATGAGAAGATCTTGCTGATTTCTTGCATGTTACCCCCGAACGGAGCTTCCGCATTGAGCATAACCGTGATTAAGTAACTAGTCAGATTTGCTTGGTGTGGTTTACTGTGTCATCTACAAATTCCGCTGCGTACTCAAAACTTCAAAAGTTAGAAGACTTGTTTACTACATCAATGTTTCGAATCTGCTGAAGACGGTTGTCAGTTTGGGGGGAAGCTGATTCAGAAACTTCGCCAAAAAGAAGTGTACGAAGAAGTTGCTAAAGACATACAGCATGAATTGGGGGGAAGTTAATCCATTTCATGCATATTACATCATTTGCCTACAAGTGAAGAAGAAAGTTCTCAAGCCGAGGTACAAGATGAAGACAAAGAGCGTCAACTGTCGCCATCCTCAGCAATTTGAAGAGCTTATGAAGACCTTTCTTTATTCTTATTTGTCCTTGTAGGAAATGTTGTAAGTAATCCCTTATGTCGCCCCATTGGGGGAAGATTGTTGGGATCAAAGTTTATAATCCCAACACGAAAATGGAACGACATTATCGGGATTACATTAGTTATCCCATTTAGCCAAAACACAAGGACTTGTTATGTAATATTGCAATAGTATGTTGTGTTAGGCTATATAAGCCCTCCTAGACTTCACTAGGAGGGTGAGACTCTTTGTGTAATTTAATCTTTCATTATCAATAAACACATAGTTTTTCCCTTTACTCTTTACTCTCTCTCACTAACCATGGAGTTCATTTACTTTCATATTTCTCGACCTCCCGAATCACAATAATCAACCTAAAACACGATCCTATAGGGTACCTCCAAAAGGAGGCGTCGCTTGATTGGGGAGGATGAGTCGGATGCGCCTGATGAGATGTCTGCCACCAGCGCCCAGAGGAATCAGGCCGAATCTCCACCTCTTGTGTAAGTGTTTATGACTGTAATTTTCCCATTTTTTTTTATATATATAGCTGCGTGCTAACTTCATCCTCTTTATTTCGTAGGGACCATGCTGCAGAAGGTGATGCTGCCTTTGCTGATCATGCTGCATCGCCCAAGACTGCTGATGTAGAGGAGCCTCTGAGGGCAATAGCACAGATGTCTGCGCAGGAGTTGGTGGAGGAGCTTGCTGGTGTCGCTGCTCGCCAGGCTGAGTTGGTCACTCAGCTGAAGGCGCGGACCATTGTTAAGGGAGGTAGCCTTGCTCAGAGGGATGAGCAAATTGCGCAGCTCAAGGTGCAGTTGGCTGAGGCTCAGGCAGAGGTGTTAGCTGCTGATGAGCGTGCCAAGAAGGCAACTGAGGAGAAACTGGTAGTTTTGACAGAGTTGCAGCCGAACGTGGGGAGTCGCAGCAACATAAGACTGACCTTGCCTGGGGGGTAAAATACCTGAAGGAGAAGAAGAACGAGCTCTGTGTTCAGCTTGCGCAGTTTGGTAAGAAGGTCCAGGACTCTGTTGAGGCACAGGAAGAGAAGCTGCGCAGGCTGAGTATAGAGTACGATGAGGAATTGTATCCTCATCTGTTATCGACCATTGCGGAGCGCATGTACTTGTTGTACATTTCTTCTTTAATTCTGTTATAGTTCGTGCTTCTTTTCTAATGCCTTTGTCGTGTTTTTCACAGGTGGTTGATCAGCCATGGCTTTCGCTTGGCTGCCGTGGGGACATTGGTGTCTCTAGAGGTTTTGAGCGCCTTTGGGAGGGTGGTGGAGTGCGCCGTTGCTCGTGGCAAGACGCAGGCCGTTGAAGAGTTGGCTGAGGCGCAACTGCTCAAGGTCTCTCCCTCTGAGGTTCCTGAGTATAAAGCTGATGCCTACGACGAGCTTGTGCAGGCGATGGAAAAGATGAGGCTCTTTGAGCTTCCCCACATTGCGCAGCTGGAGCGCGACCAAGATTATCCCATCCGAGTGATCATGCAGGGATTAACACTTGGGAGGCATGTAGCCGAGAATGCAGAGGCCGAGGCTGATTTCTTCTTGAAGCCTGATGAGTCCCAACTGCAGGTGCCAGTGTTCGCGCGCCCGCGTGACATTCTGAACCCCTTTGCACTTGAGACAGAGCTGCCACTGAAGGAAGTTTTAGAGCGTCACGCGGAGAGAGCGGCCAAGAAGAAAGGTCTTAAGGGGAAGGCCACCCTCTGCGGTGTGGGTGCTGCACACCTTCCTAGGTCAGATGGTGTTGCCGTTAGTGTGGCGACAGTGTATCAAAAGGATGCGCTGTTGTTGAAGAAGCTTCAGGAGGCGGGAAGCTCAGCTGTGACAGAGTCTTCCCCCAAGCGCGTCCATAGTGTATAGACATGTATCATTGTAAAAACTCGTAGTTTTTAGTAAATAAAATTATTGAACTCTGTTTTGCACATATGTTGTTTTTGTACTTAGATATTTTTTTTTTTTTTGTCGTTATCTCGTGAAAGACTTATCTAAAGTAACAAACGTGCACATAATATCTTGTATTTGAGCCCAGAATTTGTGCATTAAGTCCGTGACTTATGAAACGTTTGCGGTCCATAACCTTAGCAAACGTACGAGTAAGTTTGTAGCGTACTACGTTTGTCATTTTTGGTAACCAAGTGTCTTGGTTTATTAGTTCGTTTTTAACTTGTTGTTGCGCATTCATTGTGAAATGCATACTAAAATCATAAGCTTGTATGAAGTTAGTGTACGAATTTAGGAGTAAATTGTTTTGAATCCATATGGTGGAGTACAGCGTACTGCGAGTTCCACTATGTAGGAGTCAATTGTCTTGAGTCCATGTTTCGTTAAACGCGCACCGTGTGTAATAAAGTGCATCCAACGTGGGGTGTACTTATGAACTTACTCCAATGTCGTGATAGTAAGGTGTTTAACGGGGATACGTGATCCGATGTTGATAGGTTTGCAACCCTCTTACTCAACGAGTACTTTAGTAGGTTTACTCATCCTTTCTGCCCTCGTGTGGTCTTAATATGTGCATGCACGCCATGTAGGCAATAATATAAACAGAATTGAAACATAACTGAATAATGTAAGCAATAATGTTGAACTGTGTTGTGGAGTTAGCTAGAAACCACAACGTTTTATTAATTGTTGCAAGTGCAAAAAGGACAATTTCCTAAAAAAAAATAATAAATACACCAACATTTATTGAGCGCTTACTAAAGTGCAGATGTGTCGGTGTGCGGCTCGTGGCCTAGAGGTAGCATCTCTTGAGATTGCAAATGTTCCAGGTACGTGGTAGCTCGTGGCCTTTCATATCGCGCACTCTGTACGCACCGTCACCCAATGCCTCTGTGACCTCATAAGGCCCTTCCCACTTTGGTCCTAGCTTGCCCGTGTCTTCTGCGTGGCTGGCATCGTTGGCGCGGTATACAAAGTCCCCTGGTTTGAAAGAAGTGTTTCTGACTCGTGCATCATAATACTTCTTCATCTTTGATTTGGCTTTTGCTTCGCGGATAGCCGCCCTTTCGCGTCGTTCTTCCAACAGATCTAAGTCAATGCGTCGTTCATCATCGTTTGTCGTGATGTTAACTTCCGATGTACGGATTGTTGGCATTCTAATTTCTGCTGGTATAACAGCTTCTGTCCCGTAGACAAGAGAAAAAGGTGTATCGCCATTGCTGACTTTGATTTCTGTGCGGTGAGCCCACAAAACATGCGATAATTCGTCTACCCATCTTCCTTTATGTTTGTCCAAGCGCACTTTAATTCCTTCACCCAGGCTACGATTCGCGCGTTCTACCAATCCATTTGTTTGTGGATGTTTGACTGACGCGAAGTGCTGTATGATGTTTAACTGCGCGCACCAATCTTTGAATGGGTTATCGCAGAATTGTTTTCCGTCGTCCGAAATAATTTCTCCAGTTAGGCCAAAGCAGCATACAATGTTATCCCAAACAAATCGTTTGACCTGGTTACCTGTGATACTTGCCACTGCTTTTGCCTCGATCCATTTGGTGAAGTAGTCAATGGCGACAATGAGGAACTTGAGTCCTCCTGCCGCGACTGGAAAGGGTCCAGCAGTGTCGATTCCCCATTTGTGGAATGGCCATGGTGAGGTGATGGGTGTTAGCTCATGTTGTGGCCGACGCGGAATGGGTCTATGGACTTGGCAGTCGTTGCATTTTCTAATCATGTCTCGCACGTCGCGGTGCATGGTAGGCCAATAGTATCCAGATCGCAAGGCGCACGCTACAATAGACCGTGGTCCTGAGTGCATGCTGCAAGATCCAGCGTGGATTTCCTGGAGTACGTAATCTGCCTGAAGAGGTCCGACGCACCTGAGCCATGGTTGTAAGAATGAACGCCGATATAGGATACCATCTCGAAGTTTGAACCTTTGTGCTGTGCGTCGTATCCGTCGGGCGTCCTTTTGTTCTTGGGGGAGTGTTCCCTTACTGATAAAATCCAAGATGGGTGTCATCCATGTAGGATTTTCTTCCTCTATCACTGTGGATACGTCCATCTCAGAGATGGATTTGTTTTTCAATGTTTCCACCAATACCTGTTTTGACAGGTGTGCAAAGCTTGTGGATGCGATTTTACTAAGCGCATCTGCTTTTTTGTTTTCTCCTCGTGGGATTTGTTTGATGGAAAACTTGTCAAAATTCTTGATCAAGGATTTGGCTTTATCGAGGTATTGGATCATGTGTTCTTCTTGAGCCACATACTCGCCTAACACGTGGTTTGCTACTAGTCGTGAATCCACATTAGCTTCTAGGTTGCGTACACCAATCTGATTTGCTATGCGTAGTCCAGCCAGTAATGCTTCATACTCGGCCTCATTGTTTGTGGCTATGAATTCAAAGCGTAGGGCGTAAGTATGTTCTGTTCCATCTGGGCTGGTAAGGATAAGACCTGCGCCTGATCCTTCTGCGCATGAGGATCCATCTGTAAATAGAACCCATGGTTCTTGTAATGGTACTTCAATCTTTGGTGATGGAGTATCATCATCTGGCTTCTCGATAATGAAATCAGCCAGTATCTGTCCTTTGATCGCGATGCGTGGCCTATAGGAGATATTATGATCGCTCAATAACACACTCCACTTTTGAAGCCGCTCTGATGCGTCAGGTTTAGAGATAACCTGCTTAATGGGTTGGTCCGTGATTACAGCTATCGGATGCGCTTGGAAGTACCTGCGCAGCCTTTTAGCTGCGAATACTAGAGCTAGGACCAGTTTCTCCATAGCGGTGTAGTTAGTCTCTGTCTTCTCGAGGGCTTTGCTTACGAAGTATATAGGTGTTTGAACAGATTTTCTGTCTGTCAGTAGTACCGCGCTGACTGCTCCATGGGTCGCTGAGAGATACATGATCAATTCTTCCCCTTGTCGGGGTGCGACAAGCTTTGGTAGCTCTGCTAGGTTTTGTTTCAGCTGTTGGAAGGCTCCTTCCGCTTCTGGAGTCCATCGAAAATCTCCCTTCTTTGTGCACTTCGTGAGTGTTTTAAAGAGAGGAAGTGATTTGTCCGCTGATTTGGACAAGAATCGGTTTAGCCCGGCTAATTTGCCGTTTAGTGACTGGACTTCTTTTAGTGTGCGCGGTGAAGGTAGTTCGATAACCGCTCTTGTCTTTTCTGGACAAGGTTTAATACCATCGGGTTCTATTAGGTATCCAAGAAACATGCCTCTGTTGCTCCAAAAGTGCACTTCTTAGGATTCAATTTCATGTTTATTTTTCCCAATGTTTTAAACGTTTCTTCTATGTCACGCACCAATTCCTCTTCAGTATGGCTTTTTATGACTAGGTCATCGACATAGACTTCCAAATTGCGTCCTACCTGCTTCTCAAATGCGTTGTCCACTAACCGTTGGTATGTGGCTCCTGCATTCTTTAAACCAAAGGGCATTTTTGTGTAGCAATACACCCCTTGACTCGTGTGAAAAGCTGTTTTTTCTTCATCCTCCTTGGCCATATGAATTTGGTGGTATCCTTTGTACGCGTCTAGGAAGCATTTAAAGGGATACCCGCACAGGGATTCTACTTTCCAATCGATTTCTGGTAGTGGGTAGCAGTCTTGTGGACATGCTTTGTTGAGATCTGTGAAGTCTACGCACATTCTCCAGCTACCATCGCTTTTCTTTACCATCACTGGGTTGGAAAGCCAATCGTGGTAATAGACCTCTCGCATGATCCCTGCATCCACGAGCTTGTGTACTTCCTCTAGGATAGCTTTTGCTCGTTCTGGAGCTTGTCCACGTTTCTTCTGGCGTATTGGAGGATATCCTTGTCGGATTTCGAGCTTGTGTTCAGTAATGGCTCTTGGCACTCCAGTCATGTGTTTGGGTTCCCATGCGAAGATGTTTAGGTTCCTTTGTAACAATGCACACACAGCTGCTTTGCCCTTGTCGGACAGTGATCCCCCGATGGATATCTCTTGGTCAGGATAGTCTGGGTTAATTACAACTTTCAGGTTTGTCACCTTGTTCGTGTGCTGTTCTGGAGCGCGTGGAACTTCATCTGTCACTATTTTGCATTCTCTTGGGGATGCGGTAGTGTTGTAGAGGGTGACGATCCCTCCTTCCACTGGGAACTTGAGCATCCCATGTGCGGTGGATGGGACTGCGCGCATGGCGGATATCCCTGGTCTCCCGATAATGCCATTGTATGAAGAGGGAGACCTGATCACCATGAAGTTCATCCAAGCCGTTGTAGAATGGTATTCATTACCAATGACTACAAGTATGCGTAACTGCCCCATGGGCCAAATTTTTTCACCCGTGAATCCAGTCAGCGACGTCGTGGCCGGAATTAACTAGTTTTGTATCTCGGGTTTTAGCCTTCTGAAGTAGTGTTCATACATAATGTCCGCAGATGCTCCTCCATCGACATACATGCGGTGGATCTCGTGACCTCCCGCTTGTATCTCGATGGTGAGTGGTTCGATCACTACGTTGTCCGCAGTGAGGGTGGGGAAAGAGATATGGTTTCCCTTGGAAAACCTTTGGCTGACTTTTTGCTTCGTATTTCGCTGCCATGATTGTATCAGGTATATTGTATCAGCTTTATTTTTTGGTATCTCCTTTTTGGCCCCATTCCTTTGTCTATCTTTTCCTTCTTTGATGTTTTTAACGAGGTGGTCCATCTTTCCTTCTTTCACTAATTTATCAATTAGCTGGCGTAGTCGGACGCACTCGTTAGTGGTGTGACCCTTCTGTCCATGGTATTTGCAGTATCCTCCTCCGACGCGCTTTTCTTCTGGGTTAACATTGGTGGAGGTTTTGGAAAATTTGCTCCCTCTGTCGCGAATATTTCCTTAGGGGTTTTTGTGAGTGGGACATACTTGTCGTTATCCCTTCCATTATTTTGGTTGCGGTAATTCCTGTTGCGGTTGCCACTTTGGTCATTGGATTGTCTCCTTGACTGTTCTTGCGGTTTAAAGGTTAAGTAACCTTTTTTGCTGTCTGCCGCCGCCGCTTCCCCGTGAACGAAGGACCTGGTGCGCGTTGTTAGCTCATCAAAGCTTTGGGGTACTTTGTCATTTAGCTTCCGTATCAGCTCTGGGTTATTGATCCCGTTCATGAACCCTGAGATTTTTAGTACCTCGGGGCATGCCTTGACTTGCATGCATTCATCCCTGAAGCGCTCCATGTAAGCGCTTGTGGATTCCCCTTGGCGATGTTTCACTCTGGCTAGTTCCACAGGGTTCTTTGCGCACTTCTTTTGTTGCGTGAAATTTAGGCAGAATGCTTTTCGCAGCTCTTCAAACCCATTTATGCTTCGTCGTGGAAGCTTGCTGAACCATGTTCGCGCATTCCCTACCAAGGTAGAGTTGAACATATGGCACCACACAGGTTTTGGCCAGTTTTCGATAGCAGCTGCTGACTCGAAAATTTTTAGATGATCATCAGGATCACCCGTGCCATCGTATGTTTTAATATTGGTGGGCACGCGCCTTCTCTTGTCATCTGAGAAGTCACTTATGCGTCGCGTAAACACATAAACCTTTTGGCGACGCCAAGGAAGGGAAATATCCTCATCCTCGTCGTACCGGCGTCGGTTCTTAGATTTCCAATGTCCCGTCTCTCTGTCCTCGTTGTCCGAGGAGCTGCTTGAGGGGGAGTTGTTTCTCCTATGGCGCTTGCGCCGTTTGTCTTCGGGGCCCGAATTTGAAGGACTTGTACTTGGGGAGTAGTGTTTCCCCAACCTATCTTGGATTCTTCTGCTTCCTGACCTTGAGGTGCTTACGCTTGGTGAATGTTGTCCTCCAAGCCTATCTTGTATCCAGCGGCTACCAAGCCTAGCATGGACACTAGTGCGCCTCGCGTTGTCTTTGTAATCCTCCGAGTATTGTGAGTTGGATGCTGTACCAAGTCTATCATGGATGTTGGTGCGCCTCTCACTGTTTCTGCGCTCAGGGTGGCACGGTGGAGATTTTTCTTGGTTAAAGTTTAGCCGATTTTGTGGGTTGTGGCTTGACCTTTTCCTTGCCTCCTCTTGCATGAGACGAGTTAAAGTCTCATAATGTTGGGACACGAAATCGTTTAATGCCACTCCAGGTGCATCCTCTTCTACTGCAAGGATGTCTGTTTCCGCATGGGGTTCCCTCTCTCTATTAGGTGCTCCCGGTGGCACAGTGTTGTCCACTATGGATGCCATCTGGTGGGGAGTGGTAAAGAGGGTGCGCTGAATGTCCTCAGCGCTTGAGACCGCGGTAGTAGTTCGGGTTGTTCCCAAAGGCAATTCTACCGCGGTCAAGATTGGAGTTACGTTTGACTCACGATGACCAGGCGCGCTGGTTGTTCCAGAGGTCGGCTTAGGAGTCGAGTCTTGATGCTTCTTCCTATGTGAATCATCACGTGTTTTCTCCGGCTGCGGAGTCCGCTGGCCTGAGTTCTTGTTTTTCGGCATTCTGGTCTTGAGTTCTTAGTGTAGGGTCCCACGAATGGCGCCACTTGTTGATACAAAAGTTGGGCTTACCTTGTTTGAACTCCCGCTCTCGTACCAATCAGAACTTTAGTGCTTGTGAAACCTGCGCACTAAGAAAGCAAATAACACCGTTAGGCTTATCGTGGGATTGTCTCCCACGATTAGACTCCGGCGTGAGAGTAAGTAATCGGTTTTAGGGTTTGTAGAAAAGTTAGGGATTGTGTAAATCGTACCTTTCAATGAGAATATGTAATTCTATATATAGGACACAGAAACCGTGTAGGTATCTTGCTCCTTACTCTTCGCACTCGTGGTGCTTATCTGGGGTAAGGATATCTATCCCGTGAATAGAAGATCCTTATCCCTTAAATATGCGTATTGGTCGGGCTTTCGGCTGCGTGAGCCCAAGCCGTAGGTTTTGATGGCCCGAGTCATTTATCATGATAGCCCACTCGTGGTGGGTTTGGGCTTAGTAATGTCTATAATTTGGGCTCGTAGCCCAACTATAGGCTATACGTCATCAATCGGGATCCTACCCAGGTTCGTTTTCGTCCTTGCAAGATCGTGATCGTAAGATCGGATCGGGATCTTAAGATCCTACTATAATGTCATTTTCTTAATAGTTTTGTAATATTATACAAATTTACAAATTATTATATATCATAAACACAAAATTATTATATATCATAGTTTTGTAATATCATTTTCTTAAGATCCTATGGTCAAGATCGAGATCCTATAAGATCTTAAGCTTTCAAAGATCCTATGTAAGATCCGGATCGTTTTTGCTTTGTAGTATCGTAAAATCGTAAGATCCTAAAATCAGGAATGAGATCCTGACAACCATGATTTAAACACCCCTAATGCTAATTGGTAGGGGGTGAAGAATGGGAAAGGTAATGAAAAAATATGCTTTGGTAAAGCATAATGCAATGACCCATTACCTAATAGTGTGTTACCCATTGTCGATCACCAGGAATGTATTGGTCGATAACATGACACTATAAGCCACTTTTAAAATTTTGAATTTAGCAAAACTAAATAAGTTGTAAACTCAAATTAAAATTCTAATATAACCTAAGAATTGAAAACTCAACAATAACTCGCGTCGAACTTATATAAGGTTAAGCTCAACTCATTAAACATTTCTAGTTCATTTGATATATATAGGCTTGAGCTTGAGCTCAAAGCTCGATAAGAATTAGCTCGAACTAACACTAGTTGGCTTGAGCTCGACTCATTTATGCCATTAAGAAAAATTAGAGTTTAGCTCGAGCTTGGCTCGTAATATATCTATTTTGAGCTCGTTAATAAGCTTTTTATCGAGCTTGTTAATAAGTTCACCTATAATACAAATGCATAACATTTTATACATGTTTAATATGTAAAATATCATAGTGTCATTTAGGCTCGTGAGCCAAATCAAGTTTTTTATGTAAAACTCAGGCTCGAGCCCGATTGATAGATGAGCTGCATCTTAGGCTCGAGCTTGCGAGCTCGTTTAAGCTCGGCTCATTAATATGATCCTGAGTTTTTCACGATCGGCTCGGCTCATTTCCGCTTCTAATATAAACAAAGATTAATTAAGGGTGCGTTTGGTATGTCGCCATCAATCACAATATGAATGATTTTGATAGTATTGGTGGGCCCCTCGGTATGAAAGATTCATACCTTACTCTTTTGAGGTATATAGAGTATGGAGGATTTCTATCATTCATTACCATAGTTGTGGGCCCTCTCATCTTAAACAAACAGAAATGATATTGTATGTGCTTCTAACTTTTGTCTTTTCTACTTAAAAGAGATGGAGAATATCCAGATGATGAGATTAGTACAAGAGTTAATGCTGCTAGTGAAAGTTAGTACTGCTAGTACAAAGTGTGGACTGCTCAGAGATTAAGACTGCTCGACGTTAATACTGCTAATGTATTAGTTACAACTGCTAGTTATAAGTTAGTAGTGTTGTTTCATATAGTTAGTATTGCTTGTATAGTATGATATGTATTAGTTGTTTATGAAAAAGATTACAGATACTTAGGAAAGTATTGTAAGCCGACTAGGACTCCTTGGTGTATAAAAGGAGTTCCTAGGGTATAGAGTTATATACTGATGCGTGGGAATCGCAACAGGCTTTACCTCTCGAGGGATCTCGAGAAGCTTACAACCCCCACCAGGCAGTGTACCTGATCGTTGTAGTATAGTATAGTGACAAGTACCGGGGGATTGATCGTTCAGCTTAGGAATAGTGTCGCTAGGATTAGAAAGCCTAAATACTAGTTCTAAAGGTGAGGGATGATTATTTTTGTGTTTTTATATTTTTTTAGAAAGCAAGTAAAATCTCGGGTTTTGAAGGATTAGGGCGGAATTAGTTGCTATTCAACTAACCCAATACTAAGATGCAATCAAAATAAAATACTAAAAATGAAAATAAACTAATTATACTAAGGTTGTGAGCAGTAATTGGAGAAAATGTGTTTACTTAGATTTCACTACTCCCTAGATATCTTTTACACGTTAATTACTTGTTATAATTGCATGGATGACGGATCGTATTCCTTAATACCATTCATGGGGTGGCATACATAACTCCCCAATTCTATGAGCTCTTATCTCCTCCTACACCATGCCCAGCACAACTATAGGGATTGTAAACAGTGGCTCATGCATTAAATACAACCAATAAAGACCTAGTACGCCTCGGTTCATGTTTCTTAAGACGTTCAAGCATGTTACCATTTGGAGATCTGCCAGTTTTCTTAAGCCTAACATATAAATCATTCATCCAAGACAAGAATAAACAAGTAATCAACACATAATCAATATCTAGGTTTCATTAGATCTAAGCAAACACAAACGAGATCTAGCCTAGCATGATAGAATTAAGACAAGAACATGATATAGACAACCAACACATAGACATATTGATTGAATTAGAAGAACACTTATCTTAATTAATCATGCAAGGTATCAAGGGGTTGGAACCCTTGAAAAACCTGTAAAGTGACACCAAAATCGTCTTTAAGGTTTCTCCCAAAACTTCTCTCCTTAAATGTAAAAAACTAGAAAACTATATATAGGAAAATAGGGATGACAGCGTCAAGAACAAAGGTGTGACGCCGTCATCTCGCCACCAAATACTTCTTCGGACGGCCTTGATCTACTTTTGACGCCGTCAAGGCCTAGGCCGTCACAAAAATTACTCTTGACACCCTGTGTGTGACGCCGTCATCAACTACGGATTTTAATTCTTGGGGTTTTGACACCGTCAGGAAAACTCTTGACGCCTTCATGTACTGTTCCCAGCATGGAAAATTGAGACTTTGCCGTTTTCTTCACTTTTATGCTCCAAAAACGTCCAAAATGGCTTCTTTTCCAGAATTCACTCTCCAAGTACCTAAAATCACAAAAGGAACGATTTAGGGCAATATTTGATCAAATAAATTCGGATTCGGGCTTAAATGACCCCCTAAAAACGGACCATTTTTCGCCTCATCATATACCCTTACACTTGAGATTTGCTTGTCCTCAAGCAAATGCACTTTTATTCTACTCAAAAGACAAGTTAGGGGTCATTTAACACTAATATAAAAGTAATTACAACAAATAATCGTTCCACTAAAGACCAATAGACAAGCACGGAGGTCATACACAAGCACCTCACAAATAGTGTTTAGATACTCACATCTCTCGGGTGTAATAAAGTAATATAACATTATGGAAATGGAAGATATCTCTCACTACCTGTCATAGCAAAATAGATTACCATAGGCTTGGGAAAGGATCAAACCTCCACCACATGGCGTAAGCACCTAGGATAAACTATCAAAGAGGTCTTTTAAAGGGTTGTAACGTTAGGTATAGGGATATGAATTACACGGTTTTGTTGGATAAAGGAAGTTTTACTGGTGGCGAGTTAACAATCTTGGTCAATTACATGTACAATATGGCGTTGCTAAGCCAAGACTAGACTCGACTTAAGCTAATAAATGAAAAATAACTAAAACATAAAATGAACATAGAATGAAACGGGATGGTAGTCTGTATTTTTTTCTCTTTTCCTTTTTTTTTTTTTTTTTCTTTTTCTTGATTTTTTCGATTTTTATTTTTATTTATTATTTTTTTTTTTGGTGCATACACTCTTACCCTACCATCCAAAATAATACATCATAGGGAATGAAAATTCCCCTTACACTTGAATCTTTACATACTTTACATTCAACTATTCTAATGACTCGAATTAAGAAAATCAAAACACTTGGAGTACTTTTAAGATTAACGTACATATGGCGGTAATAATATTATGTTCTTCCCCATTACTCCATAAAATAAGTACTTACCCATGAGTCCCAATCGTCCCAAAACAATATGTACAAGGATATGACTCGACTTAGCAACCATGTAATCAATTAGATAGTTAACTTAGGGTTTAAACAAATAAAAATAATGCACTAAAAATGAGCGCATACACGGAAGGCTAAGGCTATTTGGGTGTACATTTAAGTGGGGTGTAACAAATTCTTCCTTTAAGTAAGATGCTTAAAGTTAGAAACGAAAAGATAGGCTCGGAGGGGTGTACTAGGGGTTTCGTGTACTAAAAATGAGTACAACGCTAAGGGTGTGGGAAAAGTTAGTTGACTTAACTAGTCAAGTAGTATGACTTAAATGGTCAAGTAATTATGATACGGGTTTAACACAAGGGTGATCCTAATGCCTCTTATCATGTAGTAAATCCTACAACACGAATGTAGTCTCACTAGCGGTCTCGGGATGCATCACTAACGCAAGTTCTAGAATCTAAATGCTACCGGTACACTCATAAGCACTAATAATGAATGCTTTTCCTATCAAATCTAAAGGCGAACCTCACATATTTGGGTGGAAAATTTTTCTGAATATACGGTTATGTGCTAGTCATACAATCTCCTATCCATGAGACGCTTGCTATGGCTAAAGTTTCACTCCTAAATGTTGTAAAAAATTTTAAATTTGGCGCTAAAATTACACTAACAAGTATTTCTCATAGTTTTATTACACATCTACTATTAAACAAAATGTAAAAAAATTTAAATTTGGCGCTAAAATTACACTAACAAGTATTTCTCATAGTTTTATTACACATCTACTATTAAACAAAACAAACTCAAGCGAAAGTGCATATGTAAGGTATCATCTTTTTACCCTCCCCTTACACTTAAGATGAACATTGTCCCCAATGTTCAAGTAAAGAATGTAAAAGTGAGAAAGTAAAAAGAATGAAATCAAATACTCCTCTGATTCGCTCGGTATGGATAATAGGATGGCCAGGTTAAATCTTCCTCCAAGAAAATGAACAATCAAAGCTTCCCTTCCAGAATATAAATCATCTTCTTGTCATACATAACCTGTAAAACCTGACAAAATAGACAAGACAACCTCGCGTAAAATCGGCGGCATCCTATATAAGTTTCTAAGTCCTAGAAAACAAAGTAAGATATAATGCTTGTGGAATGAAGTTTGCAGATTTCCTGGAGATTATAAAACTTAATAATTCACAAAAACCATAAGACTCCGTTAGAAAAACAAAACCGGTAAAATTCCCAGATTTTTACTCCTGACGCCGTCAAGAGTAATCCTCTGACGCCGTCAGAATGGACCTGCAGAAATTCTTATGTTAAGTTTCCGGAAAATTTCTGGAAAAACTTGGTCCTACTTCCTGGAAAATCCTGCAAAACTTCATTATGACTCAATACAAGCATTTGACTCTAACAAATACGAATATACATGTTCATTTAATATTGTGGAGAATCATGATCGGTTTGTTTCTTAAAAACATATTTGGGGTTTCCCCTTACACTTATCTTTTGCAAAAATACTTTTAGGTTGGAGTTAAGACTAGGCCAAACAACATAGTAAAGTATTTCCACATTTTAATTTAGAGACATGATCAACCAACAATAAAAATAAAGCATGCATACGGAAGCAAATAAAAATCAAACAAAATAAAATCACACAAAACATGGGTTGCAAAGATTAACCAACAATAAAATTAAAAGTCGGACATGCATAATAATTGTTAAAAGAAAATAAAAAGTGTCCGAAGCCAACAGAGGCTGAATCCTAAACTATTACAAGACCAAATGTTTCAAATCATACAACCGAGAATAAATTGTTCAAGAACCACAGATATCAAAACGAATCACTGAGGGGGAGGACCAAAGCGGTAATCATAGCCAGGTGGGAGGTGCCCAGTATACCCATAGGGAGGATAGTCCTGCTCGCGCCAGGGGAATGGGTCAATCTGCAGATGGGGCTCGATGTGATCACGGGTCGAAAGATGCTGCATTTGGCGGACTGTGTGCTCATACATCCAGTCAAATCTCTGGTCAATGGTGGTTCTCCAAGCATCCACCTGACCCATCCAAGCCCCCTGATGCGCCTGCCAATCTCCTCGGCCCATGTGTCGGTAGTAGTCAGCAGTCCCCTCCTCATACCCAGCAAACTGATGCTGCTGGGGCATTCCCTCATCATCATCATCATCATCCTCACCAGCAAGCCCTGCTGCCATGTACCAGGTGTAGGACCCATCCACCATCTGCATCAAGATGTTCATCTGCCTGAGGGATTTAGCCTTCACCACCCTACAGCCCCCGCAGTCGCTCAAATACCCCATGATTGCAGGAGTAAGAAGACCATAGGAGCGAGCCAACCGGGTCACAAACATCCCTCCATACACCCTATCAATATCCCTATCACCTACACTGGTCCTCAAATAACTGGCCACCCAAAATGGGATGTTACAGTAAACATCCTATGAAAAGATAGTATACAGGTAGAACAGATCAGAGGCAGTGACACGGTGAGTAGTGCCATGACGTGCAGACAGGCTGTATGTGATGCACCTGTGAGCCAACCTAACAATGGGGTCCCTGATCGATGCAGCCCCAGTAGTCGAGGCGTAAACCCCATCCCCTATGGTCGGCCAAAAAGTGACACACCTCATCTCACTCCTCTGAGTCTCTCCATGTAACAACCTCTGCATAAGAGTCCCATCAACCTCTTCCCTAGTATACAATCCAATCCTCCAACCAAACTCAGTAACCGAACACGACCTCATTTCCCCTCCTAGCCTAAAATAGATAGTGGTGCCCCCCATATCCGTCCTAGCCTCAGCCTGATCAAAGCGGAAAGTTGCAAAGAATTCCCTTACCAACTCACTATAAACAATATCCCTCATTCTAAACATCCTCTCCCATTGAGGACCAGCGAACCCATCAGTGTTGATCCTTCTCAGAAATGCAGCCTCTAGACCTTGGGATCTAAGAAGTTCCCAATCAATAACAGAACCAGCGTCAATGTGGTGATTAGCAAGCTCCAAATACTTTGTGGTGGCAGCATCGTTGTCAAATAGACCCCAACTGTGGACCAATTCCCCGTAATTAGCTTGTTGGGACCTGGATGAGCTACCTCTGTGTTGTCTTGATCGCTTACTCATATTCCTGGAGAAAGTTAGAGCGAACGAAAACAATTAGCATAAGAATTTTTATCGATTTCTGCTGTCAGATACATCTGACGCCATCAGACTTAGCAAAAATCCGACTCATGCAAATGCGAGGGAAAAAATCAATTTTTAAACTCTTAACCCATTACCCAAACGCTCCTTTAATCAGGAAACAGGGGTGGGGGGTCAAAGAATCCGAGGCATGATGGGTTTTCTCTAACTTAATGCATGATTTGAGTGAGACAACATCATCGAATGGTAACCCCATGATTACAAATCACCAAATAGATGGTATTATGATTCGCTAATGAAGGGTCGAGAGTGGGGTTTCGGGCGAAAGGGGTTTTTCAAATTGATGGGTCCTAGGAACAATTGATCGAAAAAGGATGAAGAAGAATCACTTACCAAGTGAAGATTGGATGCGGAAGACGTCGAATTGGAGGTTGGAGAATCGGAGTAGCAGCAGCACTTTGGGTGAGATTTGTGGGGTATGGGTTGAAAGTGATTGGTTTTGGGTTAATATTGCAGATTCATCGAGCTGACAGCGTCAAGAGTTAAATCTGACGCCGTCAGATGCCCGTGTAAGGTGAGGTTTGGAGT
The DNA here is from genome assembly GCA_030686995.1 of Artemisia argyi. NCBI lineage: Eukaryota > Viridiplantae > Streptophyta > Magnoliopsida > Asterales > Asteraceae > Artemisia > Artemisia argyi. Next base: position 125,276,370 of record CM060684.1, read on the forward strand.
AGTTCCATGTTCAGTCCCTGCTCTTTGCGTGAATAACTAAACATTAGTAAAACCCATGAGTAGCTATTCCGTTAACGAGGTCCACCAGGGTCGAACGTTTCATTACTGTCACGGAAAGAGGTAAGGTTGTAGAAGGGGTCGGGTGACGTTTTGGCTAAGTTGATCCCTATGCACGGGTCATTGGTGTGAGAAGAAAGATGTTGTTCCATAGGGGGTTTCAAATCAGTGGTGTTTTTGAGGTGCAACCTCTTTACACCGGGTTTAAAACCAAAAGAACTTTTCTTACATAGGTTTGGGAATGTGGTTAGCAGGCATCCAACGAAAATGTTATGGAATTGCGAATTCTTTTCTTTCTGAGGATGCTCACGAGAGTGGGGGGTGATTGACGGTGAAGCACTTGGGTAAAGCTTCTCGTTATCCTCTTGGTTAAACATCAAAGGGGTCGAAATCTCGAAGACCTTTTCGATTTTTTTAGGTACGGAATTTTCCGTGATCCTTTCTTTGACCCTTGACATGAATTGGTCAGCGAAATTCATAAACGCTTTATGAGTACTCTCCATGCGTGCTTCTAGGTGCTGGATTTGTTTTTCCTGATTATCCATGAAGGTTACCATTATCCCTTCGAACTCCTCTTGTCGTAAACGTTTAGGAAAATTCTGGTTGATAACCGTATTCCTGCGTAGATTATGATTCCACACGGGTTCAGCAGCAAGTTTCTCAATACTTATTAATTCATTTACCTGCTTCTCGATGCTTCCTAACAACTCTTCTTCGGTGGCACATGCGTAGTCAAGTTTTACCTTGCTTGGGAACATCGGGTCCTCCCATCCTTCCTCTTCGTATTGTGCCAACTCCTCAAGAACTTTCCAGCACTCGTCAACGCTAAGTCTATCTAGCCTACCCTTGGCTGCGTGATCAATGGCTTTCCTTGTTTGATAGTCAACCTTATCGTAAAAGATTTGGATCTGGAGCCATGGTTCGATGCCATGATGAGGGACTTTTCGGAGTAGGTCTTTATATCGAATCCATGCTTCGTAAAAGGTTTCATTTTGACGTTGTTGAAACATCAAGATGTCATTCCTAAGCTTAGTAGTTCTCCCCGGTGGGAAAAATTGAGCAAGGAAACGAGTAGTGAGATCATCCCATGTGGTGATGGATCCCGCGGGTAAACGCTCAAGCCATTGACTAGCTTGATCCCGTAGAGAGAATTGAAATAGGCGTAAACGGGTAGTCTCTCTAGTTTCAACACCTAGGTCTATGGAATCTACGATTTTGAGAAAGTCCTTAAGAAGTTGGTTTGGATCTTCGGAACGAAGTCCATGGAATGCACATCCGCTTTGCACCAACCGGATGGTGTCGGATCGCAAGGGGGTCACATTGGCTCCGGTGAGCTCAATGGTGTTTCGGTAGCCTTGGTGGCTAGGTCGGGAATACTCTCCTAAGGTTCGGGGCCTAAGGGGTTCTAATGGTGGGTTTTGTTGTGGTGGGATGACGGGTTCAAAGATGTTACCACCTTCCATGATGTCAGATGGTAAAGAGTTACGAACAAAAGCACGAAGAAATAAGATAGACTAAAGAAGACCTAAAAATAAAAATAAAATCTTACTAGAAAGGAATCTAGCAAGTAGACCTAATAAAAAGAAATTCTAACCTAGACAATAACTATTCCCCGGGCTGCGGCACCAAAAACTTGATGCGTGGGAATCGCAACAGGCTTTACCTCTCGAGGGATCTCGAGAAGCTTACAACCCCCACCAGGCAGTGTACCTGATCGTTGTAGTATAGTATAGTGACAAGTACCGGGGGATTGATCGTTCAGCTTAGGAATAGTGTCGCTAGGATTAGAAAGCCTAAATACTAGTTCTAAAGGTGAGGGATGATTATTTTTGTGTTTTTATATTTTTTTAGAAAGCAAGTAAAATCTCGGGTTTTGAAGGATTAGGGCGGAATTAGTTGCTATTCAACTAATCCAATACTAAGATGCAATCAAAATAAAATACTAAAAATGAAAATAAACTAATTATACTAAGGTTGTCAGCAGTAATTGGAGAAAATGTGTTTACTTAGATTTCACTACTCCCTAGATATCTTTTACACGTTAATTACTTGTTATAATTGCATGGATGACGGATCGTATTCCTTAATACCATTCATGGGGTGGCATACATAACTCCCCAATTCTATGAGCTCTTATCTCCTCCTACACCATGCCCAGCACAACTATAGGGATTGTAAACAGTGGCTCATGCATTAAATACAACCAATAAAGACCTAGTACGCCTCGGTTCATGTTTCTTAAGACGTTCAAGCATGTTACCATTTGGAGATCTGCCAGTTTTCTTAAGCCTAACATATAAATCATTCATCCAAGACAAGAATAAACAAGTAATCAACACATAATCAATATCTAGGTTTCATTAGATCTAAGCAAACACAAAAGAGATCTAGCCTAGCATGATAGAATTAAGACAAGAACATGATATAGACAACCAACACATAGACATATTGATTGAATTAGAAGAACACTTATCTTAATTAATCATGCAAGGTATCAAGGGGTTGGAACCCTTGAAAAACCTGTAAAGTTACACCAAAATCGTCTTTAGGGTTTCTCCCAAAACTTCTCTCCTTAAATGTGAAAAACTAAAAAACTATATATAGGAAAATAGGGATGACGGCGTCAAGAACAAAGGTGTGACGCCATCATCTCGCCGCCAAATACTTCCTCGGACGGCCTTGATCTACTTCTGACGCCGTCAAGGCCTAGGCCGTCACAAAAATTACTCTTGACGCCCTGTGTGTGACGCCGTCATCAACTACGGATTTTAATTCTTTGGGTTTTGACGCCGTCAGGAAAACTCTTGATGCCTTCATGTACTGTTCCCAGCATGGAAAATTGAGACTTTGCCGTTTTCTTCACTTTTATGCTCCAAAAACGTCCAAAATGGCTTCTTTTCCAGAATTCACTCTCCAAGTACCTAAAATCACAAAAGGAACGATTTAGGGCAATATTTGATCAAATAAATTCGGATTCGGGCTTAAATGACCCCCTAAAAACGGACCATTTTTCGCCTCATCATATACGAATTTTATATTTACAATTTTATTGTATTTGAATTTGTTTTGATATATATTGATTTCTTAAATGTGACTAAAAGATGTATATAGTTACACTTCTTATCAGTTTTGGTCACTATTTGCTTTATTCATTGTGTGACTAAATGTTACAGAAGGTCACACAAACATAAAATTCAAGTGGCCATTGGATGATCTATAGTCACACAAAATACACATTTCTTCACTTTAAACAGCATACGGCCACACTTATTAACACTTTTGGCCACTGTTTCCTAAATTGTATGTGACTATATACCCAAAACAAACATGCTTTGTGTGACTAAATATTACAAAAGGCCACACAAACATAAAATTCACGTGGCCATTGGATGATCAATAGTCACACAAAATACACATTTCTTCACTTTAAACAGCATACGGCCACACTTATTAACACTTTTGGCCACTGTTTCCTAAATTGTATGTGACTATATACCCAAAACAAACATGCTTTGTGTGACTAAATATTACAAAAGGCCACACAAACATAAAATTCACGTGGCCATTGGATGATCAATAGTAACACAAAATACACATTTCTTCACTTTAAACAACATATGGTCATACTTATTAACATTTTTGGCTACTGTTTGCTTAATGCTATGTGACTAAATACCCAAAACAAACATGCTTTGTGTGACTAAATAATACAAAAGGCCACACAAATATAAAATTCTTGTGGCCATTGGATGATCAATAGTCACACAAAATACACATTTCTTCATTTTAAACAGCATATGGTCACACTTACTAACACTTTTGGCCACTGTTTGCTTAATGGTATGTGACTAAATACCCAAAAAAACCATGCTTTGTGTGACTAAATATTACAGAAGGCCACACAAGCATAAAATTCACGTGGCCATTGGATGATCTATAGTCACACAAAATACACATTTCTTCACTTTAAACAGCATATGGTCACACTTATTAACAATTTTGGCCACTTTGTGTTAAATTGTATGTGACTAACTCCAAAAAAACAACATCCATTGTGTGACTAAATCATCACAAACGTCACATTTATTGTATATTCATGTGGCCACAGGACGGGAAATAGTCACACAAAATACACATTTACTTGAATATATCATCTCAAATGTCACATGTATTATATATTTATGTGGCCAAAGGCTGAAAAATAGTTACTCTCAAAAAACATTCGTGTGACTATAAAGTGTTTACGGTCACTGATAATGACTAATCCAACAAAACTTGTGTCTAATTTGTCACACATATTCGGGGTTTTGGTCACTCTTTTTCGATGGAAAAGGCCACGAACTCAACAATGTGACCATATGCCACCTACGGTGGCGGGACCTATGGTGACAAACAACGAAAAAAACATGTGTGACTATACGCATATCGTCACACATTTTTGGCGTGACCAATACAACTTTTTGTACCAGTGTTGCCGTTAAGTATAGTAAACTACCTATCATTCCTCTATTTACTATACTTAGTGTTATCTACGGACTCACCTTCTTCATCTCTTGTGAGTTTCACTTCCGTAGACATAGGTGTCTTAAGGGGTTTTGAGTCTTCTAGGCCAAATTTCTTAAGCATTTCCTTAATATATTTAGATTGGTTAAAAAATATTCCATCTTTTAGTTGTTTTATTTGTAATCCTAGGAAGAAGTTTAATTCACCCATCATGCTCATCTCAAACTCATCATGCATGATTTTGGCAAATTCATCACGCATATCCTGATAAGTCGATCCAAATATAATGTCATCGACATATATTTGAACAATGATGATATTTGGGTCACTTCTTTTAGTGAAGAGGGTGTTATCTACCATTCCCATGGAATAATTATGCTTAACTAGGAAAGCTTTTAGTCTATCATACCAAGCCTTTGGAGCTTGTTTAAGACCATATAAAGCTTTCTTTAGTTTGTAAACATAATCAGGTTTTGCGAAGTCAATGAATCCCGGAGGTTGAGCCACATAAACCTCCTTATTGATAAAACCGTTGAGGAATGCACTCTTCACATCCATTTGGTATAACTTAAAGTCTAGGGCGCATGCATAAGCTAAAAGGATTCTAATGGATTCTAATCTAGCTACAGGGGCATACGTTTCGTCATAATCAATTCCTTCTTGTTGATTATAACCTTGGGCGACTAACCTAGCTTTATTCCTAGTTACTATTCTATTTTCGTCTAGTTTATTCCTAAATACCCATTTAGTTCCTATTATGGTCACATTCCTAGGATTTGAGACTAGTTCACAAACATCATTTGATTTAAATTGGTTTAATTCTTCTTGCATAGCCATAATCCAACTTTCATCCTTTAAGGCTTCATTTATATTCTTTGGCTCTATTGTTGACACAAAACAAAAGAAGTTATTTGTATCTTGAGCTTGTAATCTAAGTGTTCTTTGATTTAGGTTGCCTATAATGTTATCTAATGGATGTGACTTTGATTCCTTAACATTTATAATTTCATTCTCTTCTAAAGTTTCTACTTCAAGATCATTGCCTAAGGGTTTAGTTTTACTAACCTCAATAGCTTCTTCCTCTATTATATCATCATCTTCTAAGGGCAATGTTTTAGGTAGTGGAGGAGTGTCATCAAAAGTTACATTTAGGGATTCTTCTACTTTCATAGTATGTTTATTTAGAATTATATATGCTTTACTATTTTGTGAATATCCTATAAAAATTCCTTCATAAGCCTTAGGGTCGAATTTAGTGAGATAGTCTTTTGTATTAAGGATGAAGCATTTACTTCTGAATACTCTAAAGTAACCTATATTAGGTTTTCTACCTCTTAATAATTCATATGGAGTTTTTCCTAAGATTCGTCTAATAGAAACTCTATTAAGTATACATGTTGATGTATCTACGGCGTGGCACCAAATTTTTTGTGGGATAGATTGTTCATTTAACATTGTTCTACTCATTTCTTGTAGAGACCTATTTTTTCTTTCTACTACCCCATTTGATTGCGGAGTACAAGGAGCGGAAAAGTTGTGAGATATTCCATTTTCATCACAAAATTTTCCGAATTGTACTTCGTTATCAAATTCCCTACCATGGTCCGTCCTAATTGAAACTATGGAGCATCCTAACTTATTTTGTATCATTTTACTAAATATCTTAAATTTTTCAAAGGCTTCGGTTTTATCACTTAAAAACCTAGTCCACGTGTATCGTGAATAATCATCTACTATAACTAAGGTGTAACGATTGCCACCGTAGCTCCGCACAGCGGATGGACCAAAAAGGTCCATGTGAAGTAATTCTAAGCATCTGGTAGTGGATAACATATTTTTAGCTTTGTGACTAGCATTTTCTTGTTTTCCAATTTTACAAGCATCACAAAAGTGTTGATCATATCTTAAACTAGGCAAGTTTCTAACTAGTTCCTTAGAGGCTAAAGATTATATTTGTTGCATGTTTGCGTGACCTAATCTCCTATGCCACAAAGTGGAGTTTTCATCTATAGTAGCTAGGCATATCCTATCTTCCGGTTTGTCTCCTAATTTCATAACATATATACCTCCTTTCCTAATTCCTCTACCTATGACTTTCTCATCTTTAGTTATTTCACTATCTTTATAGGTGAAGGTAACCCTACGCTTATTATCACAAATTTGACCTATACTAAGCAAGTTATAAGTTAGATTATCTACATGTTCAACATTTTCAATAGTTAGAGAGTCTTGAGAGATCGTACCTTTGCCTATGATTTTTCCACGACGATCACCACTAAAAACAACGTTACCTCCATTATATGCCTTATATGTAGAAAATAGCTTGCGATTTTCCGTCATGTATCTTGAGCATCCACTATCCTTTATCCATTCATCGGGCTCCAAATCTACTCCTAGACATACTTCATTAGGTGCTTGAGCTATGAAACATTTGTGCTTCATTGTTTCGTCTTTGTCACTATATTTTCTTCTTCGGGTGGTTTTCCTTTTGTCTTGTGCTTTTAGTTGCTTTTTAATAATTTTCTTGAATTCTTTAACGACCTTCGCATATTCTTCATCTTCACTTTCGGAACTATAATAATTATCATCATTATGTTCCTTTTCGATCGTTGATTTTATGCACTCTTCTTGTTTGCTCTTGGTATGACTCATTGGGTTTTCGCCATTATTACCTTCACACACAAAATTTGAACTAGTAGCACTTGTACTCATTTCAACTAAATACTTATCTACTATACTTTCATTTTCAACTATTTTGTATACAAAGTTTTCTTTTGCTTGACATTTCTCTTGATGAAAATTTAAAAGACTTTTCCACATATCATTTGCCGATTGACAAAAAAATATTCTTTCATATTCAATTCTTGGTAAAGCTTTGTATATAATCATTTTAGCTACATTATTTTTATCAAGTGTTATTTTGAAATAATTATCTTGTTTTTCAAAAATGGTTTTTGTTAGTTGAAGATCACCAATTGAAATGACATGCCAAAGATCATAATCTATTAACTTCACATAATTTTCAAATCGATTTTTCCATTCAAGAAAACTTGTATTTTCAAAATATGGTGGTTTAAATGCCATGTTCCCTTCTAAATATTTTTCCATTTTCATAGATCGATTACAAGTTTTAAAATACAATTTATTTTAAAAATCTTGTTTAATGTAGCTCTGATGCCAATTGTGGAAAACTAGAAGGGAGGGTTGAATAGTTTTCCCGTCGTTTTTAAATTTATAAAAACTTTGTTTACAAAATCTTCGATTCTAGTTTTATGTGAGATCACGGGAGTAAATGACAATGTAAGTAAATAAGTAAAGAGATAGAGATGGAGAGATCGAACCACAAGACAAAGGATTTATAGTAGTTCGGCTACGAAGCACCTCTTCGCCCTACTCCACTCCCCGAGCACCTAACTCGAGAGTTTTCTTCACTATGTCAACAAGCTCCCTTATGGCGGAGAAAACCTTACACAACTTTTGCTTACACCAATTAACGACACTAAGCTAGATGTCGAGTCCTAATAGTAGCTAGAACCAATCTCACACCACTAATCACTACACACCTTCTTCACAACTTATACACACCACAACTACTACATAACTACTCACAACTTCACTACTACAACTTCACAACACTACTACTCCTTCATTACTTCAATTCACAACTACTAACACACCTAGATCTACCTAATACACACCTTCTACACCTCTACAAATAATTTATAAAACAACTAACAATATTCACAAATCTACAATACTTCTTAACAAGATGTTGGAGGAGTATTCTTCTCTTGCATTTTGAATGATGAGGGATTGGATCACTTGAAACAAAACTAATAATTTTATGATCAAAGGTTTTAGGAAGATGATTTGAGAGGATTTGGACAGAAAGTTTTAGTGCAAAAGGTGAGGAAAAATTACAGATTTGAACCAGTATTTATAGGCAAAAGATTCTGACACAAGAGCGTGTGCCGGCCCCTTTAATTCATGGCCGCCCCTTTAAAATTAAGGGGGCCGCCCACCTGTAACGGCCAGAATCTTTTGTCTTTTATGGGGAAAGTTTATTTGGTGTAGATTTAATTGATTTTGGTTAAAAATTTGAATTCATATATTTATTATGAATTAAACATTTTCCTTTAATTACCGAAAGTGTTTTTCTAAATATATAAAATGTTTATACCATTTTATATAATTTGTACTTGGTAAATAAACCTTCCTTTGATCATAAAATGTATTAGGCAATTGTTTATTCATAACTTAAGTGATTTAGTTGGATGTAATGATATTTTGTCACTAAATACTTGTTTACGTAATGATTTTACGTTTAATGATTTTATATTTTGTGATAGTCAAAACATAGGGATATCGAGAAATATTAATAACGTTTTTACGCATTATTTATATCAACAGGAGGGTTTTGTAAACCTTCTAAAAATTTTTACAATCCATCTAGGCAATGTACCTAGCCGTTGTAGTGTAGTATAGGCAAGACATAGGGGATCGATCGTCCTCTAGAGGAATAGTATATGCGAAGGCCGAGGTATATGTCGAGATAGGTCTAAAGGTGAGGGATGATTTTTTTTATGTTTTTATATTTTATGAAAAGAAAATTAAAATCTCAAGGTTTGGAAGAGTGGGCATTTTAACTACTAACTAAAACAAAACTAAATAAACTAATAAACAAGAAAAGTAAATTGGTAATTCTTATAATGAGGAAAAAGTGTTTACTTAGATTTCTTTACGCCATAGTTATCTCTTATTGATTAGTCGAACTGCCACGTCCTTGCTTAATTGACGCGTTGCATTCCTATGTTATCTTAGGGTGGTGCCAAATTCCCTAACTCTATGAGTGTATAAGTATCCTTTCGAAAACCCTAGATCTACAAGTGACAATTAAGTCATCTCCTTAGGATCTCCTACTATCTAGAAGTCGTAACTCACGCAAGAAATACAATGAATAAACCAACTACTGCACTCTAGGGTATGAAGGCGTTAAGTCGGACGTTCAAGCTAACACTTCTCAGATTATAGCTAGTTTTCCTATTCCTAACGCAAACAACCAATCAAACAAGAGACGACAACTAATAATTAATAAGTAGGTTTCATTAGATTTAAGCAAACACAAATAAATCTAGCCTAACATGTTAAAGGGAAGATAAGAAAAACACATAATCAAACAACAAATAGACATATTGAATGATTAAAGATGAATTACTTAACTTAAATGAAACATGAATTTTGGGGGCTGTAAAACCCTTACAAAAGCTCTGAAAGTCGTGCCCTAATAGTTCCTCCAAGATGTTACACGATTTATGAGAAACAAGCGAAAGTGTAACTTTTCTGCGTTTAGTGTTCGAGGCTCGTTTAGGCTATCAAATATTTGATTTAAGTCACGAAAATTGCGCCACCGCGTTCAAAATAAAATTTTCAATAAAAATGAGTATTCACATGACTATTATAACACCCCCAATTCATGGTTGCAGCGGAATTCGAACTGGGTGTTACTCGACGGCACAATAGTCACAATAATAGAAAACGAACTCCAATTGAGTCGTTTTAAAAGATTTATCATTCAAATTATATAAATATCAGAGGTTACAAAATGAGGTCCCAATTGGTTCCATGTTTACAAATCACATTAAGTGAGTTTTTGAATGATAAGAAAATTTATAGCCCTCTTGACCATCCGTGTCCTTCCGTGCCATCCTTGATCGTCATGAACCTGAAATACATGCTTGAGAGGTCAACACAAAGGTTGAGTGGAATTCGTAGAGTTTAGTTAAATCGTTTGAACACAATATGTTGGTAGTGTGAGTTATAGGCTCACACCAATGTTTGGAAAACAAAAATCGTTATTTATTTCACTAAGCTCATACAACCAAAACATTAACATCGAACCAACAAAATTGGCATTATAGAAGCCCTATCAAGGTACTTTTGCCGTTATACCGCTAAATCTCAAATATAGTGCATTTGTGTGAACTCGTCGTTGTTCAACACAAATGGGATTCGTCAATCCCAATAGATCTATTCACAATATTCGCGCTCACTAAAGGTAGTGACTAATGGTTCATGATATAGGGACTTCGAACATGGCAATCGTTACTTAGTGATAATAAAACATCGTCGTGAAGCATACATTAGAAAGCATCGTGTTCAAGTAGAAAAATAATAGCATGTATTCCCCCCATGGGTTTGTAAAATAGTTAAACAATAGAAAGTGGGGCTACGAACTCACCTTAAGTTATGTAGTGAGTAGTGAATGTGATGGTCGAATCGCGAAGGTTTCTACGAGCAACCTATAATAGAATGTTGCGACTTAGGATCGGAGTAAAGAATATGTAGTAGTGCCTATATATATATATATATATATATATATATATATATATATATATATATATATATATATATATATATATATATATATCTTGCATTTAGTCCATGATGTGGTATGATGTATAGTATAAGTCTTTGAAAGAAAAGATTCATGAAACATGTATGTTTTGGTATATCGTTTACTACCGTCCGGGCCGACATAATTCAGAAGTCATGTTAGTAAGCGTTCGAGGAGCCAGGACACTTTAACTCGTAAATCCACAACTCATCTCGACGGCTTACATAATGAACTCCTCACATGAGGCTCCCTACTATCGTAGTAGTTGATAAAATATATAGATATAAGTTTTGATCCGAAAAGTTACATGTCCGATATTTGAATAAACTTAGGAAAGTTTATTAGTACATGAAGATTGTTATTAGGGGTAGTTTCATAAGTCTTGAATGACCATTTTCTCTTGGTAATATCTCATGGTTTCCTTTTAGGTGAAGTAGATCCAAATTGCTTGTTCATGTTATCGCCTAATTCATTGTTTCATGTTTACGCCTATGTAAGTTGTTATGGTCATTTCGTCATGGCCTAGCCATGACCTTTGGTCCTTGTTCCAAGGTCATGAGACACAACCTTGGCTCTAGCCATGGTTGTGGTCTTGATTATAGGTCATAAGACCTCTTGTTCCTTTCAAAGTATAACCATAATCTAGTGACTTTTGCCTAAAAATGGGCTGTTTAGAATTTGAAGAATTTTATTACTCGGAAAGCATTTTTAGGTCTCGAGCTTCTTTGTTCCTGAACGAAAACGGCGTTCCGGACAACTTTCATGTTTTAACTTTTTGATGAATCGGAACAGAAGTGTGACTTTCAAAACCCAAATTTGATCAGAATGGTATTTGGCAGTTTTGCCGGAAATCTTTGGTAACTTCAAATGGACGTAACTTTTGACTCGTATACTCGTTTTGGGTGGTTCAAATTGCTATGGTTTCCTTGTTAGGTCCTCTACCACAATATGTAATATTCAAATATCATATTTTTACCATTTTGATCAGGTCTTACCAAGAAATTCATTAGTTTGCTTGTTTTAGTAACTTGTTTTAACAATCAATAACAATAACTTGTTTTGGTCATTTTTATACATCATGGACATGCATACAAGACATAATATAGCATGAATAATAGGTAAATAACATGAACATGATTATTTAACAAGAATCAAGTTAGGGTTTGGCTCACAACTTTTGGCTTTCAAAGATGAAAGGAAGTTAACATGTAAGGATAGGACTTTGATAGACTTGCTTCAACCCACTTCTCTTCATGCAATCTTTCTACTCTTGTAATCTTGAAAGATGGATGATGAAGGTTGAGGTGACTTGAGTGGATTCAAACTCAAGAGAAATCACCAAGTATATGAGGTTATGGAAGTGTTTGATGAATGATAACCTATCTAGGGTTTCTACCTTGAAGAATCACTTGAACCATGCATGAAACTAGAAGGAAATGAGCTAAGAATGGGATGGTTATGGGGTTGGGGATGCACGGCAACAAAGGGGAGGGAAGGGAGTATTTATAGTCCAAAAATGAGGAGGTTAGGAAAGTGCTAGGAAATTACTAAAACTTGGTGACCAAGTTGTAAATAAGTGTTGATTTAAGGGTAAATTCATGAAATTGAGCCACATAGTGTGAATCCCCCCTCCTAGGGCGGTTCACATGGATAAGGGGGGGTGAGGTGTGCCTTGGATGATATTATCCAAGTTACTAGATGAGTTTTGACTCCGGGAAATGCCAATCGTAAATGATTAAGCCTCAAAACGTAAAACCGGGTGTCGTAAAATTATGGAACTTGAAAGTATTGATAAACATGTCAATAAGTTCCATAATAAAATATAAAATGAGTGGTAGGTTCCATTTGGGTGTAAAACCCTGCTAAAAACTGGAAATACGGGTCTAAAACGCGTAATACGTAAAACGTACGAATATTGCGTAAAATTGAGAAAAGTAAAATGTTACTTTTCTAATGTGATAAAAATGATTTAAAATGACTTATAATGTCTAGACCGGGCTCAGTCTAGTGTCGGTTGGTATTAAATGTCTTTTAGACATCAAACCGTAAGCCTAAAAATCAAGGAATGACTTATAAAATCAAGGGATGATTTTTGGTCAATGGAGGAGGGAAAGAATATGTTGACTTTTTCTAATAAGTTGAAAACTCAAATCGTCTTAGAAACGCGTTTTGTGGTCTAACGGTTAATCGCCCACGGTTAAGCGTGCTCATGTGAGAATAGTACTGGTTTGGGTGACCTGCCGGGAAGTCTTTGGTCATGTTTTTCTCAGTCACGATTAATTCTCAAATAAATCATGAGTGTGTCAAACATTTTTCTGATGCGGGGTCACTTAACGCGGTCGAGTTTCGTTGTACGTAGAATTTCTGAATGACGTTTTACCCTAAAACGTGTAATTCCTTAATAACTTTCACGAAAATGATCTGACGAATGTCAAACATTTAATTTGCCATGGAAATGATTTATCACTCGAGAATATCAAATAAAAATCAACTTTCGGGAAAGTTTCGGGAAAAATGAATAGTAAAAGTGAATAGTGAAATTTCCGGGAATGGTAATTAACCTGAAATTGCGAATTGTTACAGTCTCTACCCCTTACGGGGAACTTCGTCCCGAAGTTCTTTGTGTGTTATATGTTGGAGTGGTGTCGATGAACAGGTGTGGTTACTTATGAGGACCAAAGTCTGGGATTACCGGTGATTAATTTGATTTGTCATTTCAGTGTATGGCGTAGGATGAGGCTTACTTTTATGTAGGAAAGGTATGGTAATAGTCGAATATCAAAGGAAATTGATATAGCAATCGAATATTAATAGGAATTGAGATAGTAATTGCAATCATAGTCTGGTTGGTAATCGGTTGTTGTACCTAGTGTTTATTGACTTCGTACTTATGTTATTTCGGATACAAACAAGCCCACTTGCTTATAATTCTTTATTTACATAGAGAGGCATCCCAAACAATGTAAATAAGGAAATATAAACTTATGGTTTGGTGATTTACAATGTCTTTATTTAAATGAAAAGGCATCCCAATCCATTCAAATAATTACAAATCATCCTACACAACATTCATACTTAGTCGATAAGTTACAAGGTATTACGAGATGATACTGGTGTTCCAAAAGTACAAGATGAATATTCAATCTTGTAAAGCTGGTGAGAGTGCTTGTGGTGTAACTAAGGATGATTTGAGCTTTAAAAGTGCATCAAGATCTGTTAATGAGTTTGTGGTTCCCACGGTTGTGAAGATAATGATGTGATATGTTGATGAACAAAAGTGTGTAGTGTATGCTTAACATTAATACTCTTCGGTATAGATGTTGAGTTTGCTTTAAAAATCTTAAGAGATTTTAAAAGTTTATGATGGAATGGTATCCTTAGGACCTAAACAGGATAGTACTTCTACAGGATAAAGAGAAGAATTGATAACTATCCCAAGATAGTAG